>JARHVA010006547.1:0-600000 GCA_037957365.1 Torreya grandis
AAGCTATCATGTATAATGGTACCTTATCATATGACTTGTGACACAACACCCATGTTATCACAATTCATATAACTACCTTATATATATATAATATGATCCATATAAACATCAAATAGGCTAACTCTAAACTTAATTATATCCTATCTAAGCCCATTACCCATACGGCTAAGGCTCTCCTCTCCTCCTATCCATTTGGTACTCTTGTAAGCACTAGTGTACCTCATATTGGTAGTGAAAGAATCACATGGACATCCTCTAGGGTAATACACACATCAATGATATCCCCATCCACCTCCCATCTAAATGTGCTAATCAATCATTCCTAGGCTCCCAAAAACATGACCATCATATCTAAACTTAATGAGACTTGACACATATCCATAATACCTCCTAGACCTAATATAACCAATCTTGATTGATCCTCAACTATTAATCAATCCAAAAGATCGAGGATCCATGCCACATCCACCAAGCACCAAAATAGTAGACACCCCTACAAATATAAAACAATAAAAGATGTATTATATCTCCATGTTGTTTATAATTAACATATATTATTTTCAAATTTTAACAAAAATAAACTTAATTTACCTTAATCTATCCATTTTTTTACCAATTTGACTTATTCTTTAGCCAACATAGCCATTTCAGTACTCGATCAAGGATTTTGGACCTTTTTAGTACTATTTTGGATTATTTCATGCATTTTCATACTATTTTGATCACTTAGTCAAACATTAGGTTAACCAAATTTTTCTCATTTTGACATAGTTAACTTAATAAACTAAGTCAACCCTTTACTCTACCCCCCTTAGCACTAAGTCATTAGAGTGGATTACTCTAATAAGTTGGTAACTGGGTAATAATTCAATAGCACATAAAATAAACTAAGTTGGAACACACTTACAAAGTTGGTAGTGTGGATTTCAAAATTTCAGCCTACTAGGTCGACTTAGTTGGTTCTGACTACTGACCCCTTTCCCTACCTATAATAGATGCCTTTTAACATTTATTACTCTAATTCATTTCAACCCATTTCCCCTCTTAATTTATAATACCCTTAGGAAATTTCTTTAGCTCATTTTAGTTCTTATAATTTCTCTAAATTATATTTTTTATAAAACACTTAATTTCAATAAAATATTCAAAAACTAGTTGGAAATTCTTAGTTACCTATTTGTGCTACACTTGGTATGGTTGTCGGGCATCCCTCTCATTTTATCTATCATCTCCTCACAATATTAGCTCTATTTCCTTTTTTTTGGTCTCTTAGATCTTTTTTAATCTCACACACAAGTCATATAAGAACAAATGACTTCGCTTCCACCCTATTTAAACTTACATTTCACAATTCTTTAGCTTTCAAATATTTATCATCAAATTCCTTCTTTTACTCATATATTTTTTTTATTAACCCATTTTTTGAACTGTAAATTTTTTGGAATCATGATGGCATAGAGAATTATTTCTAGTACTATATGCATATAGTACAAAATTTTTGATTTTTTGCTACTTTTTGCACTAATATTTATAGGTCTAGCTAACATTCTTCATATTTGAACACATTTTATTCTCTTATAGTCTCCTTCTTGATCTAAATCACTAAGGTAAGTAAAGGTATGATTTTTTAAATTATATCATTTTACTTATCTTATTTGTTCCTTACTTCATTTTACTTAGCACCAACATTATGTGTTATTATGTTCTATTCTTGAAGCACCATCTCGTGTTGTACTCACATGACACATGATGAGCTTCAAGTGGGGTATATGTATGCACATAATATTTTCAGACTTTTATCACTTACTAGTGATCTTTATCTTGTAGGAACCCATGGAATCTCAATATATCTAAGTGTACACCTTAATGGTTGCACTGAGAAAGGGGTTGATAGATCATTGGTGCTTTGTAGGATTTTTATCCCTTTTGCCACTTGTTATCTATACATGTGTCTCCTAAAAAACATTTTCCTAATCTTATTCTTATTTATTTCACACTCCTTAGTCATTTTATACCTTTCCTCCCCTTTTCCTAACCTTAATCCCCTTTTGACTATTTACTATACTAGCTTGACTAGGTCAACCTTGTACTATTTTAGGTAAAATTCATTTAGGGTCTAGGTCAGCTCTTGAATGAAAATATACCATGGCCTAGTGATTTTTTTCATAATTTCACTAGGTTGACTAGGTCGACCCTATCGACTAAATCTTTTGGATGGGATTAGGGTTAAATCTACCTATATATACAATACCATTTCACCATTGTTTATATAAGAGAAGAAGTAAGAGTTATTATGCATATACTTATCCACCATTTTAATTAAGAAGCAAGATTAGGGTTTCATAATTTATTTGGAGGTATAGATCTTGTCTTGTGGATAATTCTTTTGGATGCATTGATAGGTTATGTATCCTAGAGCTAATTTATCCTTATCATCCTTACATACCATAAAAAACCTCTTCTAAAGCACCTTGGTCAATGGAGATATTAAGGCTTCATAGGTTCATCTTCAAAGGCAAGTATTCCTAACTTTGTTTCTCATTTGTAATATTAGATAGATATTCATTTTTACTTATTTTCCATGCATTAAGATTCTATATACATTGACCTGAGTATATGTCTCATATGCATGTTTACTTTTATTATTTATAATCCCCCACTTTATGCCACAATCTTTGGTGAGCACTAGATTATAATTTACTTTAATTATTATTATTATTTTATTGAGATATGAATACATAGGTATTAATTAGGGTTATTGCATGATTGTGATTGACTAGAGGCTTTGGAACCCTCCCAAACATTGTTTATTGTGGTAAGAGATCCAATAATTGGGTATAGTGGATCCCCATATTGGTCATGTTCCCTATTATGTAGTGTATCTATCATCAAAAGTGTAAGTATGATATATATTCTCTAAGTTATGATTGATTTATAGACATGATCATTTTTTATTGCTATAATATGGATGGAGGGAAGTTAGAGAGTCATTTTTAATGTGTGGGATCTCCATTTGATGGATGGAAACTATTTAACTATTAAAAGAAGACCTCTTGCATATGAAACTACCTTGTGATGACTTAGAATGGTTATGAGTGTAAACACCTAAAATTTTCAATCAATGGCTTCATACCCAACTTTATATCAATTATTTCCAACCTTTTCACATCAAGCTTAAGAATTTATAAATGTCTCTAATTTGGCTTCATAACATGAAATTTGGAGTAAAAATTAATTAACTAAGAGAAAATTCACACATCAATTAAATCAACACTTAGAAATATTAAAATTTCTTACCAAAATCAATTGACATGTAAATCCTAATCAAATTCCTAATTGAACTAATCCATGAGAAATCAAATGAATTATAGAAATAAGAAATTTAAAAATCAAAGAATATCCTAGGAATTCATAATTACCTTTTGTGAGTTGTCCAAAATCCAAAATATCTCACCTATGCCTATTTCATGATAACCATGAGGTTTGGACACCTTTTAACTCTACTAGGGTCAGTTAACAAGCTAAGGTGAAGTTTGAACCCATTCTGAGCCCCTTTACTAAACCTATAAATACAAGCATTTGCCTTTTCATTTGGAGAGATTGGATATATTAATGTTATAACTCAAGATTTGGTACATGAATCAAACTATAGAGTTATAATGACAAAATTCCAAACCAAGCCACTTTGAGAAAAAATAAAACATGAGCCAAAAAACCATGGTGTTAAGAGGAGAAGAAGCCACACAAGTCCATTTGACAAAGACTTCTTGATCATAATCGAAGAAATCCAAATGCAGAATCTCTTGGGGCATTCAAGGAATTAGTAAGGAAATTTTTAAGTTCTTTCTATTTTTAGTTGTGCTTTGTCAATTGGTTTTCTTCACCATGCTCCCCCCTTTGATCTAGGAAATAAAGTGTTATGCATGTTAGTGTGTTTGTTTAATTTTTATTTCTTTTCATTGTGAATCTAATATATGATCTAAACACCCTTCTTACATTCCTTGATCACAAATGGCATAACCGGTGGGATAAGAAACATCCCACATAGTAAGGAGATGAAGATGTAACTCAAAAATTAACATTTGAATGCTTAAGGTCCTTCAAAATTTGTAGTTTTAGATTTGATATTGATGCATTTTTAATTCTTGGATTATCTTGGATCTACATAGAGACTAATCAACATTAGTTCTATGTGACCATTATTGGCCAAGCCCAATCGAGCTCAGTTATGTGTAACCATAATTAGTTGGAATATAGGGCAGAACATAGCTTACCAAGATTGGATTTTAAATGTTATTATTATTCCTAATAGTTTTTTGTTGATCTCAGTAGCTCCTAAACATTCTATCTAACCCTTGTCTTGCAGATTTCTAGAATTTTTTATCATTTTTTGGACTAATTTAATGTGTTCATATTTATGGTTTTGCCTTTACATTCATAGGTGATCAAAAATGGTATTAATCAACCGGTTTTAGTTATTCATGATCAGCATTACTTCTCACTAAACCAACTACCTTTTTCACCTGGAATTGTCATTAGTTATTTATGACCAACCACGTTCACTATGTGTTATAATTAAAAAACTTGAGAACTATTTTTCTAAAGTTCATTTACTCATATTCAAACTGATTCAAATCATAAGTTTATTATCTAAAAATCTTAGGTTTATGGCTTGATTGGAACACAAATTTATAATATTTGAATGGATTTGCACTTCAATTTGGTGTTTTAATAGGAATCTAGCTAAATCAATCACACTTTATTTTGGTATTGAAATGAGCATGTTAGATCTTGCACATTTGGATGTTGGTGTCTAACAAGAATTAGGATGGATACATCTTAGAAACACTTTATTCTTGGTGCTTAAAACAAATGCTTAAATCTTGTACACTTACTTTCGGTGTTTAAAAAAAAACTTAGGCTAAATCTTGAAATTTTGGATATTGGGATTAAAAAATACATGATTTTACTTAAGTTGTGTTGTTCAATTCTTTAATTTTTTTGCACTTAAGCCAAGGGGCCAAATAAAGAACACAATCACATTTTAATTTGGTGCCTAAAATAAAACTTCACTCATAATTACTTGCAAATTATTTGTTGTTTGTTGTTTTTGTAAAAAGAATAACACGTGTATGCTCTCCTCCCATCCCCTATAGGGAATTATTAGGATCACAAGTGCATTTTAATTGCATTTAGTGCCTAGTCCAAGGAATATAAATAAATTTTCCTAGGCTCTACAAAAAACATGTATGGTATTGGGTGATACAAAAGCAACCTTAAAGTCTTTCTACTAGTCTTTTATTTTCATGCAATTTGGCTTGTGAAGTGTATGTCATTACCTCTCATGAGTTCTATAGGGAAGCATTGACCTAGGGCTTCATCTCTTGGAAATTTTTCAATCTCACTTCATGATGGGGTATAAAAATTAGGGTACATATACTAATAGATCTAGGGGTTAAGTGGCTAACATATCCTTTAGTAACAAAGGCCTGAGTTAGGTCTGGTCAACTAGGGGATACTAATAAGTAGTCCATGAATGGTACCATCATGAAAAATAATATACCCTTATATGATAAGTTGAAAAATATTAACTCAATTGATGTGATGATTTTATTCTATTATCCACACTTGGGATCAATCTAGTTGGTTGTAATTTGTAAGTTTTAGTCAACCCTACTTACCACACCTTGATAGGATCTAGGATGAATATAGTTCATTGTATTTTTGTCATTTATTATTTTATTACTTGGTGTGTTGGATCAAAAATTTGTTTTTTATACCATGTCATGGATGAGTTTATTTTTCCACATTACTCCATTATTTGAGAGGGCATTATCCTATCTATTTGACACCTTTATTTAGCTTATTAAACTTTTTTGTGAAAAGCATTGAGTATGGAACTTGATTGAGATGAGTAATTTTATACTACCCAAATAATTTCAAGGCTTGTGCTCTATAAGTTTTTTAAACAAACCATTATCACATATTTTGGGAGAAATAATTTTGTTACACTACTTAAATTATTTCATAGACGTGTCTTATCTTCTTTCTAAATTTTCATAATTGAAACCAATAATTTGTCTCTTGTTGCATCTTTGTTTACCATAGTCATGATTTTTAAATTTGCCTAAATTATTGGTCATTAAAATCCTAGTTTACCTAGTTTAAGTATTTGATTAAATCTTACAAGTTTAAATCTAAACACTAATTGATTTTTGTTTAGGCCTCGACACGTAAGGGTTGATACATAATTTTTTTTCTTTTGGGTTGTGTAACTTAGGTTAATCCATTACTAAAATTTGGAAACTTTATTGTTTGTGACTTTGTTTGATAGAATCATTCCATCTTCAAAGTGCCTTTTGTTTTGTGTTTTATACCAATTTGATCATGTTTATGTGTAAAATCAAGTGCCTAGTTTTTTCTAAAGTGTTTCAAGTTTATTAGATTAAAAATCATCCTCTTTTTTTTAATTCTATATTTTGATGTAGTGTTTGGTCAAAATTCCTAGCATCAACCTTATTTTGAGCCTAGCTTTTGACATTACGTTTGGACAAAATTCATAGCAACTCTTTTTCCTTTCCTAGTTTAGACCTATTTAGAGCATATTTTAACATAGAATTTGGCATCTTGTCTTTATTTCATTTTACTTGACCTTGTTTGTGTAAAACATTTAATATTAGACATTTGATATTATACTATTTCTACCAAGTCTTTACATAGACTTTTTGGAGATACAACTCCACCCTTGACCAAGATGCATAGAGTTTTAACCTCTTTGTCTTTTTAAACATAGATTTTAAGATTTTTTAAAACTCTAATCCCCTCTTTCTACAAAAAAAATTGTCATATATTTGACCATGGATCACTATACACATAGTGAAACCATGTACATTTTAGCATATGTAAATGTTTTCACATAATAGGACTTTGTTCAAAATCCTTTTATAGATGAGGTCATTTAGGAGGTGGACTCTTATCCACCTTATAATACTCAATCAAGTGAATATATTCAAGATAATTTAACCAATTATTTGGTTACCATGCCTCCTTATATGAATCAAGATCAAGAACACATGGCCTACTATTTGGCTATTATACCATCAATTACAAAAAATGTCTAATAATAGCCTTATTATAGTTCAATGCCATCAAGATATGATGTAAGGGTTTAGTCTTCAGTATAATTTCCCCATGACAACATGTCAAGTCTATTAAGAGGGCCTTACAATGTGTCTTTTAAAGAAAAAGCCTCTTCTAGCAATTTGATGACATTATACCTATGTTGTATCAAGATCCAAATATGTTTTCCATGCAAATAAGTCTCATGAAAGACCACTTCCTTAAAATGTAGACAACATAGTAGACCTTCAAAACCTATCATGTAACTTTAATAGTATGGTCATGTCAAATACACCTCTCATTTGGTCACTTCCTTCAACAGGAGTCTTAATTGAGTTGATTGGTCAAGAAAATTAGGGTTCTAACCTAGTTATGTAAAACACTTCAGAAAAAAGACATGTTTAATACCCCAACCATCAAGGAAGTGTCTTTTGATTCTATATATAGTAGTGAGAAAAACATAGTGGACAATATGCAAGTAATGTTTAATTTAGACCAAAGTGGTGTTAGTGCATAAAAAAATAGTTAACAACAAAATATGCCTTTAAATAACACTATTAGTGGTTTAAAAAATTGAGTAGGAGTTTCTATTTCCCAACCTCAGCCAACTACCTCTAATTCTTAATTAATTACTTATTCTAGCACCCAATAACAAGGATAAAGTATTCAGCCAATGAGCAGTGTTGTGCCATAATAAAATGTGATGAATCTTTCTCTACCCTAATAAGTGATGAGTAATATTTCATAATAATCAATAGAGTCTAATATACCTAGGTAGTAGAGGAAAACCATATTACCACCTCAATAGGGGGCAACCAGTGTTCCACCTTAGTAGGTAGTAGTGAACATACCTCTTCATTCATAGACTAACATGTCAATCTAAAACCAAACTATGTCTAATCAACAATGTATAAATATTGGTCAATGATAGATGTATAATATCCAAAATTCATCCACGTCCCAATAAGGATTAAAAAACCATGAGGTTCCAATTTTCCTTAATTGCCTATTATTAAATAGTTGCCTTTCATGTAGAACATGCCACAAGTTTAAAGATAGGGTCTTGGTTCGCAAGTCCCTCTCAATTATCCATGTATGAATAGTTGGTATCATGTCCCTATTCAACCTTAAAAGGCATAATACATCCATATTCCTCTATCCCAACTATAGTATTCCCAACATTAGGGCTACATACCCAATCCCAACTAGAATATCACACTATAGTACATTCAATCTCCATAATTTCACCTTAATCCATGCATACATATTCCTGATCCATTTCTTAACCAATCCAAAATTCCCTAAAAAATACCTCCATCATACCCTAGTAAAATTAATATAATTATTACCACCCAACCTCCATCTCAATAGGTCAATATTCTCTCAAGTTTCTTCAAATAAGAACAATAATAAATGAAGCATGTAATTTCCTTCATTCAAGTGGGGAAATAGACCAAAAAGTTCAAGTTGGATGACATGTGTTCTTATTTTTTTCACTTGGATTTTCACCCTTTTAGGATGTGTCTCATCTCTCCTCATCCAAGTGTCACAATTAAAACACATCTAGGCTTTGGGTGAGCCTAAGAAGAATCTTTAAATAGGGATAACTCCCTTGATGTACCACTTTGTATCACTAATACACCTATACTTTGTGAGGAAAATGTGAGAAAGAAAATTGAAATGAAAATATCCTAAGGGAGGTGATACACTAAATAAGTTTATGACTTCTAACTAGTTGCATGTTACACATGAGAACAAAGTACTAACCAAACATACACTTCTCCAATATGTATCTTTTGACATTAATGTTACATTATGAGGTTATGATAAATGTTTAGGATATGAGGAATATACAAGAGGCCTATAATGGAACTATTTTAATACACTAACTTACTCAACCTTGACACATCATAAAACACTTCACATGCCCTGCAAGGATAAACTTTCCAACTACAAATAGGTGAGAAAATGAAACAAAAATGCTAAGGAAACAAGTCATCACTAAGAAATATCAATCATCCCAGTAAAAAATCTAAGAAAAATTATGTAAGAGGTAAAAATTAGTAGTTTTATTTATCAAATGGTATGAAAATAATTAGGGTTTTTCCATTTTCATGTGGAGTATAAGTTATAAAGGCCAAAATGACTAGTTTTTATAGAACTCGAGAGAGAGAGGAGAAGAGAGAATTAAAAAAGTCACAAAGACACTTTTAATGATGAGATAATTATTTATTTATGCATGGTAATATATTATGGAATAGAACATGCAAGGTTAAGAAGTACAAGTGTCTATACAAGGCTTAAAACTCATGAAAAGTGGCATGAAAATCCTTGTTTTAGCTCAAAAAACTACCTTCAACATCCACATCTATTTGAACATCAAAAAACTAAATAGGTAAAGGTATGTTGATTGGAATAATACAAAAGGATTATATACATGTATCTCCATGCATTGGTTTTCGTTTTGGTTATCTAGCATCATCTAAAAATGAGCTAACACCATACATAGTCTAAAAAACTCTTCTTTCATAAACCTTACACACTTAACCTATAAAAAGGCATCATTTTTCAATGAAAATATATGGGATGGAGTTAATTACATGTTTAAATACCCTCCATGGCCTTAGATCCATTAGACACACCTTGAAATTAGATCACTTAAAGTTTTCCACCCTTCTCACTCGCTTGGTCACTATGCTAGTTTTGACTAGCTGAGATGAAGCACCTGGTTGAGGAACTTAGGAGTTTTTATAAGGAATAAAATATACATTTAATTTTATATTAGGTATTAATATTTCTTCCAAAGTTTCTTTCACCTCTTGAAACCTCCTATAACATGTACAATGCATAAAACTATCAAGAAAAACCTATTTTGTACTCCATATATATAGTTTCATACAATTCAAATGAATTCGAAGGATCTTTAAAAATTTATCTATAGTTTTTAATCACTTTAATTGTAAAATAGGTCAATATAATATATGTCTATCTCCATTTTATCCATCATGTCCCTATAAGGGTTTAACAAGGGTTTAGGCCTATTTTACCCTCTTAAGGTTTGTTCATAAAGGTTTCACATTGAACATTAAATCCAATGACATAAAAATGATATTTAGGACCCTATCCATCTCATCCAATATTATTTATTCTCCATGCAAATAATCAAAAGAGATATTAACTTCCAAACCTCTCATATCAAGATTATTTTCTCCCTTTCCTATAGGTTTAGACCATTTCTAAGATAAAAAATTAATTCCCCATGTTTTTTATACAAAATTAAAGATTTAACACACCTTTTTTGACCATATAAACATGTCAAAATCCATTTGAAATCTCTTCCATGGTTGGAAATGAATTTTCCCCTCCATTTGGCTTCTAGGCCTAAACCTGCCTAATAAGCCTATCTGCACCTTAAATCCTAAAATGAATTTATGATGTATTTACTTGTAAGGTATAAGTTTTTAAACATATATAATTACCCTATACACATTTAAAAATTATGTATAAGGCCTACCAAAGGCTGGAATTAATAATGACCTCCCATTTAAACACTAAAACAAAACCTTGCCTCTTAGGCCTGCTTGCAAACTTAGACAGCTAGGCCATATTTTTGGGTTCCCTCATTTTTTTAGGTGTTAATAATGTTTTTTAGATGTATAAACACTTAAAAAACCTAATTTCCATGTCCAAACATCCCTTGGTCTATCCATCTATCACCTTTTCTCAAACCTATCAGATTATGCACCTAAGGAAGTACCCTCTATCTGAGACAAAATATAAGGTATTTCCCCTATTTAATCAGATAAGGTGAATGATTTGAGATACTATATAAGTTTAAATGACACTATATAAAAGTTTTAAAATATTTATTTGGTAATTTTTCCCTTAAACTCTTCAAAATTCCAAGACACACTGTGTGAAATGGATTGTGCCAACAAGATTTTACCCTATGGACCGAGTGATGCATATTTAGTATCCTAACTCTACTTGTTTTTCACATAATGAGGTTAATATGAGGATATTTTTAATATTATTAAGTTTTTTTAACCTTCAATCATCCCTCCAAAATTATACATATTCCTCATAATCTCTACCTACTCAAACTGAGTGTTATTTCTTGACTGTGTTCTTGTTTTTGGAGTGTATGTATAGGTAGAAATGCATGGTTAAGCTTAAAAACAATTTATACAACATATATTATTACATTATGGTCATTTATAATTTTTTTAGCTATATTTTATTCATTTTCATGCTTTATCGACATCAAGTAACTTAGATCTTGCTCTCTACCCCTTATAGTCAACTATAATTGACTATGCGTGGTCATGTGGGTATCTTTTATATGATCTAGGCCTTATTTTTATGCCTAATGTCTTCCTTTAAGTTATCCAAACAATGATATAACTTTAATTTCTCTTCTCATTCTTGGAATAATGTCTATCACCAAGGTTATCAAGATTAGTCCTTTTTCTTGCGGATTTCTGGAATGGCCTGGGTGCCCCTAAGTCCAAAGCTCCAATTTTACAAGCTACCTGGCTTGCTGGACCTGCCTTTGTTCTATGGAATGTTTGGCTTAAACGTAATAGGAGGATTTTTTGTGCAGAACAGAGACAGAGCTTTGATATCTGGGAGACTATTCGTGCGTCATTGTTGGAATCGTTGGTGGCGCAGCAGTTTAGTGAGGTCGACTTGGGGGTTGAGGAGCGTGACATCCTGTTGCGCATTGCTGGCTGCCAAGTCGCTGGTCCCACTTCTGCGTCCTCCTCACGGCCTGGGAATAGAGGCCGTCATTTGCTCAAGCTGATATGTAGAAGAGGCCGCTGGACGCCCCCTCCTCCAGGTATGCTGAAGGTTAATACCGACGGCTCTTCAAAAGGTAATCCAGGTGAAGCTGGAATTGGGGGCTTAGGCCGTGATAGTTCGGGAAACATCCAGTTTATTTTTTCTATTTATAAGGGAAGACAATCCAATAATTATATGGAGGCCTTCGCAATTCTTCAGGCAATGCAACATTGCTGTCAACAGGGATGGCAAAATATAATTTGCGAATCTGACTCCCAAATTGTCATTGAACTTATTAACAACCACAATTTTGATAGAGCGGAGTGGCGTCTAGCGGTGGTTGTTCAACAGGTTATTCAGGTTAGTTCGGTGATGAATTCTGTGCAGTTCATACATATTCCTCGGGAATGGAACGAGGCGGCTGACTGTTTGGCCAAGTGGGCTTCTGACCACGGGCCTCAATGGGAAATTTTAGATTACAGTATGCTTCCCCTGAACTTCTCCCAGACGCTGAGGGCTCTAGTTGAGAAGGACAAGGCTATGTAATGTTCTTGGTTCTACTTGCTTTGGAATAAATTTTTACCCTGCTCAAAAAAAAAAAAGACTAGTCCTTTTGATAACCCTACAACTAACCTACAGGCTACATTTATGGTGAAAAAGGGATTTGTAGGTATAGATAGGAAAAAAACACTACTTATCATATCCTTATGATGATATTTTAGATAATATATGTCAATTTAAAAATTTTTAACCATTCCCATATGTTTTCATGGTCTATAAATATCAACTTGGAGTGAAAGGTCACTCAAAATCTCCAATCATGTAGATGATATTGACTGGAAATAGTGCAAAAATTAGCAACTTGAAGCCTCTCAACCATTGTATTACCTACTCTCTCTTGACTCCATATCTTATATATGTATTTTAGTATGATAGGGATGAAATAAAAAACAATTAAGATACCTCAAAAGTCCTTATATTCCTATTGTATGCTACCAACCAAATGGCCCAAACCTTTATTTTCTTTATTTAGGGACAAAGGGCTTGAACATTGTCATTTAAACTTTTGAAGTGATTTTAAAATCCATTTAGAAACATATCCCCTCAATTGGGTCTTCCATGGTCAATTATATTTACCAAGATCCCAATAAAATTTTTATCATGTTCCAACCTCCTATACAAGGACCTATATACCTCTGTTAGGACCACCTGTAGGTGGTTATTGTCACATACAGCCAGAGAAGTAGACTGGAAAAGTATGCAAGAAAATTATGTTTATGAAAACTTTATATACCATCACCAAGTGTTTAAATTCACTTATTTTCACTCTGATATATTATAAAACTATCAAATTTTCCATCTTAGTATGATGTCAATAAGGAGACTCCAGTAGATGAAGATTGAGTTATAACAGGCAAATAAGAACATTTGAAAGGATGTATGTATTATGAGCATGTAACATGACCTTGACACAATTTTATGGTTTCATATGGATTCCTTAATATTATGTAAAATTCAAAAAAGTCCAAATTACTCTTTTCAATGTGAATTTAACTCTTGAGAGCTCTTGTTTATGTGTGTCCATCATTGATTGTGTGAAAGTGTTCAACATGGCTGCCACAGTCCCCTTTCATACTATTTAGAGGATATGATATATTTTTATTGTTTATAAACACATTAAAACTTATTAATACCTCTAATAAAACTCCATGAACATACTAAATAGGTTCTACATGTGTTATTCAACATGGTTGTAAGTGAGATAGGGCAAGGAGTTGACTAAGTATGATAATAGATTCCAAGTTTGATCCAAGCAAGATGTATTGATATAAAATATGAATTTAAGTGATAAATATTTAATTTATACATGGTAATTAAACTAACACAAACCCTTGAAGTCACCATCAAAACTTGAAAGTCTTGAGAATGGTGGAAACCTACTTGTTACACAAAAAAATTCTTCCTGCTACAACTTAAGATGATTAGCATATAAAAACACATTTAAATAATAAAAAAAACATTGAAAGAATAATATGAGGGATTAAACATCCTTTTAAATAAATCCAAACTAATATATTAAATAGAACTACCCAAAATGGTGAAAATTTTGTAGGGTGCATAGATTAGCAACTAGAAAAACATAGTCAGCTTCTTATTAATGGTTCATAAAACAAAGGACACCATTCCTCTACAAAAAAAAAAAAAAAAAAAAATTAATTTTATTAAATTTATAATACACCCCCATGATAATTTTACGTGAAACCTCTTCCACTGACTATACCAAGTATGAACCTATTTATCACTTATGCATGTCTAGAAGGGTAAGAAAGGATAAGAATGGTTTTGGGCCTTTTTTATCACTTAAAAAGAATTTCAAGCACCAATATGATTTTTAATAATATTAAGATACATTCCATGACCTTCTCCCATGTGTCAAACTCCCTTATGGGTCTTACAAGTGCCAAACTCTTCTCTTTTCTCAAGAAACCTACCCTTTCTTCTAAAGTGCCTACCACTTTTTATTTATTAAAGTTGAATAAGACCTATTAGGACACATGGGATGTGACATCACCTTTTATAACCTTCATATTTCTTTAGGAGGCCATACACCATATTAAATACTCAATTTATGACCCCAAAAAGACTCAAAAGGATAAATTGACTAATGTGACTAAGACCAAGACTAAGATGACATTAAATGAAATCAAATAAACTATAATAAACCCCATGAAAAAGTATTAGACCCCCTATAAACCTATAAATACCAAGTTTTTACCTATAGGGGTCCTAATTTGACCTATAGGGTCAAATTTGATCAACAAATTGGTGACCCATAGGGGTAGTATGCCTGCTATACTAACTAGACTAGTAGCCTTATAAGTCCATTGGGATTAGGGAGTCATATAGAGTCTAAAAAACACAATATTAATTTGACAATATGATTTGATCAAGATAATACCAATGACTACCATAACCACACAAAACAAAAGACACACACAAAGCAAAAATAAACACACATGTGCTTCATGAGCACTTATATAACACATACACCAAACTAAAAAAAATAACTAAAACACTAAAAAATCTAAGATGAAAACTCCCTCCTATATCAAAGGTAAATTATAAAACCCTTATGGCTTCATGACATGGAGGAATGAATGAGATATATAGTCTTTTTATCCTTAACATTGATGCCTCTAACTTTTCTATAATGTTTTCCAAATTCATTAGTATGATGTTCAATGAGAACTAGGTAGTTCCAAATACGTTGGCTATGGAAATTAAATATTATTTCATCCACACATCCTCAACCTTCTCATATGGATCCTCAATTACAACCTCCAATTATGGTTCAACAAGGCATACCTTCTTGATTTCTATAGTGCTCTCAATAGGATTGGGTTATTTATCAACTAAAAGTTATTATATCTCATCAAGGATATTTTCATACTCTTTCTAATCTTGGTCATTTTCCTCCATGGAAGAATATTTCTTCACCTTATCATGACTTGACCCTCAACTTGGCAAAGTTCTTCAAGCTCTTGAAAGAACTTAATTTACAGCTATCAATCATCTTTGTCCTCTTTATCATCTAGAAACACTACCTATTCAATCTTGTCTTCTTGATGTGTGAGGTCATCAATATAGTGTTCTTCAAGCTCCAATACATCTAAAGGTGATTAAAAATTAGGATGAGGTATTGGGTCATCTTAAGGAATAACAACTTAAACCTTGGTCTCAAGAGAGTTTTCTAGGACTGCAACCTCTTCAATCTTCTATGCTTGATGCATGAGGTCATCAAGTTTGTGTTATTCACAATTTAGGACCTATTTATGTTTATCAAGTTTCAACTCAGCTATCACCTAAATTTTTCTCTCCAAGTCTGAAATATCTTCTATCTCCTTCTCCTTCTTGGTGATGACAAGACTAGGCATCTTGAAATCATGTGACCTAGCCCAATGAGGCTATGAAGGAGGTATGTTTTATTCAAACAAAAATTTTGAATTATTATCAACCAACTGATCATATTTATGTTATAATACCATAGGTATATTAAGGTAGAGGGTGATGGGGTGAGGACAAGATGAACTAGTTTATGGAGGTTGAACATACAACTCAAAATCAAATTGAGAATAAATTATAGGAGATTATTTTGGGAGCTCTTGAGGAAGGGGAGGTAGACCTTGGGATAAAATAGATTGGTTTTCTTCCTTATATTTGAAAATCACTTCATTTTAATCTAGTTGGGATTTATAATTCTCTTGAGAAAGGTTAGATGGGGTTTGTTTAGGCATAGGATATTATTTTGGGTCTAAATCTTCCATCACACCTTGACTTAATAATTTCAAACTTGAATATAAATATTCAATTTGCTTGGATTGGTTCTCTTAGAAAATTCTATCTTGAAAATAATAGGCATCATCATGAGGATGAGGAGTACAAGAGGGATAACATAGAAGATAAGAGGTCTCTTGAGGTAGGGTGGGAGGGGTTTGTAAAGGATCAATCACCTTCTAAACTTCACACTCTTTATCAATACTTTTATCCTATTTATTTCCCCATGATTACATTACCTTATTCTAGCTTATGATGTTAAGATTAAGATTCTCTTCTTGAGTTAATGATGTAACTTGAGGAGGATGAATTGTTTAAGAAGCTTAGGATATCCTTAGTCTTGGACTCTCCTCCTTGTCTCCAACTTAGAATCTCATATCTAGAAGTCTTCTCTTGAGGTGGGGGTGTAATGGGAAAGGGAAATGAGAAATTATATTCCACTTATTTTTCTAATGAGATAGACTAATTCACCTTCATGTTTGCCAACTCAATCTACCTATAAAGATTTGATTCAAACACAAGGCTTTTCTCTTCAACCCTCTTTTCCAATTGATTAGAAAAGGATGGATTTAGTAAGCTTGATTGGGTTCATGAGTAGGAATCTTGTGAGACTTGTTGATTTTTTTACTCATAAACTCTTAGCTTATCTTATATGGATGTAATCAAGCCACTCACATCTATCATCTCACTTGTGATCCATTGCCAATTGGATCTCTCAATAGGTGCCCACTCTCTTTTCACCAACTTCAATGCATATTTCAACTTATAAATAATATTATTATGAAGCTCTTGACCATATCCTCTTAATGTATTAAGATCCAATATGTACTTTTCATATCCCAAGAGTGTTTTCTTGAAATTATAAATGGACTAACTTGAGAAGTGGCTAGGTTAACTAGGAGCAAGTTATGGAGCAGGTTGATTGTAGGACTAATATAACTCATGACAAGGCTAGTTATATGGTTGATAAGGATCATGATAGGTTTGAAAATGGTCATATCAAGACTAGTAAGAATCACTCCAAGGTTGATAAGGAGTGCCATAATCTTGATATGTCTCACCAACTTGTGTAAAATAGTAGTCAACACCAAAGTTAGCCATAAAACTTCATTAGGAATTAATAATGCAAGGAATGGTTATCAAAAATATTCAAAAGGAATACTTGGCTTTATTGATGAGCTGATATAACTTTGGAGTTATGATTGATGTTTAGATAGATGCCTCTAAAGGCTGATGAGTTGAAAGATAACACTAAAAATATTTCAACCTCTTAGACCAAGAATCCCACTAGGCATGAAAAAAACTATTGTCACTTGGATTTTCACCCTTTGAAAAGATGTCTCAACTCTCCACATCCAAGTGTCACAATTGAAACACCTTGAGGCTATGGGCGAGCTTAAGAATGAGATGAATATCTAGACAGGTCTAGCTCTCTTAATGTACCACTTTAGATCACTAATACATCTAAACTTTATGAGGGAAAAGGGAGAAAGAAAACTAAAATAAAACTATCCTAAGGGAGGTGATACACAAAATAAGTTGATGAATTCCAATTAGCTACATGATAAACATAAGAACAAAGGATTATCCAAACATACACTTCTTTAATATGCATCTTCTCATATCAATGTTACATTATGAGGTTGTGTTGAATTCTTACGATAGGAGGACTAGAAAAGAGGCCTATAACTTAAATATTTGAATATACTAATTCACTCAACCCTGATAAATCATAAAACACTTCACATTCCCTATAAGGAGAAGCTTTGTAACTATAAATAGGTGAGAGAATGAAGCAACAATGCTAAGGAAACAATAAGTTATCACTAAGAAAAATCAGTCATCAAAGTAAACATACTATAAAAAATAATATAATAGATAAAATTCATTATTTTTATTGATAAAATGGTATGTTAATGAGCATGGCTTTTCCATGTTAAGGTGGAGCATAAGCTACAAAGGCCAAAATGGCTAGTTCTGATAGAACTTGAGAGAGAGAGAAGAAGAGAGAAGTCCAAAGGTCATAAATGCACTTTTAATGATATTATAATTAGTTAATTATGCATGGTAAGAGAGTGTGTAATATACCATATAACTTCAATAAGTACAAGTGTCCATACAAGGCATAAAACTCATGAAAAGTGGCATGAAGCTCCTTATTTTGGCTAAGAAAACTGCCTTCATCATGCACATATATTTGAATATATCAACAATAAATATGTATATGTATTATTATTATAATTATAAGGAAGTATTTTATAGATGCCTCTCCATGCATTGGTTGTAGTCTTGTTCATCTGGCATCATCTGTAAATGAGTTATCACCATTTGTAGTCTAAAAAACTCTTCTTTCATGCACCCTCCACATTTGACATCCAATATGTCATAATTTTTAATGAAAATTAATAATATTGAGTTAATTACATTTTTAAATACCATAAATTTAATTATATCCATCAGGCACACCTTAAAATTAGCTCATTTGAATTTTTATGCCCTTCTGACTAGCTTGGTCACTATGTTAGTTTTGAATGGCTGAGATCAATCAGCTAGTTGAGGAATTTAGAAGTTGTTACATATAATTAAATTTACATTATGGGTTATATTAATTCTTAATATTTATTCCAAATCTTATTTCACCTCTTGAAACCTCCTAGAGCCTACACAATGCATAAAATTGTCAAGAAAACCCTATTTTGTAGTCCATCCATATAGTTCTATACAACTCAAAAATATGGGAAGGAGATTGAAAGAGTATTATACAATGTTAAATAAATTTCATGGTCAAATTATTTCATTATAATATCTTTCCATCTCCATTTCCTCCATTAGGTCCTTATAAGGGTTTAGGATATTTTACCTTCTTAAGGTTTGTTCATAAAGTTATCATGTTGAACCTCTAATCTAATGCCAAATTTTTTTTAGGACCCTATAAATCTCATCCAATATTATTTATTCTCCATGAAAATCATCAAAATATACATGATCTTCCAAACCTCTCATCTCAAGCTTATTTTCTCTCTTTCGTATAGGTTTGGATTGTTTCTAAGCTAAAAAATGAATTCCTCATGTTTCCTCTATAAATTTAAAGCTTTAAGACACCTATTTTTACCATAAAAAATGTCACAATCCATTTTAAATCTCTAACAAGGTTATAAATGAATATGTTCCTCTATTTAGCTTCTAGGCCTAAACCTACCTAATAAGCCTATTTGCACCTTAAATCCCAAAAAAACTTTATAATGGACTTCATTATAATTTATAAGTTTTTAAATATCTATAATTAACCCATACACATTTCAAAATGATTTATAATTCATACCTAAGGATGTAAGTAACATTGGTCTCCCATTTAGACACTAAAATAAAACCCTGCCTCTTAAGCCTACATGCAAACATAGCCACCTCGGCCATCTTGTTGGGTTCCATCATTATATTATGTGTTACACATGTTTTTTTATATTTATTAATACTTCACACACCTCCTTACCATGTAAAAATATCCCTTGGTCTATCCATGTATCACCTTTGCTCAAACCTATCAGTTTATGCACCTAGGGATGTACCCTCTATCTGAGACAAAACATAGGGTAATTCGCATATTTACTCAAACAATGTGAATGTTTTGAGATGATATATAAGTGTAAATTAAACTATATACAATTTTACAACTCTTTATCTAGTAATTTTACCTTCAACTCTTCAAAAGTCCAAAATTGACTATGTGAAAGGGACTGTGCCAAAAGGATTTTACCCTTTAGATTGAGTGATGCATATTTAGGATCCTAAATATACTTGTTTTCCATATATTGAGAGTACTATGAGGATATTTTTATTATTATTAATGTTTTTTAACATTCTATCATCCCTCCAAACTTTTACATATTCCTTATAATCTTTGTTTGCTCAAACTGAGTGTTATTCCTTAACTATGTTCTTGTTTTTAGAGTATACCTATAGGTAAAAATTCATGGTTAAGATTTGAAAAAAAATTTATAAAAACTATCTGATTACATTAGGGTAATTTTTCATTGTTTTATGTCTCTTTTATTCATTTTCATTATTTATCCACATTAAGGAACTCAAATCTTGCTCTATACCCCTCACTATCAACTACATTTGACTGTGTGGGGTCATATGGGTGTCTTTTATATGATCTAGGACTTGTTGGAATGTCTAATGTATTCCTTGAAGTTATAAAAACCATAATATAACTTTAATTTATCTTATCATGATTGTAATAAGGTCTATTACCAAGGTTATCAATCTCAATCCTTTTGATAACCCTACAACCAACTTGTAGCCTACATTTATTGTGAAAAGGGGACCTGTAGGTATAGATGGGAAACAAAACAATGACTATCATCTCCTTACAATGATATTTTATATCATATATGTCAATTTAAATTTTTTTAACCATTCCTATATGTTGGCGTGGTCTATAACTATTAGCTTGGAGTGCAAGGTCACTCAAAACTTCTAATCTTGTAGATGATATTGACTAGAAACATTACATATATTAGCAACGTTAAGCCTCTCAACCACTATCTTCCCTACTCTTTCTTGACTCTATATATTGTATATGTCTCATCCTATGATATGAATTCAATAAAAATCCATTAGGATACCTTAAAATTCCTTATATTTCTATTGTATTTACCAACCAAATGGCCCAGACCTCTATTTTCTTGTTTTAGGGACAAAGGGCATGAACACTATCATTTGAACTTTTGAAGTGATTTTAAACTCCGTTTGCCATCCTAGCCACTAAATTTGGTCTACCATGTTTAATTACACTTACCAAGATCCCAATGAATTCTTTTTCATGTTCTAACCTCCCATACAAGGAATTATATACCTCTTTTATGACCACTTGTAGATGGTTATTGTCACATACAAGCAGAAAAGTAGACTAGGGTAGTACGAAAGATACTTATGTTTATGAACACTTTATATACCCTCACCAAGTGTTCAAAGTCACTTATTTTCACTCTAATATATTTACAAAACTATGAAATTATCCATCTTAGTATGGCATCAATAAGGAGGCTCCTGTAGATGAATATTGAGTTGTAACAGGCAGATAAGAACATTGAAAAGGATGTATGGATTATGAGAATTTAACATGACCTTGAAAAAATTTTAAGGTTTAATATGGATTCATTTATCTTATTTAAAATTAAAAAAAGTCCAAATTACTCTTTTTAATGTGAATGTAACTCTTAAGAGCACCTATATATGTGTGTCCATGACTAACTGTGTGAAAGTGTTCAATACGACTACCACAATCCCATTTCAATATATTTGTAGGATATAACATATTTTTCAATATATATAAATTTACTAATTTCTCTTAAGACCTCAAATACAACTCCATGAACATACTAAATTGGTTTTACACAAGTGAATAAACATAGCTATAAGTGAGATAGAACAAGGAATTGACTAAGTATGACAATGGACTGCAAGTTTGATCCGCACATGATTTAGTGAGATAAAACATGAAGGGAGGTGATAAATATGTCATTGATACATGGTAATTAACCTATCACAACCCCTTGAAGTCACCATCAAAACATAAAAGTTTTGAGAATGGTGGCAACCTACCTGTTGCATAGAAAAGTTCTTCCTCCTACAACATAAGATGATTAGCATAACAAAATAGATTGAAATGATAAAAAAACAAGGAGATAATTATAATAGGGATTCAACATCCTCTGAAATCAATCCAAAGAGATATATTTTATTAAACTACCCAAAATGGAGTAAAACTTGTAGGGTGTAAAGATTGATAAGTAGAAAAACACAATCAGCTTCTTATGAATGGTTCATAAAGAAAAATTCACCATTCCTCTATAGAAAAACATAAAATTTAATATATATTAGTTTATAATACACCCCCAACATCATTTGACTTGAAACCTCTTCTACTAACCATACCAAGCATGAACATGTTGATCACTTCTACATGTTTTGAAGGGAAAGAAAGGAGTAGAATATTTTTGGATGTCTTTTAGCACTTTAAAAGTGTGTCAAAAACTAAGATGATTTTTATCAAGATGAAGAGACATTCCATGAAATTTTCTCACATGTCACACTCCCTTATGGTTCTTACAAGTGCCAAACTTTTCTCTTTTCTCAAGAAAATTGCCCTTTCTTCTGAAGATCCTACCACTTTCTAGTTATGATACATGATTAAGACCTCTTAGGACACATGGTATGTGACATCACCTTTTATAACCTTCACATTTCCCAAGGAGGTTACATAACCTATTAAATGCTCTATTTATGACCCCTAAAATGACTCAAAATAATAAATTAACTAATATGACTGAGACCAAAGCTAAGATAACATTAAATGGCATCAAATAACCTATAATACACACCATGACAAAGTATTATATCTACTATAAACTTATAAAGATCAAATTTTTACCTATAGGGGTCCCAATTTGACATGTAGGGTCAAATTTGGTCAACAAATTGGTGACTTAGAGGGGTAGTATGCCCGCTATACTAACTATACTAGTAGCCTTATCAGTCCATTGGGATTAAGGAGTCATTTTAAGTTTGAAACACACAAGAGTACTTTGATGATGGAATTTTATCAATAAAATACCAATGACTACCTCAACCACACAAAACAAAAGACACATAAAAAGTAAAAGCAAAAACACATGTGCTTCACAAGAACTTATAAAACACATACACCAAAATAAACAAGCCAACTTAAAAACTAACTAACCTAAGATGAAACCTCCCTCCTGGATCAAAGGGAAATTTTGAAACACTTATTTATTCATGACATAAAGGAATGAATGAGACATATAGTCTTTTGATCCTTGACATTGATGCCTCCAACTTTTCCATGATGTTTGCCAAATTCATTGGTATGGTCTTCAATGAAAAATAGGTATTTAAAAATATTTTATCTATGGAAATTAAATCTTATTACATTCAAACAACCTTAAACTTCTCATATGTATCCTTAATTACAACCTCCAATGGTGATTCAACAAGACATACCTTCTTGATTTCCATAGTGCTTTTAATAAGATTGGGTTTATTCTTAGTTGCAAATTATTATGGCTCATCAAGGAGATTTGTATACTCTTCCAAATATTTTTAATTTTCCTCCATGGAAGACTCTTTCTTAACCTTTTCATGTACTTGACCATTAACTTGGAAAAGCTCTTCAATGTTTTGAAAGAACTTCATTTTCAACTACCAATCATCTTTGTCTTCTTTATCATCTAAAACTAATACCTCTTCAATATTATATTCTAGAAGGTGAGTTCATCAAGATGGTTTTATTCAAGATATAATGAATTTTAAGGTGATTCAAAATAAATCTGAGATATTGGGTCATCATCAAGAACAACAACTTCCACCTTGGTCTCAAGAGAGTTTTCTAGGACTACAACCTCTTCAATGTTCTCTTCTTGATGTATGAGGTTATCAATCTGGTGTTCTTAAACATTCAGGACCTCTTGAGGGATATCAAGTTTCATATCAGCTTTGATAACCCAAATTTTCTTCTCAAGGGATGAAATATGTTCCATCTCCTTCTCCTTATTGGTGATGCCAAGACTAGGCATCTTGAAATCATGTGCCCTAAGCCAATGAGGCTGCCAAGGAGGTATGTTTTCTTCATGCAATAATTTTGATTTATTATCAACTAAATTATCCTCTTTAGGTTAAAATACCATAGGTACATAAATTAAAAGGGTGATGGGGTGGGGACAATATGATCTATTTTGTGGAGGTGAAATATAAAACTCAAAATCAGATTGAGAATGAATTATAGGGGATTCTTTTGGGAGCTCTTGAGGAAGGGGAGGTAGACCTTGGGCTAAAATGGATTTTTTTTTATTCCTTCCATTTTAAAATAAATTCATTTAAATATTATTTGGATTTATCATTATCTTTAGAAAGGTTATATGGGGTGTGTTTAGGCATAAGATCTTATTTTGGGTCTAAACCTTCAATCACACCATGACGTAGCAATTTCATCCTTGACTCTAACTCTTCAATTTTATTGACTAGGTTATATTAAAAAAGTCTCTCTTGAATTTTATAAGCATCATCATTAGGATGAAGAGTATAAAAGTGCTGACATGGAAGACAATAGGCCTCTTGAGGAAGGGTGGGAGGGGTTTGTATAGGATCAAGCTTTTTCTCAACTTCACACTCTTTATCAAGACTTTTCTCCTATTTCTTTCCCCAAGATTCCATTACCTTATTCTAGCTTAGGATTTTGGTATTAAGAGTATATTATTAAGGGAATTATTCAACTTGAGGATTGGATGAAGTGTTTAATAATCTTGGGATCTCCTTAGTCTTGGACTCTCCACCTTGTCTCCAACTTGGAATCTCATATCTAGAGGTTTTCTCTTTAGGTTGGGGTGTAATGGGAGAGAGAAATGAGATATTATATTATAATTATTTTAATAATTAGATAAATTGATTCACTTTCATATTTTCCTACTCAATCTACCTATCAATATTTTCTTCAAACATAAGGTTTGTCTCTTCAACTCTCTTTTCCAACTAATTGGGAAAAGGATGACTTTGGTAAGCTTGATCGGGTTCATGAGTAGGAATCATGTATTAATGATAGAAATGTTTGAGAAGTGGATATGAAGGTTGATAAAATTTCTAAGGCTACTCCTTAGAACTCTTATCTTATCTTCCAAGAATGAAATCAAGCCACTCACATCTAGCATCTCACTTATAAGCCTTTGCCAATTGGCTCTCTCAATATGTGCCCACTCTCTTTGATCATCTCTAATGCATATATCACATTATGAATAATATGATTAAGAACCTCTTGACCATATCATATTAATGTATCAATATCCAACATGTACTTTTCATATCCCAAGAGTATTTGATTGAAAGCTGAAATAGACTAACTTGAGAAGTTGCTAGGTTTACTAGGAGAAAGTTATGAAGAAGGTTGATTATAGTGTTGATACAAATGATGACAAGGATAGTTATATGGATAATAAGGATCATGATAGGGTTGAAAATGGTCATAAAAAGACTAGTAAGAATCACACCAAGGCTAATAGGGAGTTTCATAAGCTTGATATGTCTCACCAACTTATGTAAAATAGTACTCAACACCAAAGTTAGACATAAAACTTCATTAATAAACAAGAACACAAGGAATGTGTATCAAAAATCTTAAAAAATAATACCTGGGATAATTAAACAACTAATGTAACTTCAAAGTTGCCATTGATGTTTAGATAGATGCCTCCAAAGGCTGATGTGTTGAAAGATAACACCAAAAAAATTTCAACCTCTTGGACCAAGAGTCTCACCAAGTGTGCAAAAAACTATTTTCACTTGGCTTTTCACCCTTTGAGGAGATGTATCAGCTCTCATTATCCAAGTGGCACAATTGAAACACCTCTAGGTTGTGGGTAAGCCTAAGAATGAGGTGATTCTATAGATAGGGATAACTCCCTTGATATACCACTTTGGATCACTACTACACCTAAAATTTGTGAGGTAAAAGGGAGAAATAAAATTGAAAGAAAACTATCCTGAGGGAGGTGATATACCTAATAAGTTGATGACTTAAAACTAGATACATGTTACACATGAGAACAAATGACTAATTATATATACACTTCTCTAATCTGCATCTTCTCACATTAATGTTACATTATGATTAGGCTAAGAGGACTAGACAAGAGGCCTATAATGGTACTATATGAATAGACTAACTCAATCAACCTTTACACATCATAAAACACTTCACATGCCCTACAAGGATAAGCTTTCCATCTATAACTAGGTGAGATAATGAAACAACAATGCTAAGAAAACAATAAGTCATCACTAAGAAAAATCAATCATCCATGTAAACACACTATTAAAAATCATGAAAAAGGTAAAAATTAGTAGTCTATTGATCAAATGGTATGAAAATGAGTAGTGCTTTGCCATAGTTAGGTGGAGAATAAGCTAAAAAAATCCAAAATGGCTGGTTCTTATAGAGATTGAGAGAGAGGGGAGAAGAGATAATTATAAAGGTCATAAGGAAACTTATCATGATAAGAGAATGAGTTAATTGTACATGTGAAAAGTGTGGAATGGACCATGTAAGGTTAGAAAGTACAACTATCGATATAAGGCATAAAATCATGAAAAGTTGCATGAAACTCCTTGTTTTGGCTCAAAAAATTGCCTTTATCATCCACATCTATTTGAACATCCAAAAATTTACTAGGGACATATATGATGATTGGAATGATAGGGATGGATTTTAGACATTCCTCTCCATGCATTGGTTGCAATCTTGGTCATCTATCATCATCTAAAAATGAGATATCACCATATGTAGTCTAAGAAACTCTTCTTTCATACACCCTACACACTTGGCCTCCAAAAATTAATTATTTTTCCATGCAAATCCATGGCCTTCAAGGCATCAGGCACACCTTAAAAACAACTTAATTGAATTTTTCCACCCTTCTCACTATCTTGGTCACTATTCTAGTTCTAACTTGCTAAGCTAAATCAACTATTTAAGGAACTTAAGAGTTGTTACAAGCCATGAAATGGAAATGGGGGGTTAACTTAAGTCCTAATATTTCTTTCAAATTTTATTTCACCTCTTGAAACCTCCTAAAACCTACACAATGTATAAAATTATCAATAAGATCATGTTTTGTACTACATCCATACAATTACATACAACTCAAAAGGGTGGGAAGGAGCCTAAAACAGCCTTATTCAATGTTAAATAACTTTCATGGTTAAACTATTTCATTAGAATATATTTCCATCTCCATTTCCTCCCTATGGTCTTTGTAAGGGTTTAGGCCTATTTTAACCTCTTAAGATTTATTCATAGAGGTTTCAAATTGAACCTCCAATCCAATGCCACAAAGATTTTTTTTATGATCATATCCATATCATCCAATCTTATTGATTCTCCATGCAAAGCATCAAAAGAGATATGAGCTTCCAAACCTCTCTTATTGAGCTTATTTTCTCCCTTTTCTATAGGTTTGGATTGTTTCTGAAGTCAAAAATGAATTCCTCATGTTTCCTCTACAAATTTAAATATTTAAAACACCTAGGTTGACCCTAAAAACATGTCACAATCCATTATAAATCTCTACCAAGGTTGGAAATGAATCTGTCCCTCTATTTGGCTTCTAGGCCTAAACTTGCCTAAAAAGCTTATCTATACCTTAAAGCCCAAAATGACTTTATCATGTCTTATATTGAAATTTATAAGTTTTAAAACATATATCATGACCTTTTACACCTATCCAAATGATTTATAAGGCATACCTAAAGCTAGAAGTAACACTGACCTCCCATTTAGACACCAAAACAAAACCCTACGTCTTAGGCCTACTAGCAAACTTAGACACCTAGGCCATATTATTGGGTTCCATAAATATGTGAGGTTTTATTCATGTTTTTTTTATATTTATTACCTCTTCACACACCTCCTTACCATGGCTAAACATCCCCTGGTCTATCCATCTATCACTTTTTCTCAAACTTGTTAGTTTATGCACCTATGGAACTACACTATATCTGAGACAAAATAGATGGTACTTCGCCTATTTACCTAGAGAAGGTGAATGTTTTTAGATAATATATAAGTTTTAAGTATATTATATACAAATTTACAAATCTTGATCTAGTCATTTGACCCTTCAACTCTTCAAAAGTCCAAGACTGACTATTTGAAATGGACTATGCCAAAAGGATTTTACCCTATGGACTAAGTGATGCATATTCAGGATCCTAACTCTACTTTTTTTACACATAATGTGGGTAATATGAGTATATCTTGATTATTATTAAGGTTTTTTAACCTTAAATAATCCATCCAAACTTTTACATATTAATCATAATCTTTGCTTGCTCAAACTAAGTGTTATTCCTTAACTATGTTCTTATTTTTGGAGTGTACCTATAGGTAAAAATGCATGGTTAAGATTTAAAACAAAATATAAAACCTCTCTAGTTACCTTAGGGTCATTTTTCATTGATTTAGATCTATTTTTTTCATTTTAATGCTTTATACACATCAGGGAACTCAGATTTTCCTCTCTACCCCTCACAGTCAACTACAGTTGACTATGTGGGGCCATGTGGGTGTCTTTTATAAGATCAAGGCCTTGTTTTCATGATTGATGTCTTCCTTGAATTTATCTAAACCATTATATAACTATAATTTCTCTTCTCATGATTTTAATAAGGTCTATCATGAAGGTTATCAAGCTTAGTCCTTTTGATAACCCTATAGCCACCCTATAGGCTACATTTATGGTGAAAATGGGACATGTTGGTATATATGGGAAACAAAACATTATTTACCCTCTCATTTTTATTTTATTTTAGATAATATGTCACTTTAAAAATTTAGAACCATTCCCATATGTTTTAATGGTCTAAAACTACCAACTTGGAGTGCAAGGTCACTCAAAACCTCTAATCTTGTAGATGATATTGACTAAAACTAGTGTATAAATTACCAAATTTGAGCCTCTCAACCATTTTCTTCCCTACTCTCAATTGACTCCATCTCTTGAAAAGGTCTCATCCTATGCTATGGATATAATAAAATTCCATTAGGATACCTTAGAATACCTTATAGTCCTATTGTATGCTACAAACCAAATAGCCTAGACCTTTATTTTCTTGTTTTAGGGAAAAAGGGCCTGAACACTATCATTTGAAATTTTGAAGTGATTTTCAACTCCATTTACCAACCTAGCCCCTCAAATCAGTCTACCATGTCCAATTACACTTACCAAGATCCCAAGTAAATGTTTTTTCATGTTTCAAACTCCCATACATGGACCAATATACCTATGCTAGGACCACATGTAGATGGTTATTATCACATACAAGTAGAGAAGTAGACTGGGATAGTCTGTAAGATATGTATGTTTATGAAAAATATATATACACATACCAAGTGTTAAAATGAAATTATTTTAACTCTAATATATTAACAAAATTATCAAATTCTCCATCTCTATATGATGTCATCAAGGAGACTCATGTAGATGAAGATTGAGTTGTAGCAGGTAGATAGGAACATTGGAAAGGATGTATGGATTATGAGTATGTAACATTATTTTTCCACCATTTTAAGTTTTCATATATATTCCTTCATATTATGGAAACTTCAAACAAGTCCAAATTACTATTTTCAACATGAATGTAACTCTTGAGAGTACCTATATATGTGTGTCCATGGTTGACTATGTGAAAGTGTTTAATATGACTGCCACAGTCCCCTTTCACACTCTTTGGAGGCTATAACCTATTTTTTCCTATTTATAAAACATTAAAACCTATTAATACCTCTAATACATACCCATGAACATACTAAATAGGTCATACACGTGATTCTACATGGCTATAAGTGTGATACGGCAAGGAGTTGATTGAGTATGACAATGGACTATAAGTTTGATCCAAGCATGATGTAGTGAGATAAAACATGAATGGAGGTTATTAATATGGAATTGATACATGGTAATGAACCTAACATAGCCCCCTGAAGTTACCATTAAATCATGAAAGTCTTGAGAATGGTGGAAACCTACACGTTTCACAAAAAAATGCTTCCTCCTGCAACTTAAGATGACTAGCATATCAAAACACATTGAAATGATAAAAAAAAATGAAGAGAATTAAATGAGGGATTAAAAACCTTTGGAATCAATCCTAATATCTAGATTATATGGAACTACCCAAAATAGATCAAAACCTGTAGGGTGCACAGATTAACAAGAAGAAAAACATAGTCAATTTCTTAGGAATGGTTCATAAATCATAACTCACCATTCCTCTAAAAACAAACATAAAAATGAAAATGAATTAAGTATATAATACACCCCCAAGATCATTTGACCTAAAACCTCTTCCACTAACTGTACCAAGCATGAACCTATTGATCACTTTTGTATGTTTAGAAGGACAATAAATGAGTAGAGTAGTTTTATACTTTTTAAATATAATTTAAATTATTAATATGATTTTTAGGAAGATTAATACATGTTCCATGACCTTCTTCCATGCATCACAATCCCTTATAATCCATACAAGTACCAAACACTTCTATTTTCTCAAGAAAACTATGCTTTCCTCTAAAGAGCCTGCCACTTTTCAATTATGATAGGTAATTAAGACCTCTTAAGACACATGGGACATGAAATCACCTTTTTAAACCTTCAAATTTCCTAAGGAGGATGTACAACCTATTAAATGTTCTATTCATCACCCCCAAAATGGCAAATTGACTAATATGACTAAGACTAAGGATAAGATGGCATTAAATGTCATAAAATAAACTATAATACACCCCATGAGATAGTATTAAACCCCTTATAAACCTCTAAAGACCATGTTTTTACCTATAGGGGTCTTAATTTGAGCTACAAGGTCAAATTTTGATCCAAAACTCGAAAGCTTTGGTTGAAAGATAATTCAAGAAACAAGAATAAGACAATTCAAATAATTCTATCTCTAAGAAGAGATATTTTATTGATCAAATTTGCAGACCCAAACATATGCTTATATCTGAGAAGAGATGTCTAATTTCCATTTTTGGTTAAATCTTAAATTATACATGTTTTGAAGGTAGAGGGAGGATGTGGAAGGTCACCAATCTCAAGTGGGATGAATTGGTTTGACTTCCATAATTTACAACAATGCAACATTTGAGGAATTACTATTTTTAAAAACTTACTATTTTTAGACTGCACTACTAAAATTAAAATTTTGGGCACTTCTATTGGGTTTTTTGGGGTCAATCTTCATTGAGAAAAGCTCCATGCAATTTCACCATGTTCTCCTCATTCTTAGCTTTCCAATGGTTCAAATGGTGAGTCAATTGGAGCTACGGTGAAAAAGTTATGGCTCTCAGAAGTTCTATCATCAGTTGGGGTAAACCTATCCCTTGAATTTTCACCTAAATTATTACCTAGATCATTCCTCCCTCCTTGAGAAGTAATGGTCCCCATTACATAAATATTTGTCATCAAGTGTGGTAGTTGTACTTTTATTTGATTCCTGATGCAAACTTAGAATCGACTGTGATTTATGGAACTATGCAGGGCTTGATTATTCACCATTTCTATTTGACCATCAGTGTGTGGATGGAAGGTCATGAACTTCTTCGGCTTTGTATCTATTTGATTCTATTGTTGTGTTATTTGTGTAGTCAGGGCTGCAACATCGGCCCTTTTGGATTCTTGTGGCTTGACCACCATGAAAATAATTTTTTTGGCACTAATCAAAGAGATAGATGTAGAAGGTGGTACCTCTAGTACCCTGTAACATCATTTTCCAAGAGAGAGTAATCCTTCAAGTTCTTGATTCATATATGCCATGTCGATCATACATGAATGGCTGACCAAAGAGTACACCACAAACATCTATATTGACCACATCACATAAGACCTCATCTTAGAAAGGTTTTATTACATATGAGAGAAGACATTAGTGGGTCACAAAGAGGTTTCTCCCTCAACTCAACCATACAATACTGTATGGCTTTAGGTGAGGCTTCATGGACAAATTTAGGCTTTTCACAACATTAGCAAAGATTAAATTCTTTTGACTTCCACTATCAAGAATGAAATGTAGAGGCTTACCTTTCACCCATAACTTAGAGTGAAATAACCTTTCCTTGTCATCTAGCCTCTCCTCATGGGTCTATGATGAAGCAATAATGGCTTCAAGATCAACACCTATAATCTCTTATTCAACCTCTTCAACTACAAGGTCTATATGAGGTAGAGCAGTGGATGTTAAGGATTGTGACTCAGAAAGCAAGGACTTGATGGCTTCACATTCTTCTTTAGAGTGAGTTCCAGATTTGTGATAATCACGCCACTTCCCAATCTTTCCTTCTTTTTGCTTCCAATTTTGGCCTCATGTTTGACCTTTGTCACTTTTCCATTTTGAAGGCTGACTCTTCATATTCATTCTTCCATACTTCTGTTTAATCTTCACTATGAACTTGTACACTTCACCAAGGGTTTCTAGATTGAAGAGTTCCATTTCTCCCCATATGTACCATTGTATTCCACCATGATATTTGAGAACCTTATGTTTCTCACTTTCTTGGATGCCCAATCTCACATATAGAGAATGAAAAATGCCAATGTAATCTTGAACAGACTGTTCCTTACCTTGGTGAAGTTATTGTGACTCTATATATAGATCATCATATGCTCTAATGGGGTAGTATTCTTCCTTTACAGCTTCTATGAAATCATCCTAGGTAGGTTCCATATCAAGGCCAATATCATCTTCACTGAATCTCTTTTTGTACATTTCCCATCAATTTTTGATAGGCAATGATGCTTTCAAAAGAGCAAAAGTGATCTCTTTATTAGCAAATTTATTTATATAAAAATAAGATGAAAATTGATCCAACCAATTTTATACTATATCATCATTGATTTTGCCTTTAAATGTAGGGATATCAAAATTCACCTAAACTTTGAAGGGTGTTGGGGCACTGAAAGGATGTGGGGGTGCAGATGAGGAGTCTAAATTTCTCATCAAGATTTGTTGGAGAATTTGAGAAAATTGTTGTAGCATTTGTGCTTACTATTGTTGGAGGGATTCATTCACCATTTCCTTGAAAGTATCGGATGTCTCAGTGTTTTCCACCATTTGAAGTCATTTAGAGCGAATAGGTGGATAGTTTGTTGGTTCTATTTTCCACCCAAGCTTCTTGTAATCTAACCTCATCCTTGGGATCATACACTCTAAAGACAAACTGATCTGATACTATTGATCCAAAAATTGAAAGCTTTAGTTGAAATATAATTCAAAAAACAAGAACAAGACAATTAAAATAATGTTATCTCTTAGAAAAGATGTTTTATTGATCAAATTTGTAGACCCAAACATATGCTTATCTCTGAGAAGAGATGTCTGATTTCCATTTCAGGTTACATCTTCATTTATAAATGTTTTGAAGGTGGGTGGAGGATGTGGAAGGCCAAAAATATCGAGGGAGATGAACTGGTTTGACTTCCACAATTCACAATAATATAAAATTTAAGGAATTATTATTTTTAGAAACTTACTATTTTTAGACTGCACTACTAAAATTGAAATTTGGGGCACTTTCATTACATTTTCTAGGGTCAAACTTTATTGAGCAGATCTCAATGCCATCTCACCATGTTATCCTCATTCTTAGCTTTCCAACGGTTCAAACGGTGATCCAAAACTCAGAAGTTCTAGTTGATAAATATTTCAAGAACTAGGAAATAACACAATAATAATGAATTCTCTAAGAAGAGATGTATTATTACTCAAGATCTCAATACAACTATATGCTTATCTCTGGGAAGAGATGTTTGATTTTCCATTTTAGGTTACATATTTATTTATACCTATTTTGAAAGTAGGGGTATGATGTGGAAGGTCACCAATATCAAGAGAGATTAAGTGGTTTGACTTCCATGCTTTAAAACAGTATAGAATTCAAGGAATTACTATTTTTAGAAACTTACTATTTTTAGACTTCACTACTAAATTGAAATTTAGGGAACTTTCATTGGGTTTTCAGGGGTCAAACTTCATTGAGCAAACCTCAATGCCATCTCACGACATTCCCATCATTCTTAGCTTTCCAATGGTTCAAATGATGAGTCAATTAGAGCTATGTGCAAAAATTATGGCTCCCAAAAGTTACATCATTAATTGGGGTAGAATTGTCACCCGAATTGTCACCTAAATTGTTGTCTGGATCAAACAGTGAGTCAATCAGAGCTATGGTGCAAAAGTTATGGCTCCCAAAATTTCCATCATCAATTGGGGTAGACCTATCACCTGAATTGTCACCTAAATTATTGCCCAGATTAAATTTGGTTAATAAATTGGTGAATCATAGGGGTAGTATGCCTATTATACTAACTAGACCAGTAGCCTTATTAGTCCATTGGGCTTAGGGAGTCATCTAAAGTCTGAAACACACAAGATGAATTTGATAATAGGATTTGATCAAGATAATACTAATGACTACCTTAACCACATAAAACAAAAGACACACATAAAGTGAAAATAAACACACATGTGCTTCATGAGCACTTATATAACACATACACCAAACTAAAAAAACTAAATAAAACACTAACTAATCTGAGATGAAAAATCCCTCCTAGATCAAAGGTAAATTTTAAAACCCTTATAGATTTATGGCATGAAGTAATGAATGAGATATATAGTCTTTTAATCCTTGACATTGATGCCTCCAACTTTTCCATGATGTTTTCCAAATTCATTGGTATAGTGTTTAATGAGAACTAGGTAGTTCCAAATATGTTGGCTATGGAAATGAACTCTTCTTGCATCCAAATAGCTTCAACCTTCTCATAGGGATCCTCAATTATAACCTCTAATTATGGTTGAATAAGACATACCTTCTTGATTTCTATAGTGCTCTCAATAAGATTGGGTTTCTTATCAGTTGCAAGTTCTTCTAGCTCATCAAGGAGATTTGCATACTCTTACCAATCTTAGTTATTATCCTCCAGGGTCAAATTTGGTCAACACTTATCATTTTAGCATGGATTATTTTAAAATACCATTTCCTCTAGGGTAAAAACCACCAATTTTTTATAAATACAAGGGGAAATGTGACCCCAAGGCCCATCTAATATAATTATTTATTGCATGCCAAACAATGGCTTATAATGACATCTAGCTTTTTTATTATTTCCATGAAGCCTATCAGGGTAAGCATTGGAATGGTTCCTAAAGTTTCCCAAAAATTTCATATCTAATTTTGATGATCTTTCAAATAATTTCATGTACCACTTATCTCATAATCTCAATCACGAGACTTGATTGGTAGACATAATGTAGGCCAAATAAAAAGTTGGTGAAAGCTTCACAAGATATCTATAGTGATGGATATTCCTTGAAAGCATATTCACCCACAATCTACTAGACAAAAAATAATTTTTTGTGTTTACCAAAAATCTACATAATGAGATATCTTACAATCTAGAGTTGTAGTGTGCACATACATTCAAAGAGATCATTGACAAAGGTTAGGTGATTGAAAGAGACCTCATTAAAAAAGGGAAAATTAAACTAAACTCATCAAATCAAAACCAGAACAATGGCTAGAATAAAAATCCATTCTAAGTGCAAGCATCATAGTAAACCTAGGCTAGTAATTTTGATAGACCCAAGAAATTCAATTACAACAAGAATGTTTTTGGTAGAGTAACAGAGTCATGACATATCCAAATGGTATAACTACCATCTTCTCAGCCTATGTCACCTTTTTAAAATAACTCCTAACTAATAACCTATTTAGCAAACATAGCAATCATAACAAGCACCAAAACCTAAACCAGTGCAACAAATGCAGCAACCTATGCATTTGTAAAACCCTCCTCCAAGAAGAAATATGCCTACTCATCATGCTTTTCATAACCTTGGAGAACCCATTGAATCAGTGTTTCAAATTTTTTTTGCAGGTAACCTGATTAAATAGCCTACTCTAAAAGGGAAAATCCCTAAGGATGATGGCATTCTAGATTGATGCCAAACAAATTCTATGAATATCATTAGGTTAATAACCATAATTTGTAGCATTGTGTGGAAATCAAACATGCTATTTAAAATATGTAAAAAAATGGAGAGATCACATTGGATCATGGAGCTTCCACCTCCAATTAGAACCTCAACATTTATCAGGATCTTTTTCCTCAACATAACAACTAACAACTATAATAATAATGGCTAGTTCATCATCAAAAATAATGATATCAACAACCAAGGCCAAACTAGCAAAATCAATAAAACCAACAACATCAAAATAATGGACAAAACTAAGGTCAAAATGGTGCAAGCAACCACCAAACCTACCATGTATTTGCACATGACTACAATGCCATTATAGGTCATATTGTAGGAGGTCATATTAAAACCATTTTCATTAATCCTAGACCAAGTACCAATCAAACAAGACCATTGCTAATTTCTCCCAACCATCCAAATTATGTCGGTAATCCTTCCTTGACATGGGACCACAAATAAGTGAACCAAAAAGAACGTATTCTCATGTTTAGACATTGTACATATAACTTGATGTTATCCCATGACCAAGCACAAGTACACTGATAACCAAGACTTATACTATATGGTCCCCCTCCACCATCATTTAATAGAAACAATGGTCCTATACCTAATTTAGACTATACAATCACAAATCAGTGGTCAAGGATAACCATACGAAGCCCACATCCATCTACCACTTCACCCATCATCCAACCAACCATTTTACCTTGGAATAAGCCATTTCATGTTATCCAAGGAAAGATGTTTGACATTGTATAATAATTACAAAAGATGTCAGCACAAATATCCATTTTAGATTTATTACGTACATCTACAATCCAAAAATATATATTGATAGAGCTCCTTGGTCAATCAAAAGTTCCCAATTATATATCTTTTATCAAATTTCAAGCTTTGGTTGGACACCTAGCTCCAAGCCAACAAGTAAACTTCAACCAAAGTGATATGTCATCCCTTGGCCTGTTGCATAATAATCCATTTTATATTGAAGTTTACATAATGAGGCACAAAGTGAAAATTATCCTCATAGATAATGGATTAGGCCTAAATATCATGTCTCTAAAGCTCATCAATCTTATTAGATACACGACAGTAGATATCCCAAAAAAAACAATCACCATCAAATCCTATGATAATGGAGAATGAGAATCATAAATCACCATTAGCTTGGCAATTATGATTAGTCATTTGACCCATGATACACTATGCTATGTTTTATATCTTGATTTTTCATATAATATAATTTTAGGTAGACCTTGGCTACTTAAAATTCATGCAATCCCATTGACGTTGCACCAATGTCTCAATTTCTCCCATTCAAGCATGGAGTTTACTATTATAGGATATTTGCATTTGTATGAGCATTTTAAACATTTATAGGCTAAGTTAAAGAGATATAACTACCATTTTGGCATGAATCTAGCTACCAAGAAGGACAAGGGGAAAGAAATACTTAATGAGTTACCAAAGGTCAACTAAATTGACCCTAATACCTTTGATTCCCTTTCCAACATGCCACCTCCTAATATGTCCAATCATTAAACTATTTTAGATAATGGCCCAAGAGAGTACTTAACCCATGAGACCTTTCACATTGCAAAACTTTCATAAAGCCCAAAGTCCTTTGGAAGAATAAAATCCAAACCATTCTTGTAATGGCAAAGAAAGGGAAAGGGCCATGAACATAATCTAGCACCTATAACTTTCATACTAGTCATTATCCAAGCATATGATCATCTTGAAGGTGATGAATCATGGTTATACAATGACATATTATTTGATTGTTAAAAAAGCTCCACGTATCCCATTCCTAATTAGATCATGAAGAACTATGACTATTAAGGAGGAGGCGTTAGGCCAAATCAATAGGGAACACTTGAGTAAATTTATATGACTAAGTACAAAGAAACATATATACTTGGGTTTAAACCAATTGGGGGTGATCCCACATATCTTATTTGAGTTTCATAGCCAATGACTAGTGATGATGATTTTGATAGTGAAGTAGAGTCTGATCATAGCCAATTTGATGACCTAACCCATACCAATTTATTTAACAATAATTCTATTTGTATCCTTTTAATATTCATTCATCATAATCCACTACCATTATATTATTCCTAACTAATAAACTAGGGCCAACAAGAATCCAATGTATCAGTTTATGAGTTTCAGAATGATGAGGCCTTCTATAGTTTTCTAGGCCTTAGGGACAATGTTTCTTTGGGAGACCATAAAAAAGGGTTCTTAATCAAGTTAGATCCTAAAACCTATTTTTGAGAGTGGGTGAACACCCTTAGCCAAAAATTAATAAATAAAAAATTTAGGTCCCAAAGTAAAAACCTCTTTGAGGCACTTTCAGACTAGGGAAACAATAAAGATAAAGGCTAGTCTAGTGGTGAAAACCTATTTTAGGAACCACTAGATAAGGGTGTTTAAACTTATTCAAATATAGACTAGGAGGCCACCAATGACAAAATTGTCTATGGGTCTGTGTTTACGCTTGATGAATATCAATATTTTGAGTGAATAATTTAGGAAACCACAAATGATGAACTTACCCATGGGTCCAAGTTTAGTCTTATAGAATGGCAAACATTTGATTTTCATAATTCAATAGTTTTCAAAAACATTTGTTACATGGCCATCCCTCATGTTATGGGATTCTAATTCATAATGTCTAGAACTTATAGAACCAATCCTAATAAAGTACTTTGACATAGCTAAATATATAAAATCTTTGCCTATTATTCATGAAGATGGTTTAGCCCTTCTAGAAGAATATACTATAGAGTTAAACATCAAGTCTCTAGATGACCCAAAGTGGATCAAATTAGGAGTGTCTCTTACATAGGATTAGTGTGAATTCTTAACAATACTATTAAGACATTTTGTAGATATATTAACATTGGCCTATTTTGATATGTTAGGTTTAGACCCTACCTTGGTTGTTCACCACCTTGTGGTACATCCTGATGCCAAACCTATGAAGAAAAAATTATGAAAGATGCATCCTTACATTGTTGTATTAGAAAATAATAAGTTGTAAAATCTCTTGGAAGTGAGATGTATAAGGCCAATTAATTATTTTGAATGGTTTTAAAATATAGTGCTAGTTAGTAAAAAGCCATAAGGAATCAAAATTTGCAATAACTTTAGGGATACAATAAAGCCTTCCCTAAGGATGACTTTACTCTACCAAACATTGACATGATTATTTATTCCATAGTGGGTTATGAGATGCTTTCTCTGATGGATGGATTCTTAGGCTATAATCAAATACAAATAGCACCAAAAGACCAACACAAAATAAAGTTCACCACTCCCTAGGGAACATTTTTTTATCAAGTTATGCAATTTGTTCTAAAAAATGTAGGGGTCACCTACCAAAGAGCCATGACAATCATATTTCATGATATTATGGATGACATTTTTGAAAACTACATCGATGACATAGTAGGTAGATCAAAAACTAGGGCTAATCATCCAGTATCATTGAGGAAGATATTTGAGTGATTGCATGAATATAAAGTCAGTCTCAACCCTAAGAAATGTGTTTTTGTAATTAATTCAATAAAATTACCTATCTTCATTATGTCTCATTGATGCATTAAATTTGATCTAGAAATATATGAGCCATAACATAAATTCCACCACCAACTAATCTAAAGTAGCTTTGTATTTTGTAAGGCAAGATCCAATCTGTCAGATGCTTCATATCTTAATTAGCTAACAAGTGTCATCCATTTACACACCTACTCAAGAAGGGTGTGACATTTCTTTGGGACTATCAAAAATATTTTCAATAGTAAAGGACTATCTTGTGAATTCCCCAGTCTTATTACCTCCTATGCTAGGAAAACCCTTCCTTCTATACCTATCAATGATAGACAAATCCATAGGGGCATTTATAGCTCAACATAATGAAAATGGAAAAGAAAATGTCATGTACTATTTAATCCATACATTATTTATGTATGAGAAAAATTATATGCCCATTAAAAAGGCCTATTTAGTTATGGTCTTCACAGTTTAGAAACTATGACATTACATGTTGAATAAAAAGACCATGGTCATTTCAATAGTGGATTTGCTCAAGTATCTACTATCTAAAATAGCTTTACAAGGCTGTATAGCCAAATGGATTATGATTCTCAAAAATTTTGAGATAGAATATGTGAACCAAAAAGCATTCAAGTGGTAAGTTATTTTAGATTAACTTGCTAAGGCACCCCTTACAAATATAGAACTACTCACATTCCAATTTCTAAAATTAATATGAATAACATCCCTAAATAAATCATAATCAATTTTACTTGTACCAATAACATGGTTGAATATGAATCACTCATCACAAGGATTTGAAAAGTAGTAAAATGGAACATATATCATCTAAAAGTTTATGGTGATTCTTAATTAATCATCAATTAGATTACAAACCATTTTTAGACCAAAGATGACACACTGGTTCCCTATAAAGCCATGGTCAACACTCTAAAACAATAGATTGATGACATTTAGTTTGAAAATATACCAAAGGCAAGTAACAAAATAGAAGATACCATGTCTACTATTATATCATTGATTCAACAAATAGATACAACAAAGTAATAATAATTTCTCATTTAAAATCTGCTAGCACCAACTCATAAACTATCAACCATCATAATGATCTATGATATTATTGGTCCCAGCTCTACTTGGTATTTAAACCTATATTCCTATTTATATGACCATGTTTTACCACCATAATTATCTCAAAAACAATCCAAATCCTTCATCCACAATGCGCAACATTATACCTTACTTGGACCAACCCTATACCACCACAACTTTGATGGAACTCTGCTTCATTATTTACCTTCGGTATAATCTATACTACCACTATAGTGAGTTCATAAAGGAGTATGTGGATTACACACTAGTGTGGTAGTCTTATCCAAAAATATCTTGCATATTGGGTACTATTGGCCAATGATGGATGCAGATGTAGGCGCATATGTGAAAAGATGAGATAAATGTCAAGAATATGGTAATTTGATTCATGCCTCAGCCAAGGCTTTGAAACCAATGTTGACAGCATGGCCATTTACTACATGGGGCATTTATCTCATTGGGAAGATAAACCCCACATCATCTAATGGCCATAAACATATCCTTACCTCCATATAATACTTCACTATGTGGGTTAAATCTATACCCCTCACTTACATGATTGGAAAGCAAATTTCCAAATTCATCTTTAACAATATCATCTATTGATATGGTATCCTTTATAACATTATATCTAATAATGGAGGATAATGTAATAACAAGGATGTTAAATCGTTATGTGTTGAGTAAAAAGTTACTCAACATTTTTCCATGGCATATTACCCTCATGGTAATAGCTAGTCTGAAGCATCAAACAAAACCATTATCAACATCCTCAAAAATATTGTCAATAATTCCAATCATGATTGGCACCTTTAGATATTCTATGCCCTCTGGTAATACCATACCAATCACCACACTCCCACATGTGCTTCCTCATACTCACATTTTTATGTTGTTGAGGCCATTCTTCCCATTGAGTTCAAGTTACCTTTATTAATCATCTCTTTGAATCATGTCCTAGATGATAAAGACTATTGAGTAACTCACCTATAATATCTAGAGTTGCTTGATGAGAAATGCATGGATGTGATAAATAACCTTCAAGCATATCAGAACCAACTCCATGGCCACTACAATTGGTGCATAAAAAATAGAGACTTTGAGCTTGGTGATCTTGTCCTCAAAGAGAACCAAAATAATACCATAGTCAAGAAGAAGCATAAATGCAAGTTCAAACCCAACTAGGTTAGTCCTTTCATAATTATTGCAAACTATGACATAGGAGAATACAAGCTCACCACACCATATGGCGATGAACTTGATGAGACAATGAACATTATACACCTAAAGTAGTACCATGATTTTGTGACTTGGTGTATTATCTATGAGGATCATTTAAAGTTGTACCATATTATCAATATTTTTATTTATAACATCTCATTATACCATTCTACCATCCTATCATTCTACCATCTAATCAGTTTTACATTATACCTTTTTTCTCTACCATACCTATTCTATTAACCAACATGTTTTGATCCTCCTTACATAGCTTATTTTACCTTGCTCCATCCATTGGTTCTATGTTTAGCATAAAGAATCAGATCAGTTTTAGTAGTTATTTCAAGAATTATAGATAGATGCCATATATTGGAGTTGTAAGACATAAGTTTTGGCAGTTGTATCCTTAATTTATTGTTATATTATACATCATTTTTGTTTATGTGGCTTGATTATAACCACCTATGGGTAGATCAATGTTTCACCGGTCTTGTTACTAATTATAACCACCTATGGGAAAATTAGTATCATTTATTTAAACCACTATTTCCTAGTTATAGTTACCTTTGGTCAAACTAGGAAAAACATTTATTTATTATGCCTTGATATACTAGCTTTCCATTCCTATGACATACTATGCCATTATGAAAATTATGTTTGTTTTGTTTGAATTGGTTGCTACACTAGTCATATTCTTCCACTGTAAGGTGGAACTACTATGATTTGAGGTTTTTTTTGGACTATGTGAGTAGTGATAGATACTTGTTGAGGTTAGCTCAGTCCCCCTTTTTACATATGCTCTCATTATTTTATGAGAAACATTTCAAGTTAGCCATAATCTCATAACTTTATGATCTTGGATTGTTTGGTATCTCATCATTCCCGATTGAGTTGAGATGCTCCAAGTCTCAAAAGTATTTCAAAACCATCTAGAAAAACCAAAAAAATTGACCACTTCTTTACCTTAAATAATCTATGAACCCTTAATAAGTCACAAGAAATCACTTGTCATAAGGTTTCCCCATCCTTTTTGGGCTTTTGTCCCATGCACTTTTCATTTTTCAAGATAATTCCTATTCTTCTATAACATCCATCATTTTTATTTTTTGTTCATCTTTTTCTTCTATCCCATTACATTTAGCCTAGAGTTTTTGTTAGATATATCATCCACATAACTATGTAGGTATCATCCACTTACCTAGTGCATATGGATATATCTTGACCATCCCCTTCCATTTCTTCTATTCCCGCATTTTATTTGTTTGTTAAGTTGTCAACTATTTTCTAGGGATAATGTTCTTCATCTCATTTATGTTGTATTATTTGTACTAACATTATGACTAACTATTGCTTGTTTATTTTTTTAATTTATTTTCTTATGTGCCTATTTATTTAATATTAGTACTATTTCCTTGGTTTATTCTATGTGCATTCATTGGGTGATTCCTTACACATTTATTCTTGAGTCTATCCATGTTCAAATTTTAACATTGTCATCATGGTTTTATCATTGGTGTATTATTTTCCATTGAGTATTAGATCAAGAGTTAGTAATTATTAATATTTCATCCATGTTATCATGGTGTTCTATAATTATGCCTACCATCATGTGCTATAACAAAATTTAGCTTCAAGAAGTCTACATGGTAAATGTAGCAATGATATCTCCTTGGCACTGACACTAGCTTCAACACCATTCTTGACCAAATCCAAATCATATCCAAAATAGATTAATTAAACAACAAAATAATTAACCTCATTTCTATTTTCTATGAGTATCTCCCTACTAGTAGGTTTCCTGAATCATCTTTATACTCTAAGTCAATTTATCATCATCATGTTTTCCATCATCTTACATCAATCTTGTTTGCCACTATTAGGGTATAATGATTTTAACTGCCTATGAGAAGATATTTGTACACCATTCTACTTTCATTTTAAATGATTATAGATTACTTTTAGAAAATAATTTAATTTCCACCAATTTTAGGGTTAATGATTATAGCCACCTTTGGGAAAATTATTCACTTTCTTCTACCTAATGGGGGCTTGTTTACCACTATCAAGGTATAATGATTCTAACTGCCTATGGGAAAATAATTTTACACCATCCCACCTTCATTTTCATTATTTATAGACACCTTAAGATAAATCATTAAATTTCCACCAATTTGAGGGTTAATTATAATAACTACCTTTGGGAAAATCATTCACTTTTTTCTACTCAATAGGGGATTATTTGCCATAATTAGGATATTAATGATTATAATCACCTATGGGAAAATCATTATACACCATCCTAATTTTATTTCTAGTGATTATATATTCCTTTAGGAAAATCATTGCGTTTCCACCAATTCTAGGGTTAATGATTATAACCTCCTTTGGGCAAATCATTCACTTTCTTTTACCCAACAGGGGCTTATTTTCCATTGTTGGGTTATAATGAGTCTAACTGCATATGGGAAAATTATTGTACACCATCATTATTAAATTTATACTGATTATAGACACCTTCAATCAAATCATTGAATTTACACCAATTTTAAGGTTAATGATTATAACCACCTTTGGGTAAATCATTCAATTTCTTCCAACCAACAGGGGCTTATTTTACACTATCAGGATATAATGATTCTAACCGCCTATGGGAAAATCATTATACACCATCCCACTTGAATTTATAGTGATTATAGTCACCTTTGGGAAAATCATTGAATTTATACCAATTTGAGGGTTAATGATTATAACCACCTTTGGTAAATCAATCACTTTCTTCCACCCAACAGGGGCTTATTTTCCTCAATTGGGATTATAACTGCCTATAGTCAAATCATTTTATACCATCCCAATTACATCTTTCATATCATATTTTACACTATCAGGGTCTAATGTTTGTAACCACCTATGGGAAAATCATTTTACACCATCCCACTTTCATTCTCAATGATTCTAACCTCCTTTAGGAAAATCATTATGTTTTCATCTATTTGGTCCATTCATTTCCTTATTTCAAGGGACCATTTGCCAACCCCTTTGCCAACTACTCCCTCAATGTGGAAACTATAGTTCATCTATTTCCATTGAATTCATAAGCACGCAAAACCTTTTTATTCTTTGATAAGATGTTACTATGCTTATAGCTTGAAATGCCTTCCCAAATAGGGACAAACTATAAGGATCTAAAACTAGCCACTAATGGATTCATACCAAGATTTATATGAATTATTAACAACCTTTTCACATCTATCTTAAGAATTTCTAAAAATCTAAAATTTAGCTTCATAACATGTAATTTGGCCTAAAAATCAACTAAATAAGAGAAAATGCACACATCAATTAAATCAACACTTGAAAATATTCAAATGCCTAAAAAAAATTAATTAACATGAAAATATTAATCAAATTATTAATTTATTTAATCCATGAGTAATTAAATGAATTATAAAAAAGGAAATTAAAAAATCAAAGAATATCCTAGAAATTCATAATTAGCTTTTTTTATTTGTCCAAAATCCAAAATATCTCACCCATGCCTATTCCATTATAATCATGAGGTTTGGACACATTTTAACTCTACTAGGGTTAATTAATTAACTAAGGTGAGGTTTTAACCCATTACAATCCCCTTTACTAAACCTATAAATACAAGCATTTGCCTCTTCATTTAGAGAGCTTGGACATAGTAATGTTATAATTTAAAATTTGGTACATGATTAAAAGTTATAGAGTTATAATTCCAAATTTTCAAGACAAGATACTTTGAAAAAACATAAATCATGAGCCAAACAACCTTGGTGATAAGAGGAGAAGGAGCCACACAACTCCATTTGCCAAAGAATTCTTGAGCACAAGCCAAGTAGGTCAAATAAAGATATGTCTTGGGGCATTAAAGGAATTGGTAAGAAAATTTATAAGTTATTTCCATTTTTATTTTTACTTTGTCAATTTTTTTTATTCATCATGATCCACCATTTTATCTAGGAAACATAGTGTTATGCATGTTAGTGTGTTTGTTTTCATTTTGATTTCTTTTCATTGTGAAACTAGCATGTGATATAACCTCCCTTCTTGTATTACTTTATCACAATGAGACTCTTTAATACACCTCATTTAAATATGACACCTTATCTAAATGGATTTATAACTACAAGGTTTATTCTATGACATGCTTTAAGGGTAAATTTGATGACTTGGAGGGCCAATTAAAGATTGAAATAGTCTTGACTAAGTAGACCATGGAGGAAACCTTAGATATAACACTAGACACTATGTTATGACTTAAACAAGGCTTTGGCACCCTTCGCATCTTTATATCAAGGTCCTTCCTTCATATGTATCTAAAATAATCACAAATACTATGAGAACAAACAACCTTAATTCCTCCAAATACCTTAATTTATGTTAATAAACCTTAACTTTGTCAAATAATGTATAAATCACCCTCTAGGATTAAAAAGGTATTTAACACCCCTCCAATCACCCAAGGACCACCATGATAACTTATCACATCATAAAAAGACTCAAAATATTCTATCATATTATGATCCTTATAGAAATGCCTAACACATACAATGACACCTCAAATAATGCTAAAATGCTTAAAATGAGACCAAAAGAGGACATAACAAGGCATGTAAGCCATATAAAATATTGGAGATGGGAAAATTTTTAAGTATATGGGTTGAAATTTCATTTAGGAGGCCAAATTATTAAAATATTTGGTGATTCACAAGGGTTGACCATCCTATTGGTCAAGAGAACTAGCTATCTCATACATGATAGGCACTAGACTCACACTTGGAAACATGACTTGAATGACCACTCTTATTAGATTTTAAATCAAATTTAACACCTTATAAAACCTTTAAGGACTGAAAAAATATCCTACACACACAAGTATACCAATAGAAAATAATTCCCAAACACCTAAGAAAGAAACAAGATAGGACAATAAAGAAATTAAGAAAACTAACACACCACACTTGTGTTGATTACACTTATTGGAAACAAGAAAACAAGATAATATAAATAAATAACCTAAAATAAACTTATTTATCCTTAAATATCAAATGGGAATCTTCTCTGATCACCATGGCACCATGAGATTATATTGTCATGTGTTGATTGAAGTCCAATCAGGTATTGTTCATGGGATGAGAAACTCCACTTGCACCTAGAGATTTTTGCATGATAATATATTATTATAATATAAAATAGACATTATTTATCCATTCTAAGTTTCATATATTTTCTATGTGAATCAATTAACTAATCATATTCATTAAAAAATTTTCTATTTTGCATGAAAAGTATCATTTTTGGTTCATCCATAGGATACTCCTGATTAAGCTAAATAGTTTGAGGTGGATCTTATGGTATGATTATAGTGTTAACTTAAAATAGATATGAATATTACTTCATGAAATATTGATACCAATGAAGTTAAATTTCATTCCCCAAGAGTATAAATACATCTAATAATGGAATGAGGGGTTGATAACCTTGTTTAAAGACCTAAAACAAGTCACCTTGAAATGAATCAGCCTCTTGAAATAACATGCTTAGAAAACTACCTTCCTCATGTTTGATGGAACTACCTTATTCAAATTGATTTATATCATGGCATGAATCTATAAGAAATTAACCTAATCTTATGCTCTCAAACAAGTCTTTTAATTAAACCTCGTATAGTCTTAGTTTGCTTGGATTTTATTCAAGCTTGATAATGGTTGATGTAAAAGTAGGCATAACACAGGTTGAGAAGGATTTAGAATCTATGCCTCCTTGACCATGCTTATGGAAATATAATAAAATTTATACTAGATCTAATAGATCATTTTAATCTCCCTCATTTTCCATGGCATCTTAATCAGCTTATATGACATCAAGGTTATGTTCCTTTTCAACCTCATAAGCTAGTTTGCATCTTTCCTAACCAGTTGAAACCTCTTGATGGTTGTCCATTTTTTCTAAAATTTCTAAAATTAGGATAAACATCCCAATTCCATACTCTTTAATATTGTCATGAAAGAGAGAAGTTGTCATGTCATCAAAAAGATCCTAAAAATCACCATCTTCTTACAAAATCGATATGTTTTCCTCTTATGACTTACCTTGCTATTGAATTTCATCTTATTATACATCCTTGAAGGCTAATATATACCTCTCTTCACCAATATGTGTCCCAATATAAATATATTCTTATAACTCACCTAAATCACCTTTCTCAACTACTACTACAACTTGAATTACTTCACTCACCTCTCATAGGACAAGTTCTTTCTCAATGAGTTTGAGGATGGGAGGGTGATGGATGCATTTATGAGTTGGATTTTGAGTCAAGGTAACATCATTATTTATTTTAAAACCTTCTTGGATAACCTTCCAAGATGGGAAATATTTGGGTTCTTGGGGAGGAGGGAGTGAGGTTTGACTAGGTTTCTCTTGGTCTTGGATATCTTCCTTTTGAGATTCTATTCCTTTTATTATTACCATTGACTAAAATAAGTGTTCATTTATAAGTTCAATTTTTCTTGTTAGGTAAGATTAAAAATCAAGTATCATCTAATCATAAATTTCATCAAGATGATTAAGAAAGGGAAGGTTATGCCAAGTTTGATTTGAACCATGACATTCAGTCCTCTTAATCAGAACTACTTACTTATTTTTACATAGTCTCTGGAATAGACTTACAAGTAGGGACAGATTTATAAATTTGTTGGGAGATTGGAAGGTTTTGAAACTCATATGGCTCAGTGTTTTGAGGAAAGATGGGTTGATCAAAAGAGGACTAATATTGAATATATGAGGGCACATGAAGCTGATGACTCTAGATATGCTACACCTCATGAACCACAAGTTTCTCTTCTATGCTTGCAATTAGACCACCTATGTCTATCATATCACCAATGAGTCCTAAATTATTCTCTCTCATAATATATTCTTTCTCTCTCTTAACTTGTTTTAATCAATCTCTCATACTACTAATGATATGAATAGGAACCTCTTGACCATAACCCCTTTATGTATCAATCCCAACCATATATCTCTCATAACTTAAGAAAGTTTTTTAAAGGATAGACATGGACTTAGTTGGAACATGGATATGTAAACTATGAGGGTCATGATCTTTCCAATATTGATTAGGAGGATAGGTAAGATGCCAAGGAGGTGGACTTGGGAAGGGAAGTGGCATGTAAGATTGATAACTAGGTTGAGAAGGTTCAACATAAGATTGGTAAGGGTCAACATACTACTAGTGGTAAAATAAAATAAGGTTGGTATGGGTCATGATATGACTAACATATCTCATTTTAGGGATGATAAGGAAGGATAACACATTAATTGATTTCATACCTAGCCATTAGACATTATAAGGCAAATGAAGAATAATGTGAACTATCAACAAAAAATTATACTTACCATTAGATGAAGACCTTATGATCATTTTTGTCATGAAGTTTGATTTCAAATTTTCCACTAGAGTTCTTGAATATAATTGATATCATAAAATTTTGTAATTTTATGCTCTAACTCTCTTGAATCTTGGTCCCACAAGGCATGCCATAAATTATTATCAGACTAGATTTCACCCCTTGAGGTAGTGGTATTTCAACCCTACCTCATCTAGCTTATATAATGGGATCACCTCTAGGTGCAGGTTGCCTATTTGATGAGGTTAACCTATAGTTTATGGAGATATCTCCCCTAGTAAATCAATTATGGATCAAATCCTAAACCTACCTATTTTGATAGTGAAAAGAGATGAAAGGGAAACATGCAATGAAACATATACTACTGGACATGATGCAAAAATATAATGTGTCAACTCTATTTTAATTTTCAAAAAAATAATGAAAAATACAAGGATAATTCAATATATCAGTTCAAGTATAAAAAAATATAAACCAATATATAAAAGCTAAAATAGTCCATATATCAGTTTAAGAGGGTTCAAAGTACAAATTTGGGTAGAATTCCTTCATACACAGTAGAGGGATAAGTATAATGGACTTAAATATTCAATTTATAGAACATAAGAAAGAGAGGGAAGATAATTTGGAATTTATAAGGCATGGAGAGTTTATGAATGACCATAATTCACTTAATTAATAGTTACAACACCATAACAGTCCCATGATCTCTCCATGCACTACCTTGGGTTAGTTGATGTCCTTCAATGAGTATGGAGTAGAAAATGGTTTAGTGGAGGCTCTTTAATCCTTAGTTGATTTAATTATCATCATGAACATTATAACTTGGTTAATCACTTCCTCTCTTGGTAGTTACAATGGTGGCATTATGGTCTAGTTAGCCTCTATGAACTATTAAGTACCCTACCTTCCCCTTGTGCATGTTGACTAGGCCTAAAACCAACTAATCCTCTATAATTTACATGAAGAGTGATTTATTTATTTAATGTATCAGTTTCAAGGGTGTTTATGGCACTCTGTTTACTCACTCAATAGCCTACCATGCCAAAAACATCTTTTTTGTTGCCAAAATAGGCCTACTAGACAACTAGGCCTATTTATTTGATGGTAGCTCTCTTAGGTCATCATAAGACCTACATAGGATATAATTTAAGATATTATAGTCATTTTTAGGAATTGATTAATGTATGATGATATTAACTTAGGTCATTCATACTGTTGGTGATATCTTAATGTGATCTTATTTCTTCATGACAAGCACACCTAAAAATATCTCCTTCATGTACACTTGTAAGAGAAATATCATGTGAAAGTAAGTGGAGTTTGAGGCTTAAGAAGATTTAGGACCCTCAAAACCAACTTATACAATTGTCTTCATCAGGTCAACATACTTAGCACCCTGTTTTATCCCCAAAATCTTACAAAAGTATAATTTTTGATGAATCCATACAAGTGTTCCTACAACCAATGGCTTAACTATGACCCTATAAGAGTGAATAATATGATTAAAGTGTATTCAATATAAATTAAATTCATTTGGATTCCTTTTTCTTAATTTTTCCTCCATTAGGTCATTAGAAATGGTTTAGGTAGGTTTTAAATGGTATGATCTTTTAATGAATGTTTGTAGACCTGAAGTCTTGAACTACAAAAATAATGCTAATAGTCTTAATTATACAACCTCCTTTAAACTTCCCTAGTAGCTAAGGACCCCATAAATCTACTCTCTTATGTTCCAACATCAATAAAGTTGTTTTTGGGCTTAAAACATTGCATTCTTATATATTGAGGGAGAGAAAAAGGGTATAGAAGAGTGAAGTTTGTTTGGTTATATCTTCCATCACCTCATCAGGGTCTTTGAAAACCAAAAAAACATGTTCCCATTTATTTTATTCCTTTTTATCTCTCCAAAGTGTCTGTAGAAATCCTATTCATAGGATTAGGGTTCTGGAATTACTATGTTTTAGATTATGGTAAAATCAGGTTTTGAAGGGGCCCCGAAACCCTAGTACAAGGAAAAAAGATAGAGCAACCAAAACACAGACAAAGTCTAAAAACTACTACAAGGAAGTAGAAAAAACAGGTTTTAAATGGACCTGAAACCACCGGAAAGACAACCGGTCACAACCCAAAAAAATAGAGATCTGGCACCACCTTAGACATAGGAAGATAACAAGAAAACAAAGAACTAGACCAGATTCTTTACCAGCAAGAGGAACCAGATTATTCATCCAGTTCTAATATCATTTTCATTGTTTCTTTTTCTTTCAAAACAGTATCCTGGGTAGTGGTTTCCACCAGCATTGCTCCTTTTTATGTTACCTTCTTTCTAGTACTTTGTCTCGTTCTTTTGCTGGGTCCCTCCAAAGCTTTAGTCACCTCACTGGCTCTTTTACCAATATTGACAGAAGCAGCACAAATATTGGACGTAGCTTCCTCCATTTTCATTCTATTGTCCTTAATTAGTTCTTGGAGGTTTTTCTCATAGGCTTTGAGCTTGGCTGGGATCTCTCCTATCTGATTATCCATATTGTTGATTTTGTTCCATACCTCTTTCAGGGTATCTTCCATTGTTTCCACTTTCCTTTTGAGGTTCATAACCTCCCTGCACATCCAAGAATCAAATTGAGAAGATGCCTCTGCTTTGCAATTAACCCAGTTCATTGGTGTATGTGTTTCATCATTCAGTTTTTTCCCCCTCCATTCCTTAGAATTTTTATTAGGACTGTTCCTGTCTTCTTCAGTGATATCTTCTCGACCCTTATGTTCTCGCTCTTTAATTCCATTTTGAATTTCCATTTCCATATCTTGATTATCATCCTACCCTGTGGTTTCCTTTTCGTTCTTTGATGTTGGGTCCTCAATAGGGTCATCCTGGACAAAATCAGACTCCGCCTCTTTCTGGTTTTCCTCAGTGTCTTCAGTTCTATTTGCAGAATCCTCCTCTGTATTGACATCATCTTTTTCATTCTTCTCAGGACATTCTTCATCATCATTAGAGTTTTTAGCCTGAATTTTAGTTCCTTCTTCTTCCTCCAAGTTTTCCTCACTGGGTTTATCAATACTCTCCCGCTCCATATCTTCTTCTACAATCTGCTTTTTAGTACTATGGAACTTGATTTTGCCTTTCTCAGTAACACATTCACTCTTTTTGTTCCCTGACTCCTTGTTTTTCCCCTGGAATTACTATGTTAGTTTGACCCTAGGGGTCTAATAAGTGCATCTTTTACCATCTTTTTGATTGAAAAACCTACTGGCTTAGCTAATGACATTGTTATCCCTCTTCTCTAATGTTTTAAAATCTCAAACACTCCCCAAACATGCATCTATCTTCAATTATATACATAGGCATGTGATTGCCTATTTAGTTCTACTAGGATTAACAACTTATCAAGGCTATTTACATTATTGAATAATGAAAGAGTATTCAATTGATATTGATAACTCTTATAAAAATTTGAGGAAACTTCCTTACCTTTCTCTCACTTCACCACTATGCAAGGTTCTTGACACTTTCACCTCCCTATTTAAAGATCCTACCTATGTCTTAAACTGAGTAAGTGTGGATTCCTTCGATTTGTTATCACTTTGAGGTAATATTAATAATTATAAGAAAAAATTTATAATCCTCATAAACCTTTGAGACCTTTTTAACCATTTTAAACTTAGTCACTTTGGTCTTTATGACTATCTATAGAATATAATCCTAGTTTGTTGCCTATGTGAGGGAGAGAGCTTTTTTGTTCATGAAAATATTATCCCCTCTTATAAACATTGATCATCCTTTATATGGAGTTTATTAATCTAAATTCACTCTTATCACCTTTAAGACACCCTAAAACAAGATTGATTTCTCAACTTTTTCTCCATCTATAGTTAGGCATGTAGGTGGTAATTAGGTATAAACATTCCCTTTCTTGGTTGGTACATAGAGACTTTCATGAGAAATTAAATCATGTTTTTTAGGGTTATATTACTTACACATACCTTATAAAATGTTTATAGACACTCTCAACTTAGTCACCTTGATCATCATGTCTAGTTTGTAGGATATAGTTGTGCATTTTTTACTATGTCAGCCCATTTAAAAGGTGATTTGATGTTACATTGTGTAATTGGGTTCCATCATCACATTTTAAACCATACATTGTTCTTCCTACCCTATAAACCTTCTTAACATCATAACACTATTTATGTTTATTCAACATTGTAGATACAGTCCCATGTGTATGAATATTTGAGCCCATAAACTTAGTATATCCAACCCCTCTAATAAATTGATCACCTCATGAAAACATCATTATATTTAACTCATAATGAGTATGTCTCCCTCATTATATAATTTTCAAATGAATATAGACCTCATTCTCAACTTTCCACATGCATACTTCCCTCATTTTAGAGACATACATGTAAGTACTAGTTTGAACTCCGCTCTTCAAAGTGTATGATCACCATATAAGTGAAACATGAAGTTTATATCTAATTGAATAGATATTCCTTATTTTTTGGGTCTCTAACATGCATCCTCAAGTATTATTTACACTATATCAGACCCTAAGTGATTCAAGAGTTGATATATTCTTGTGTGTGTATTTACACAGTCCTTTTGAAGTTTGGAGTCTATAAATCAATTCCCATTATAGTGTGAAAATGTCTTATTGAAGTCAGTACATTGTAGATGTGTTTGGGAGACCTCATTTGGAATGTTACTCTCTATTCAGGACCACATACTAAGACTTAAGTATTCCCTATATGGACATTCAAAAAGTTAAAGCATTTGCATCTAGTGAGTCAGATATCTTTATGGATAAAATTGATAGTTAGAAGTTCCAAAAACTTAAACCATGCTAAGAAACCTTAAATTCTACTAAGAAGCTTGTGAATTCAATTTGGATCTAGTTTATGTGTTTTGGTTTTATAGAATATAAGGTAAGTTTGCTTTTTTGAGAGAGGAGATCCTCCACATCCTTGAATCACTCTTGACACTTGAAGAAGACATTGATCCTAAACTTTCAATCCGAATATTGATTGTCATGAGAACCTGTTAAGTCATGTTTGAATCTTGTCTCCTTCATTCACATGCTAAGCACTGATGAACTTTTTATTATGTGGAGCATGAGAGGGGCATGGATGGAGCATGGATACTCTTAATTGTTGACCTTTTTGTCTTGTTATTTTATTAAACACATAAACCTTAGCACAAAACCTATAAATTTACTACCAAGGGGAATCGTGGGTTGATATATAATTACAATTACTATAATAATATGTTAAGAGGAGTCTAAAACACTCAAAATACACTTATATACCTTCCTCCATGCTTAAGCCACCACATCAAGATTAAATATTTCATCAATTTGCTTGTAATTAGGCCTATAGGGTTTGAAAAGGGCTTAAGGCCACCTAGGGGTCTTATAAATTGTTCATAAAGCTCAGAGGATTGATCTATGAAAAAATTACACTCATATCAAACCCACTAGGGGACCCACCTATGGCTAAAATTTTGGTCTCTGATTCTCTTTTTACATGTTGTACTATCCATCTCCAAATGGACCTTTTGAGATTACCAAGAGCTCAATGAGGATTTCACCACATTTTATACCTTAATTTTCATATTTTGGACTTGAAACTTCCTTGTCATACTTGTAAGAGACCTTCCATGAGTATCTTAACCACTTTAAACTTTGAAATGAATATATTGATTCATACAAGGGATGGAAGCACCTCTAAAACCTTTATTTTATGCATTTTTTGGGTTTGAAGCTTTGAAAATACATTGGAGTGTAGAGGGTGGGAAAATAAGGGCCAAATACAAGTTTCAAATAGGTGATATAGATGGAGGTAAGTTGGGGAGTCATTTTCAATGTGTGGGATCTCCTTTTGAAGGATGTAAACCATTTAACTTTTAAAAGGAGACCTTTTGCATAAAAATCACCTTGTGATTACTTATAATGGTTATGAGACTCTTTAATACCCCTCACTTCAATGTGAAACCTTCTTTAAATGTATTTTTAACTAAAAGGTTTTTTCTATGACATGCTTGAAGGGTAAAATTCATGACTTGGAGGGATGCTTAAATCTTGAAACAATCTTGACTAACTAGACTATTGAGGTAAACTTGGATACAAAATTAGACACTATTTTATGATGTAAACAAGGCTTGGAAACACTTAACATCTTGATATCAAGGTACCTCATTTAGAATTGATAAAATAGGAACAAGTACTATCAGAACAAGAAACCTTAATCCCTCCAAATACCTTATTTTCTACTAAGAAACCTTGAATTTGACAATAAAGGTATAGATCACCCTCTAGGATTAAAAAGGTATTTAACACCCCTCCACTCACCCAAGGACCACCATGAAAACTTAGCACATCATCCAAAACTCAAAAAAAGCTATCAATGATGATCCTTCAAGAAATGTTTAACATATACAATGACACCTATAATAATTCTAAAAGGCTTAAATGAGATGAAAGGGGACATCAAAAGGCATGTAGTCCACCATGTAAAATATTAGTGTTGTATTTAAGTTGAGGTTTAAATTCATTTACTCTATCCAACACTTTTCTAATTATTCTAAATTAGTTCTTGATTCATTATAACTAGGTGCAAGCAAGGTATGTTCTTGTAGCACTTAATATTTATCACTTGACTATGCTAGCATCAATTCACATAAGCTACAAGCCTCATGAACTCACTTGAAACATAGTAGAGAAAGAATTGGGGCCTGTGTTGGGCTAGTTGTGTCATGGTGAAACTCATTATTCATAGTACTTGGTCATTGAAATAACAACATTGGTAGGTTAATTGGTATAAGCCATTTCTAGGCTAGGCTAATGGTCTATAGGCATAGATCTTATTTGGGGAACTAATTTTGGTCATAAAGGCACAATCCTATATTAGTTTGGTTATATTATCTCAAGGGTACAAGCCTTTGTTTCACTATGCTTATCATCATCTAGCATTTTAGGAGTCAACAAAATTCCTTAGATCAAGTTCATACTAGGCTCATGTTTTATGAAAGAATATAATCATTAGGAAAGGTTCTTATCTATACTTTGGACATTTATTCAAGTAGGTTGATGTCATATTTTACATAGGGACACCATTAAACACTTAGACTAGAGTTTCTCTCAAATATAACATTTAATTATCATGATTATATCAATTTAACTACTATAAACATTACGCATTCAAAGGATCTTAGTTAGACACTTAACTAGATTACAATAAAATAGATGTAACACCAATTTTCATTCATCAATATTTAAATATAAAGCATATTCCATACCATGTAAAATAGATTATATGCTTATATACACTACTAAACTACCCAATAACTCATATGAAATTTTGGGAAACACAATTGGAGCCTCAAAGGCATCGATGCTAGTCTCAAGTTTCAATGGCAATTGGATTAATGTGTCTAGAATAATTTTTTTAGGGATTCACAATCTTTAAGTCACCTCCCTCTACTCACTAGATCAAGTTCAAATTTATAGCCCATAGGATAATCTTCATGCCATGGTGGAGAGTGCACTAGGTGTTGAGATGGAGCCTTGGTTGATCATTCTATCAACTCTATCACCTTTCACCCTTTGCACTACGGTCACCACATGCAAACACTCAAAATATGCCTTAAAAAATTGAGTTCCAATTAAATGCCTATGAGCTAACACTAAGTCTATGATGATTCCTCAAGCTAGTATAAAATATATAAAAATTATAATCATACCAAGTGATTTCCTCATGATAATATGTCATCTAATTTGGCATGAATCCATAGACAAAATAGAAAACCAACATTACTCCATAGAAAAAATTTATGATGTCCTCGAACTAGTCTTTCAAAGATTTTAGCATGTAGAATTTGGGAGCACTCTCCTTCATCTCGGTGATAAATTACTCAAATCCCTTGATAGTGAGCTTGAGTTCCTAAGTGGCATTATCTATCTTCATGGAGGAAATGCTGAGTAAGATCACATCTTTCTTCTCCAATTACTTCCTAAAGGCCTTGAAGTTTACCTTAGCTTTAATCACTCTTCCATATAATATTTCACCTTATTTGCAGGACTTAGTTCATAGGTCATAGAAGAGTACATCTAGAATTTATTCCTAGTCTTTGATCTATGTGATCAAGGAGTTAACCTTCCACATCAGCTAGAAGCACTCCAACCTATTTGCAATGTAAACTTACAACATTATCTCTTCCTTCTCCCCCTTTGTTTACTTGAGTCATGCATCTATTACTAATTCCTAGTTAGAGAAGCTATAGAATATGGCATTGATTACATTTACATACTCTTGAAGTTTTTCAAAGAGGTCTTCCACCTCTTCGAGCTTTGTTGATAAATCCCTTTTTAGCATGGCACATGGGTTCTCCTCTTCTTCTTACAATAGCTCTACTTTCAACCTCAAGAGCATTTGCTCTAATAAAATTCATACCTTGTCAACCTCCAAGACATTTAATGTGTCAATACCATCTAAGAGGGAAGGCTCATTTATCTCTATGTGCTTGACTAGATGTTACAACTTAAACTTTATGGCCTTTACTTCCTCTTATATATCTAAGGATATTTTTCTCCTCTTTAAAGCCCTAACATCATTGATGATGTTCTTATATGTGACTTCAAATGACATCCAAATGAGTGTATTTTTTGACTTGATTGGGTTCATAGCATAGGGATTTATGATAAGGGAATCATGCCCTTATTCTAGTTTATCTATGCCTAATATGGCCTTCTACAGTACCTCAAAATGAGGCTCATCCATATAGTTGTCAAAATAAAATGAGATCTATTGTTACATCCTAGTTGTGGTGGCTCTAGGGATCATGTATTCAAACATGTATAAATATTAATCTATCCACCCCTTTTATGTATTTTCTCTAGGGCTCAACTATATGCATTATTATTCTATGAGGGATAACTCTATTTGTTCTTCCTCCTCTTCATCAACGCTACTACTCTCTTTATCACTCTCCTCTGAGGTTTCTTCTTCCTTCCCATGTAGGGGTTCTTATTTAGACTTGTCCCCTTTGTCCTCTTCTTCTTCTCCCTTGACACCAAATTTACCCTCCTCTTGATTTTTCTAGGTCTTCATGGCACTCTCTATTTTCTTCTTTTCTAAGGCACCAACATCACCTTCCTTTTCTTTAGTCACCCCTTCACTAATTGGGTGCAGCTATAGTGCATCTTAGTCTATTATGTTGGTGGAGGTTCTAGGAACCTTTTATTCCACTTCTTTAGTAGGTTATATGCTTGTGAAAACCTTTTTCTCTTCCTTTTCTTTCTTGGTCTTTTCCTCCCAGATCTTCTTCTTTTTCTTGGCCTTCCTCTTATTTAATAGTGCTAAGGTCTTTTCTTCCTCAACCTTCATTTCCTCAGCACAACCTTCTCAATCTCCTCTTGGGTTATTCCTTTTTACTTAATGTCCCTCCTCTTTTGCTTTAGTGCTATTACCATCTCTATTTCTTCCTCATTAAGGCCCATTTTCCTCAACAAGTTTATCTTTTCTTCCTCAATTTATGGAAGCTATGTGGAGAGATATTTTGATGAGGCATTAGGTGGATTTATTACCTCTATAATCATGGTGGTTATTTCACCTTAGAGGGCATTTTTGACTTATGTAGCACTAGGATCTTATCCTACTTATTCTATAATGTAGACCTTGGTCCCTCCTTCCTCCTCCTCTGTCTCTTCTCATGCCTTTTGTGCCTCCATTTCCTTACACACCTCTTGTGCCTCCATCTCTACCAAGGTTATTATGGGAATTATAATAGGCCCCTTTGAATTCTTATTCTTCTCCTTTTTGGGATAAACAATCCCTTATGTGAAGGTCACACACTTTTTATTTGGGGTTGATGGAGTAACTTCCTCATTAAAGGAGATCTTTAACTTTATGCACTCTTAAATTTTTTCAAGTGTTTCTCCCCAATTTTTCTGGGAAGATTTATTTTGTGCTACTAGCACTAAATTCCCTTGATCACCAATCTATAGGGGAGATCATCATCCTTCCTAGGGTTTGCACCCTTATTTCTTATCTTCATCTCATAATATAACATGTGTATATGTTTGATTATTACTTCCTTTTGGAGAGGATGAAATTCATTTTGATCTGAGTCATCCTCCTCATCTTTAGTAAATTTTTATCCTAGGTGCATGTATTGGTGCCAAAAAATTCTTCTTTCTAAATCCACAACCTTCACCAGGATATCTAGCTACTGCACATTGGGAATTCTCCTAAGCACATTCTTGAAGTACTTGGTAGAAAATATGTGAGTTTTAGCTAGCTTGATTGCTCATCATATACGAGTGCTAATTTCATTACACAAAAATGTTGCATAATAGTGAAGGTTATCATTCAAAACATGTTCTAAGGGAGATCCTTAGGGATGTTCCATTCCATCCCAAATTAATTTATATATTGGGCATACCACCCCATCACTTAGGTCTTATACTTTTAGGAGAAGGTAGGTAGGTAGGTGAAGTTCTAGTAATTTAACATCAAGGAGTCCTTATGCACTAGGAAGACCCAAAGGTTGTCTTCATCACCATTGAGCACATCGATATCCTCTATGACAATTAAAATAAACATATATCCCTATCAAAAGGTCTCTCACATTGTATGAAATTCAAGAATTTTCTTTATCATTTCTTTAATAATAAATTTAGCAATGTTAAATTTGACCCCTTGCACCATGTGATAGGTGATAAAAAATGAAGCCTTTCTAACATCTATTGATATTCCACCAAGTCAAAGCTTATAACTCATGAGGCATGAAATTTCCCTCATGTTAGGGTCCTTTATATATTTTATTAGGAATGGAAACCCTCCTTTGTAATAACCAAGGAGTTTCACAACCCTCTTTACTTATGCATCATCCACCATCATCTAGTGGATTTTTGTTTTAGAGTCTAAGAGCCTGATGATTCTTCTAATTAGGCTTGTTGATAACCACTTGCACCTCCCTAAAAAGTAGAAGAAATCTCCATGGATGTGTGAGAGGAGGAGTTGCATGGCATATTATGACTTCCCAAAACATGGAAACTCATAAATTTGAGTGGTGTCATTGGTTAGAAGTCTATCTCAAATAGAGACATCGAATAACATCACTCCTAATTCTATTTTGGCCCCTGTATCAACCACCTAGTCTTGTACTAGATCTTTTGCATTGCTTGAGGTGAGGTGGTTGTATTATTTTAGCCAACATGTGTGTATTAAAGATGCCCAATTATCTCCTACCAAGATATCTATGGGTAAATTCATTTCTCAGTATGGCATTTTTGCAATCACCTCAGAATCAATTGTTATGATGCTAACCCATTCCTCTAGCTATACTTTCTTCTTTGTAGTGATCAATTTTTCTATCATCCATGCTCATTTGGCATCCTTTTTCACCTTTGGTAGACTAGAACTCATCAAATTATTTCCCATCCTAAACTGACTATTGTTAAAGCACGGTCTATTTAACTTACCAAAGCCTATAATGTCTCTTGTTAATTCTCATACTCATGGGGTCTATGAATGTAACTTTGGATTCTGAGCTTCATTCACTATTAATGGAAGTCTTAGCATTACTAAAACTTTATCCTACCTAGTTATCTCATAATTATTAACCCACAAGACTCCTCTCTAATCTCAATAGGAATGCAATATCCTTCTCTTTGCAACCATTCTTGTTTGGTGGATGTGGGTAGTTAGGGTTTTACTCTAATAGATTTTGCTCTCTTTGGCTCTAGTTTAGCTCTAGTTCTCCACTTTATTTTATATAAGGTTTTTAACCTTAACTAGTTAAACTTTCACTTGTTTATAACATAAATTCAACTACCATCTTAATTTTAGGTGAGTAATGGCATGAAAACACCTAGATTTATTGTAATCTACTAAAAACCATGTAATCCATGGAAATCCATTACCACTTATGCATTTAATATGGATATTTGTACCTCTACCATCACCTCATTAAATTCTCAAAATGGAATTTTTGGTGATGTGACATGTAGTTCAAATGATCACTTCCTTCCTAACTTTGAGTGGATGCCAACTTGTCTAGATGATCTTCCTCTTGTACTTTGTTCACTTGGCATGACCTTCACCTTCCTTATGAAAAATTGGGTGCAACATTTCACATGTGAATCATTTAACCTCTAAGGTTTCATCTTTATTCCTAATTCAATTTCATTTCAAGTGCACTTTCCTATCTTATTCTATTTCTTTACACTTTTGTCTCTTGCCTTGGCCTATCCTACTGCATACAAATCCCTTGAATTGATCCTCCAGCACTTCATGATTTAGGTGTATTACACACCTAGAATATTTTTCACCGCTCTCTCATCTTATGTTCACTTAGCATATTATGTGCTTCTCTATCTCACTTGGTACTCATATTTATGTAAGTCTAGAAAACTCCATATACCCATAAACTTAGGTGTCTAGCCTCAAGTGTTTTAAAAAGCATCCATCTCAACTCATTCGACTGGATTTATGCTTGTTAGCACTATGATAGTTTTCTTGTGGGCCTGAAAGCACCTCACTTATTCACTCATAACCAACAAAACACAAAATAACATAAAACATAAATAAATGTTTGGCTTGCTCTAAACTTTATTTTGGTCAGCACAACACAAGTGATTTATGATCGGAAAGTTAGTGTCTGATTGTATAAATGTCATCTTATTAACTATAAGGATTTAATCAATTATGATTGAAATACCTAAGGAACATTTCACTTGATAACATACACATCTTAAAAGCTTCAATTTTTAATATGTTGTGGATGACATATGGATGCATCCACCTAATTTTTAACTTTATTGGGTGCTTGAGGTACTTAGAGAAATAGAGAAAGACCAATGTTCCTTCAGTCAACAACTTACACTTAATATGCTTGTCACATCACAAATTTTGGCATGCCTTCTCTATCTATTAGCTCCACCTTGCTTGGGCATGCACCTAATCCAAGAGCTCTAAGTACTCTAGCTTTGAACTCAATGATTCTTGGTCATCAAAATGACCATTACATGTAATACATAATAATGATACCATGAAATCCATTGATAGAATCACCTCTACACCAAACACTAGTTGGAATGGTGTACCTTTATTTAGGATCTTGTAGGTTATATGGTATACCCATAGTAATATTAACACTCCATCATGTAAATATTTGTGACTAATGTCACATATATTCATGAGTCACATCCCTAGGATATTTTTGAATGCCTTAGTTGTCATTCATTTATGGATGATAAGGTTTTTTCTTGTGGTATGCCACCATGTACTTGATCAGTAGGATCTTTAGAATTTTATTTATGAAGTGTTTACCTCTATCAATAATCAAATTTAGTGGGAACCCATAGTGACTTATAATGTTCTCCCATATGAAACTTGAAATTATGGTGGTTATGAAGTCTTTGGCTAGTATTACCTCAGCCACTTAGTGAAATAATTGATGGTTACTAGAATATATTGTATGCCTATACACCTTACTATAGGAGTGATCAAAGAAACAAAATCAATGTCCCATTTTTCAAATGGTGCCTGGTCAAGAATGTGGATAAGAGGCATCTCATCCTGGTTGTTAGGCTTCCTTATGAGTTGTCATATGTCACATGCCTTAGCATAATTTTTTACATCTTGAGACTGACTTAGCCACTGCAAGCCTAGTTTCAATACCTTTTACACCATTGCATCTCTAGTGTAATGGCATCCTAATATCCACTAATTCACCTCACATAAAATGGAGTCCCTTTCATGGTTTAATGCATATTAGCATATGAATTAATCTTGGCCTAGTTTGTACAATTCCTCACTCATGATCTGAAAATGGGTGTCATGAACTATGAGCTATTTCTTGTCTTTGGTTGTCATAGTTTAGGGAGTAGACTTAAATTTTATAAAAGTGGATATCTCTACTAAGTCCTCAGGGACATGCTAGACTCTTTAGAGTTACACATTTGGCATGTCATCCTTGATTAGTACTTCTAAATCACTTGAATTGATGCTGGATAAATGGTCTAAGTCTGAGTTCTATTTTCTAGGATTGATGACAATTGAGAACTAAAACTCTTGAAATATAACTATCTATATATAAATGTTCTTATGGAGAATGAGCTTGTTCATGAGGTATTTAATCACCTCATAGTTTGTTAATAAGATAAACGGGGTCACCAATAAGTATTGCCTAAATTTTTTTAGGACATAGACCATGGCCAACACCTTTCACTTAGTTGTTGTATAGTTCTACTCTACTTGGGTAATTTTTTACTTGCAAAGGAGATGGGATGATCCATTTTACCTTCACCAAGTTACACTAAAATGGAAGTAATTGTAGATATATATGCATGAACATGGATGTGGAATAGGGTCATCTAGTAAATAAATTATAAAATAGGTACACTAGCTAATTCGAGCTTTAGATTTTTAAAGGCATCTTATTACACTATACCCTAATAGAATGGGCCATCCTTATGTAAGAGATCCTCTAACAATGTTTTAATATTTTCATAGCTCATTTTGAATTTCCTATAGTATCCATAATGGCCTAGAAAGGCATGAACATCTTTCTTAATTGAAGGGGTCTAGATCTAAATGATTATTATAGTCTTCATGGGATTGATGAGTAGACCATCTTTATAGATGATGTACATGAGTAAGGTTCCAAATAGTGTTGCAAAGATGCACTTTTTGAGGTTCAAGGATATTTTTATCTGCCTAAGCCTTTAAAACATTAGGCATAGGTTATCATAATTATCCTTTATGATCTAATACATAGTCTAGTCATTTAGGTACACTTTGATGAACTTGTGGATGAAGTCCTTAAATACAGTGATCACTAGTTTAGATAATATGGTTGGTGCATTATTGAGTCCAATTGGAATCACATTATAAGTGAAAAAAACCATTTAATTGTAAATGTTTTTTTGGGCTTGTCCTCTTATTCAATCTAGACTTGATGGTATCCATAGAATCCATCATTGAAGGTGTACATTTCATAACCTATGATGCCATCCAAGACAACATCAGTAAGCAGAGTCAAGAAGGGATTAGTGACACAAGCAATGTTAAATAGTTTATAATCTATGTAAATGAAAATGTTCCCAACCTTATTGATGATAATCACCATGGGACTCACCCATTCTGACTCTTGCACTAGGTAGATCAATCTTATGGCTATCATACCCTCAATTTTCATCTTAACCTTGGAATAAATATTAGGTTTCATTCTGTAGGGTAATTCTTGATAGGACTTACACCATCCACTATATTTACACTCATATTCCAAAGGGATGGGTGTGTGACCTTCATTTCTTGATAATTTTGAAGGAACATGTCTTAAAACTCCTTTAGGAGATCTGTAATTCATGGTAACTCTAAGTCAGACCAGTATGTACCTAGAGTAGCCATCTTTGGTTCCCCATCTGTACTAATGTTAACCTTGGTAGTCTTAAATAGTTCATGGTAGGGCTCATTCCTATTCTTATGATAATCCTCAAATTTCCTACTCCCCATCTCTGTGCAAATATGAGTTAGGTCTTCTTCTTTGAGGGTGATATCCTCTATTTGGTGCACTAGTTTCCTCTTTCCTATCAAAGTCATATAGTTACACTCCTAGATTTCATCAAGTTCTTTACTCAAGTCATTTTTTATTTATTTATACTCAAATAAATATGGGAGTGCTAATTTATTGTCCTTGAGCATGCCCTTTAGGTGTTCTTCTGTGATTGTAGTGTCCTCAAACACTCACATTCAAATTACTTGTAGTGGTTTGATCAACTTCAAGTTATATAAAGAAAAGGAGAAGGTATACATGAACCTCTCTTTGAGTGCATCCTAATTTTATATCTCATATTACATCTCATTAAAAACATACTACACTCATACCCACATATTTAAGGTTTTATAGAAGGCATGCACCCATAAGTTCCTTAGGGCATTTACACTGCTATCAATCCAAGTTTCTTCACATGAGTACACATGCACTATTATGTTTAAATCACCAGAGTATGTAAAAAATGTCTAGATCCTTGTTTTTTTTCCTAAAGCTAGTGCATATTTATACTTTTACATCTTTCCAAGTTAATAAACTAGTACATCTCATTAAAAACATACTACACTCATACGCACATATTTAAGGTTTTATAGAAGGCATGCACCCATAAGTTCCTTAGGGCATTTACACTGCTATCAATCCAAGTTTCTTCACATGAGTACACATGCACTATTATGTTTAAATCACCAGAGTATGTAAAAAATGTCTAGATCCTTGTTTTTTTTCCTAAAGCTAGTGCATATTTATACTTTTACATCTTTCCAAGTTAATAAACTAGGCCTTTTTACTGCCCACCAATGAGAGAGAGTGCTCCTTAAAGTATACACCAGTCTACCTCCTTTAGGATGCATGAATCAAGTTCACAAAATATTCTTCCACATGATTTATCCCCTCATATATTTTGAGTGTGATAATTTTACCTTTGATTAGGTAGAATTCTCTCTTTCCCTTATTTTTGTTGCAAGGGACCCATCTCTTCAAAGTGTGATCAATATAGACCTAGCCAATTCTCAGTGGTTTAGACACTTTCATGTTCACCAAGTTACACCTCCAACCTATCATCTCATAAGCTTATTCAACCTATAAGTAATAATCAACATTGGTGGTGTCCAAATATGACTATCCATCATCCCATGAAATCACTCCTTGGTGATTAGGGTGTAGAGTATCATCACCTTGCACTGTGAGGTTGTAGATATGGTTGATCTCATCCTCTAGATAAACAATTTATACATAGTGGGTCTTTGGTCACTTTAGAGGGGGATAAGTACCCACTTTTTGCCTTTTAAAAAATTTATATATCACTTCTTGAAATGTATATTAGCATTATTCACATAACACCATGGCCTTCCTAGGAGCACTTGATAATTATCTTATTCATCCAACTTAATCACTTAAAGTAAACATGTAAATCAACACCCATGATATATATAATGATGCTCTTTATAATTTTGATTGGTTGCATCCTAGATTTAATGGTCATGAAAATTACATGAAGGGAAGGCCTCAAGGCTTGTCTACCCATCTTTTCCCATGCATTCTTTATAAATATATTTACCTTGGTACCTATATCCATGATGACCTCACATGAAAACCATCCATAAACAGTGGAATTTATTAGGAGTTATTAATCGTACTCCATATTATGTGTATGCCTAACTTCTCATGCCCTTTCCATGTGTGTCATAGTGACTTTAACTATATTCTATCCTACATGTTCTAAAATCAAGTTCTTTAGTAGGTGTAGTATCCATTATATCTATAGGAGTTGTAAGATATCTGTTAGATATTCTACCTCAACCTCTTAGCTATTTTTCTTTTGGTGATAGGCAGTATCTTAATCTTCTAGGTTTCACACTAGTTGGAGCTTCCCTTATAGGTTTTGAATCACACTCATAGCCTACTACCATACATATTTATGTCATGTAGGGTTTGGGTAAGGCATAGCTCTAGGTTTAGGCCACATTATGAACTTAGTGAAACTTAGGTAATGGCATAATTAGTGGCTAAGTGGTGAATCTATTATGAGTAGTTACCTATAATATAATTGGCTTTATGCAGGTTAATTATTCTTTTGGTTTCTACTTTTCCATTTTCATCTTGTGCCTAATCATTCCTATATCCTTATCTATGATAGTTGGTCTTGGGTTAATTTTTTATACAAGTTAGTCCTTTCCTTGACCTTATCTATTACTTTACAATACCTAAACATTGGATGTGTATAGTAGTCATGTTGATAATGCTCTATCAAACTGCACTTGTAACATGAACATGGTGGGAATCCTCCTCCACCTCACCCTCTAACACCTCTTTATAATACATATAATACATTTTGTTGGCCATAGCCATAATTTCCTTGGGTCACCTTCCCTTTAGTTACTATAGTTACCTACTTGGCACCTTTTTCATGTTTTTGTGCATCTCATCGATCATGTGGAAATTAGTTGTGGTATGAGTGTCAGCATCACACAATTGGTAGTAGATGGTTATGTTAACCTAAATATCATGTTGTAATAAATGATAGTTGTGAACATCATGTGCTTCATGATAAAACTCACATCTTATAATCAATGTACACACATTCCTCTTAGGGTAGTTATTCCTATTATGGCCTTTTGTCTTGCAATCGATGCACCATAATCTACTTTGATCATCTTGTAATAAACTAGCAACTAGATTTTGGATTTAGCTAACAATGGATGTAATATACACCTCCATGAATGGGAAAATTCTAGTATTATTTCTATTGAATACCTTAGCTCTAAGTGCAACTTCAAGCCTTTAATGAGGGTTAATGAATTTCTTCATGGATAGTGATCTTCTGAATGGTACTAACAATACTCCAAAAAACCATTATGCATGTTGAGAGTGGTGAATGTCATAAAGAATCTTAGAAATAAGTGTCTTAAATCTGACATCATAAAAGATCATGCTTTTAGATATCACTTAGTCAATTTATTTGAGTGTGATAATGCTTTATTGTTAAAACTTAGGTATGTCAAATTCATTAAGGAATGCTTCCTTCAAGGTGTCATAGTCAATCATAGTTAGGATCATATTTATTATACTAGGTATGAGCATGATCAAGTAGAGTTATTTTGAACTATGTTACCTTGGGATCCAACTAGGTTATACCCTAAACATTCCGTTATAGTTCACATTTTAACACATGCCCTATTTAATTTTCTATGACATGGTATTCTAGAAAATTCATCACCATCTCATAGTAATTTTTTTCTAGGGGGTGATGGCAACCGAGGCACTTATCCTGGTAATAGTCTTCTAATGTCTCTAGATAGTGGGTTAGACATTGGTCCCATTATTACTACTGGTACCATAGATTATGATGGCATTGTACTACTAACTTGTGGTATCGAGCCACTTCATCTAGGTTGTTGCCCAATCTATGAAGTTGATATTGGTTGAGCTAAAATGCTTACACTCATGTTCTATATTGTCAATATAGTACAAAAATGTATAGAGGCATCCTCACTTAAGTCTTCATAAGGAAAAACTTGTTTAATCAAAAAATTATAGTCCATGTTTTAAAAATGGTCAAAGTTTATATGGAAAATAGGGTCAATTATCACTCTTATTTTTTCATTTGGGGGATCTAACACATGAGCTAGAGCCACATATTCAAAGGGGGTAGGTTATTTTTGTACATCTTCAATGGTAAAATTCTCTAGGGACCTAGTGTATTCTTTACCCATCAATAGTTGAGCTTGATCTATGGCTTCATTTTTCTCTCCTTGCATGGCTAAAATTCAAGAGATACTTCCCCATGCCCTTCTCACTCATTATGGGTTATCTAATCACTTTTAGGTTCTATATATTCCATTAGTGTACACCTCTTCTTGTTATGGTTCTATCACCTGAGCTCTCAGGTGTCAATCTCATCATCCCATTCCATTATGCTTCACCTATACATCCCTTTCTTCCCCATTATGCTACTAATATGTAAAAGGACTTATCCTTTCATTCTCATAGTTTTAGATCCATAATCCACCATCATTTTATTAAGCTCTACACTAAAATATTTCACAAATGTGCCTCTAGGTTCACACAAAAATTGATACTTTGCTTCCTCAAAGCAAGAGTATGTTGACACTATAAACTCAAGTATATAACTATTCAAATCTCCTTGTCACCATGTATCTATAGCTATAGTCTAAGTGGAATCTAAGTTCTCAAGCCTCTCTAGGCACTCTTTCATCCAATCAAGGTATTATCCATAACTTTGTCTTATGTGGGTCACATAGGTATCCAACCATCATTATGCATGCTCAGGTAGTTCACAAAATAAGATCTCATATAGAACATCATATAGGGTTTTCCAAACCCACTTCCTTAGATTTTGTCCTTTATATGATGGATGCTTTAACATAAAGTTATCTTCCACTTGTTGTATCCCACACTCATTTTTATCAATGGAAAGGTGGAAAATTATTTTGTTGTACCATTATGATAATAAAATTCAGCATGGGCCTCATAAATGGAACCAAAATGTTATAGTTTAATTAGGTTTTTAATTCATTTACTCTATCTAACACTTATCCAAATGTTCCAAGTTAGTTATTAACTCATTACAATTAGGTACAAGCAAGGTATGTTCTTACATCACTCAAAATTTATCACTTGACTATGCTAGCATCAATTCACATAAGGTGTAAGCTTCATGCACTCACCCAAAACATAAAAATAAAGAATCAGGGCCCACATTGGGCTAGTTGTGTCATGACACAACTCATTCTTCATAATACTTAGGCATTACAATAGTATTGTTGGTAGGTTCATTAGCACAAGCCATTTTTGGGCTAAGTTGATGGTATGTAGGCATAGATCCTATTTGGGGAACTACTTCTGGTCATAAGGGCATAAGCCTATATTGGGTTGATTCTACTATATCAAGGGTTCAAGCCTTTATTTTACTAAGCTTATCATCATATAGCACTTGAGGGGTCAATAAAATTCCTTAGATCAAGTTCATACTAGGCTTGTGCTCTATGCAAGGATATCATCACTGGGTGTGGGTTCTTAGCTATACTTCAACCATTTATTCAAAATAGGCTAACATCATCTTTTACATAGGGAAGCCATTAATGATTTAAAATAGATATTTTCTCAAACATAACATTAAATTATCATGCCTATATCGATTTAACTACTATGAACATTGTGCATTTAAAGTATCTTAGTTAGACACATAACCATATTAGACTTAATTATATATAACACCATTATTCATTCATCAAGATTTAAATACATAACATGGTCCAAACCATTTAAAATAGAGTAAATGCTTATCTATACTACTAAATATCATAGTGGCTCATAGGTGAGCTTGGGAAATATAATTGGAGCCTCAAAGGCATCTATGCTAGTCCTAGTTTCAATGACATATGGATTACTATGTCTAAAACCAATTCTATAGGGCTTCATTATTTTGAATTTTCATCCCTCTACTAAATGGATTGATCTTAGCTTTATAATCCATAGTAACATCTACATGATAGAATGGAGAACACATGTTGAGTGCTAAGATGGAGCCTTGGTTGATCATTATGCTGGATCCATCACCTTACATCCTTTTCACTATGGTCACCATGTGTACCCACTCAAGAAGATTCCCTAAAAAATTGGATGCTAGTTAATATCCTACCAAATAACACTAGGTCTATGATTATTACTCCAGATGGTGGGAAATATACCAATATGGTAATCATACCAAGTGATTAGCTCACACCACTATGTCATTTGAGTTGGCATAGATCCATACTTAGATGAAATAGGGGCCCAAGACTTGGAGGGGTCTCATGGGGAATGTTTTAACTATAAGGGTTAAAATTTGGCCTAGGAGGCCAAATTATCAACAAGTATTTTCCAATAGAGTCAACATTTGTTATTATTTTCTCATCATATGCTAATTATTTCAAAATTAGGGAACCTTTTTTTACTTTTATAGCCATTCTTGATATCACTCATAGTGCAATGGTCTTAGTGCTCTCAATTTTATTTGGTCAGTAATCTTAATTTCTATGCCTAATTTTGACCTATAATCATGCATGTTGTAAATATGATGTTTATGCAAGGAAAATTTATATAAGACACTTAGCATGAAAGTGGAGTTTTGATCTCCCAATTTATATTCAACACTTATCTTGCCTAACTATCTTAGCCTTATATAGGAGTTAATTTTGGTTTCCCTACCACTCTATCCCTTAAAACCTATTTCATTATCATGACCAAGTTTAAATGGTAAACTTTCATATGTAACACTTGGCCTCAAAGTTGAGTCTTGATTCACTTATTCACGCTTTGAAATTTTGGGTCTCATAGATGTAACTATGTTTCTAAAGCCAAATTAGGTATATGGAGGCATAAAAATCATATCTATTTGATATCTAGATATATTTCTTGGAATAAGTTTGTGTGTTTGAGTTGGAGTGAGTTCAATGCTATCTAGAACAAAATGTTTGCATGGGTCTAAGGGGAATGCCTTCATTCAATCAAAAAATTCTTGGTAAATAGTTCTAAGGTGGTCATTTATGCCTTGCCCCTTTCTATCTAGGGTTTCATTTCATAATTAGTTCAGATATATTTTCCTTTCCATTTAGTTGTTATAACTAGACATTTTTTCCTAATTAGGCTTGCATTTGGTTGAGCCCCATCTATGCGTTGATATATGGGACTTGTTCTCTTCTTAGGTCTTGATGCATTTTTTTTAATCCCTTCAACCTACAAAAGTGTGGTTAAATACCATGTATTTAATTATTTAATTATATTTTAATCATTTTAATTTAATTTTAAATTAAATTTATTTTCACTAATTTTAATAGATGTAATTTTAATTAATTAAATTATTTAAAATTAAATTTTATTTAATTAAAATATCTTAATTTATTAAAAATATAATTATTTTTTTAAGGGTAAAAATAAGGTTTTTTAAACTAGGGACATGACCCTATACAAGAGACAAGTAGACAAGGCCAACAAAGCATAGAAAATTATTAATGTTTGCTATAAAACAAAGAAATTACAACACATGAATATATTAGAAAAAACACACAAAAATGAGAGAATTACTATATTTTTTGGCATTTGTAGGCTTCTTCCTAGCTACTAATCTTTCTTTTTAGTTCTAAGTCCATCTAATGATACAAATGAGAGGTATGCCAATTCTAATTGTCACATTCACTACATTTAACTTTCTTGTTGGACTCACCTTTTTTCTTCATTTCTCCTAATATTATCTTAAGAGACACAATTTTATCTAAATTATCACAACCAAAAGAATTTTAATATTATCACAAGAATATTAATATTTTCCTTCAACTCATTATTTTCATATTCTATTATAAAGACTATCTCTAAGCATCTATACTTGATTTTCCATCTCCTTGTGATCACACATACTTTGTTGATGGTTGTTATCCTATATTTTTTTTGACCTATTATTTTAAGGAGTAATTCTCTCATATGAGCCATATTAGAATAAATTTTTGAATCTTCATCTCTTCTATTTTAGCTTCTTTTATTTGTCTTTTCAAGGTTTTATAAATGATATCTGACTAAACATTGAGGTTTTTTTTGCTAATAGAATTACCCAACTCAAGGAGAGTAACATTTTCATTTTCAATTGTCCCCTCCTTGAATTTACATTTCTCAGACAATATGCCCTCCATAATTGGAAATGTAGCTACACTATTGAGTAACTGTAAACCCTATACTTCCTTATCCTCATTGTATTCCCAAATCTCCACCAAATTATCCTTTGAATTTCCTATATAGTTTAGATTTACTCCACCTATATCATGCCTATTGACTTTCAAAGCACTTCTCAATTTGAATTTATATCCCCCCATGAAAATTTCTTACTTTCCTGGCACATAGAACCTCACTAGAATCTTTGTCATTCCATTAAAATACTTAGGAATCATAAAAATAAAATCTTGATGGAGTGGTTTTTTTTCTTTCCGTCTTTGCATCTATGACTGATCTCTTAAGAGAATGCAAAATGTAAAAAGGTAAAATTATAGGAATATGATGACTAAATTATTTAAGAAAAAAAAATGAAATGTGTGAACCACACTTCACCTACCTTCAAGCATGACATATAGCATTACCTATTTGGATTTTTTTTCAAAAGGTCAATGAAACTCTTCCTAAGAGAAACCATTAAGTAGAGGTATAAGTTATTCCCCATCCATTACAAAGTTATCATTTTCACCTTTTAAATCCTTTCATGTTTTAAAAATATTGGTGACCTCCACTCTAAGCCCAATGACCTAGGTTGTAAGCTCTTCCATAATTTACATAGACACACCATTAAATATAATCATTTTATTATTCCATCCCTTCATAAAACCATCTAAAATGTCTTTATTATGCCTTCCACTCACTACATAAAGTTGTTAATTCATCATATTTGATTATCTTTCCACATTTCACTATTGTCCTTAAAATAGTTTGAAAAAATATCTCAATTCTCAATAGATCCCCTTCCATCCTAATAGCCGTGAAGTAAATAACAAAACTGGGGTAACTATGGTTGTCTCTTTCCTACTTCACACTATTACATAATAAATTTACATAGTTTGAAATAATTATTACCCTTTTTAATCATGACCTCTATGCTTTCATTACTTTCCATCTTGTTGTGCCACCTAATTTTTTTAGTCTCATCATTTCTACATACCAAAATTTTGAAAAAATAATAAATAATTAAGTTGTCACTAATCATGATTATTAGATTACTTAAATTCTATTTGATGCTTCCAATTCAATCCTCTAATATAATAGTCGGGTCAATCCTTCCTTTCCAAACCATTTTATTAATATCATAGAGGCCACCCCTTCATTGGCAAACTAAATATCCACAAAATTCCATTCTCTATATATGTTGTATTACAACTTCCTTAAATGATTTAATTATCATGAGGTATTATATTATATGGCTTATGCTCCAACTAAAATCTCTTCTTGGATAGCCAATTAATTATATTATTAAATTCACCCTCAACCACCATTCTTATAACCCTTAGATCTTACCTTATCCTTCATCCCCATAACTCTTCATGTGCTTTAGCCCAATGATTAGTTATATTTCCCATTCCTCCTACATAGGTTGATACCAAATTACCTTGATGATCCTTTATAATTCCTCATCCTCCTGAAGCCCATGTGTTCCCCTTAGATGCCCTATAAAAATTTAGTTTGACCCAACCAAGAGATAGAACCATCCACTTGACTAATTTTCTAGTTTTATCTCTTGGGTCACTTACACTTCTATTTTAAATTTCAATCTAACAATTAATAACAGTCATTGTCTCCACCTCACTCATGCTTTTGGGTTTAATAGTAGGAATATTTTTGAATTTTTCCATGACTATTTCACAAAAATTATTAGCCACCACTAAACTAGGAAGCTTCTTACCTCTAAAAACTTTGTTATTTATCTCCTTCCATATGCCCCATAGGATATGAGGTAGTGATAGATACCAAATATTTCTTATGTTAATATTTTGGAATGGAGGATACTAGGCTAAACATATATCTAACACTATGATAGGATGTGCCTAGTTGATTTAAAATTTATCCAATAACACACTCTACATCACATTAGTATAAGATAATACAATCATCAAATAAGAAACCATTTCATTCTCATTCTCACACAAAGGGAGTATATTTACAATAACCATACCCCTTATTCTAAGGTTGTCTATTAGCACTTTTTTTGGACTAATAACCACAAGAAAATATTTATCTTAGGGATGAGATTGTTATCCCACAACTTACCCCAAGGAATGTTTACTCTAGGAATATTTTAGATCAACTTAAATGAAAATTTCACACTCTATTTAACATCAAATTAATCCTTCTAAACTAATTAATATTATTTCATTATGTTGGGGATATGATAATAATTGATCATAATAATAAAATATTTCAAAATAACATTACCCTCTGCTCCTAATCTTCACTCCTTAAATTTCTCCAATATATTATTCCTTCATTGACTTCAATACACTCCTACACTTTATTACCAAATTATTATTGAGTAATAATACTAATTTTATTCGATGACTCTATGTTTATAAGAGGTTGATCCATCAATCATATATCCTCATGAAACCTTTACTTCTTCCCATTTACAACTTTCCACATACACCCATTTACCATATAATCTCTACCACAAACCAAAAAATTCTAGAAATAAGAGCCATTAACAAATTGTTCCTCTTCCAACAATCTTAGAGCCTCTATTGAATCTAAGTATTTGTCCTATAATATTTTAGACCCATAAGTGGAGTTTGTGAAAAAGAACCAAGACAATTTGGTAATAAAATATTTTTTCATCCACTATAATCTCCTTAATCCCAATACTCCATTACTCTTTGGGGTACAAACTCTTTCCAAAGAAACCAGAGAAATCCTATATTTTCCCTTTGGGCTAGCCCATAAAAATCTTCTCTATTTTTTTTCTAATTTTTCCACAATTACCTTAGGCATCTTGAAAAGGAGCATAAAATACACTAGAATAATTTGGATGGTGATCTTAATGAGGATAATTTTCCCTTCTTGGGATAATAACTTACCTTTCCAACCAATCATCTTCCTCTAAAATCTTTCCAGTAATATATTCCACACCATAAGAGGTAATTTTCTAATGGAGAGAGGCACACCAAGATAAGAAAAGGGGATATATTTAATATAACAAGTCAAAATGGATATAATATTATCATGAATTATCATAAGGGTATTCAAAAATAATATGGAACTTTTATCAAAATTAGTTATCTATTTTGAAGATGCTTCATAATTTAGAATGATCTTTCTCAACTCTCTAGTTTTTTGTGACTAAGGGTTTTACTAGGATGATAGTTTTGTCTACAAAATACTAGTGCAAAGTTGGATCAATATTATGATCAGGTTTTAACCCCTTTAACTCTCCATCTCTAATATAAGTCATCTACTAAGAGACTCAACCATAATTATAAAGAGGAAATGGCATAATGGATCCCCTTTTTTTATTCTTCTTTTAATCTTTAAAAAACCATATGAAACCCCATTAATAAGCACATAGAACATAATAGTTGATATTAAATTTATTATAATTTTCCTTAACTTATCCTAAAATATAAGTTTCAATATTAACTTAAATAATAAATTCTAGTCTAGCCTATCATATGCCTTATTCATATCTAATATAACAACCATGTCTGATTGGTTGTTTCTATACATAAAATGAATGAAAAAATTATTGAAAGAATATATAATGAGAGGGGGGTGAATTAGTTACCTTTAAAAAATCATTCAGTTCTAGTTATCATTCATGAAGCATTCATTCAAACACATGCATAAACCAATGTATAAACAAGCATCCACATAAGCATATAACATAAAAACACAAGATATATGTGGTAAAACCTCATAGGGGATAAAACCCACTAATATAAAAATTTTAATATAGTAATATAATTAATGAATAAATATTTAGTGAGGCACCAACCCCACAAGGAACACTAACCCCTCACTAGTCAAGCACCAACTCAACTAGGCCTTTAACAAGCACCAACTTGAAAGGATGAACCAACCCCATAAGTGACTCAACACCAAATCATAAATTTTAATAAAACTTATAAATCCAATAAATTTTAAGGCATATCTCACTCCTTGACAAAGCACCAACTCAGCCAAGACCAACTTGATCACCTCAAGACACCTTGTTGCTAAACTAACATATGGTGACCTCTTCTTTAACTCTCTATCTTATCTATCAATATAATGAATTAAAAATATATAATTCATATATGATATTATCTTAAAATATAATCAACTCATTCATCAATTCTTATCCTTCTATCCGTCTCAAAATAGCCTCTTAGGCTCCATCACTCAATATGCCTCTTACTAGGCTTATTAGGTCAACTGACCTTGACATCCACATGCATTAATTTGGTTATATGTTTAGCATATTCTCTATCCCATATTATTATTTTCTTAAATACCTCCTAATCCTTCACAATATTCCATCTTATTTTCTCATTAGATCTTTTCTCTGTTGCACACACTAATTAGGCCAATTAGGCCTTATATAAATACAAATCACTAGATTACTTACACTCTTGGTTAGAAAAGACATTAATCCATTATGTTCAAACCAAAAACATGTCTTAGGACATGTTATACACAATAATAAGTCAAAATAGGATCACCATTAGGTCTACCAAACTCACTTAGACCATCTTCTCTTCTTAGACCTACCAGAGACCTAATTGCAATTAGGTCTATCCTTTCCATGGAATAACTTGAATCTTTATGACCCAAATGTACCTCACCAAGGAAATAAAACATTTTTTAAACTTATTTTAAAACCTAAAATAACATTTTACATGATCAATAATTCACAAATCCTTTTCTCACACCTTGAGATCACCATTAAGCTTTAGAGACCTATTAGGCCTAACTACCCCAAAAACACCACCTTCAAAGACAAAGCTCAAATAACCTATAGAAAAAAATTCTAGGAAAAATAAACATATGTATGGAATCTTCATGACATCATGTCATCATAAAAATCATTATAATCCATCAATCAAGCTTTAGAGACTCAGGAACACCTCATTAAAAAGCTCATTTAGAACTACCAATTTGCTCATAATCCAATGATTAGCAATTTGACCTTAAACATTAGTATAGGCACTTTTCAACACTCCAAATGCATGTATAATATCCCATATATATATATATATATATATACATATATATATATACATATATATATATATACATATATATACACACACACATATATATATATACATATATATATATATATATATATATACATACATATATATACATATATATATACATACATATATATACATATATATATATATATACATATATATATATACATATATACATATATATATACATATATACATACATATACATATATATATACATATATACATACATATACATATATATATATATATATATATATATATATATATATATATATATATATATATATATATATATATATATATATATATATATATATATATATATATATAACATCATCGCATGCTTGGTACACTTCAAAACTGGTCATAATGACTCAAGAACATCAATCTTACTAACCCATAGAAAATTTCTTGAATGCTCCAAAATATAGTCCTGATAATGTTATCTTTAGATCTTGTAAAGACACAAGAAATATAATACATATTAATAGTTCCTATGTGAATTATATAACATACTCCAATATAAATATCACAATTTCTAGTGTCAACTATTGGTCTTGTAAACCAATTTGTTAAGCTTCTCTTTCATAGTCCTTACATAGCCAGATAAGCCATCTTGGCTTCCATATTTCAACTTCTTAAAATAACTCTCAACCTTATATAATTCAATTATATCTCATATATATTCTAAAAAAAATCAAAATGTACATCATATACATTAACTCATGCTGTAACATCTCAAACTCATCACTCCATTTTTTATACCCATAACTACCATTCTGCCTTGAGGATTGGTCATAATGATTATGAATTTTAACACCTATGTGGGAAATTTTGGGAACACTTGAAACATGTGTATGATCCTATGAAATCATTAGTGAATTTCCATATAGATATATATCATGGTTAAGAGATAATATTGGTCTTGTAGACCAATTTCACAATTTTACCTAATCACTATCTTATCTACACAAGAGAGGTCAAATTATGAACAACTTTCTCAACATATCCACTAATCATCAAAACATCTAAACAAAATAAATGTGTATTATAGGTATTTAAAAAAAAACCCATGGAATTTTATCCATTCATAATCCATGATAACTCATCTCTAATCTCATTCTCAATTCTACCTAGTTTTTCTCACTGTCTTCCTCACTTGAAATTTTAGTGATAGGTCAAATTCCATGACCGGTTTAGAATTATTGTGATCTATAAGCTAATTAGAAACCACCATGGGAATAAGATATAATTCTCAATATTTAACCTCCATCCATTACACAACTTTGACCTGGTCAATCCTACCTACTATATAAAAAATTTGAGAAATAAGGGATCTCTTATAGCTTCCACTCACTCTTATGACAAACCAATGCCAACTAGAGGCACCTAGGAGAGTCCTATACATGATCCAAATAACAAACTATGTCATTCAATCCATTATAATCCATTTCCATCAATATATTCCATATTAGGTCACTATGAGGGGTTTAAGAGGGTTTTAGACTAGTTTGTTTATGAATCTCTACGCTTGAAAATAACTCCTAATGATTGGAAGTCATTGCTAAGATCCTTTTCCATCTCTCTGTAAGATCTCAACTTCCCATCAAATAGTCACACATGTCAAAAAGTATAAGAAAATCCTTCTCAGGTCTGTAACACCTCATTTTAGCACTTGAGAGACCTCAAATCCAATTTTTATGCTTTGTTCTTCAACTCAAGACCTCAAACTATGCTCACATGAGCTCACAAGACTTTGAAACTAAACTTGATCACTCATTAGGCCACATTAGGTCTCTTTGCACATTATCCCTTAAGATTCCAATCAAACTTGGACCTTGAACACACCTTGAAACCTCTTGCACTACTCTCAACACCTCATACTCATGTCATACATAAATTTATAAAATTTCTCATGCCTATAATGATATAATTTACCAATCTTCACTATGATTCATGCATACAACTTATCATAGGGTTAGACTAGGATTCTCTATACCCATAGTACTCAAAGACATTAACTTAAAAAATATAACTCTCAATGATATCAATCAAGAACATTCTTTAATCATGATTCTTAGAAGATAACACTACTCTCAATAGGATCATGAGCTTGTCACACCATAACGTTTTTCCAAGACCTCATATATAACTCAAAGACTACTAAACCATGCTCAAATCATCAAGAAAAATCATCATGAAACATCATAAGAACATATTTGGGACATTAATGACACTCAATTACCTTTGACATTGATGACAACATTAATGCGTCAACTAGGAACATACCTCAACAAAACTATGATGCCATATAAAATTTTCTTCCTAGAAAAAATCCACCCAATTTAATGTTAATAATATTATATATAGTAGGATGCATCCTAATAGATATAATTTTGGTGAAATTATTTTAAGAAACATTGCAAAGAATAATAGGGAAAATTTAACAAAACTACTATCTCCCTCCTTTTTAGGAATAAGAACAATACAATTACTATTAAACTCCCTCATAATTTATATAGAAGAGATAAATTAATTTATAGCCTCAACTACATCATCCTTAATTATTTTCAAAAAAACCTAATAAAATATATGGAAAACCCATTAGGCTTAAGTGTCTTATCTTTATTCAACAAAAACACAACAAATTTAACTTCATCTTTAGATGCTAGAGCTATAAGTATAATAATATCCTCTTAGTTTATAAGATCAAGGATCCCATGTAATAATTTGTTTCCAATCCTAATGGTATATTTTTAATTCTCATCAAAGATCTTCTTGAATAAATTGACACTTTCCTAAATAAATTTCTTATTTTTGTTTATTTCCCCATCTTATCCATTGATTTACCTAATTTGATTATGTGATCTATGTCTTAATTTTGTCATGTGAAAATTTTTGGTATTCTTATCCCCTTATTTTAACCATATATCTCTAGTATTATGTCTCCTCAAACTTCATTCCCTGGATTCCATCATATGGTAATCACAAAGTAATTGATTTTCCCTTGGGAGAGTTGTATGATCATATCCATTCATTATAACCAACTTGTCTAATCTTGATAGTTATTCTCTTAAAACACTCCTATAGGAAAACATTTCCAAAAACTTATTTGTTTCATATTATTATATATTTATTGACATTATTTATTTTTGGAAATAATAAAAACATAATTGAACCATCTATATTGATATCCCATCATTCTAAGATTTTATATAAAATATTTATATTTTTGAACTAATTGTGTTCCATCTAAAAAGGCATTCTTTCATTATTGGATTTATCATAAATAGAGTCTCCAAAAGATTATGATCATATCCTATCCTTGGGATGGATGATAAAATGAAATCCTTTTGAGAAATCTAGTCCATAAAAATTGGAACTTTATCTAATCTTACCTGAATTCAAATTTCCCCCATTCTCATATTTGACCATGTGAATAGGGAGGATATCAAATCCACATCAAGGATTATGCAATAAAAAATGAATGAATCTAAATCTCCCATAATTTATGAATAAATTTGGTTTCTATATTTATTCTTCCATAAGAATAACAATGTATTTAAATAATCATATACCACCCAAGGTAGGTCCTTACAATTCCTTATAAAATCCTATAATTCTTCCCATAATCTTATGCTTTCCATTATATATTTAGAGTAAAATATTCAATAAAATAAAAATAATACCATCCTATTTGTTAGGTAAAATAACCATTAATTCCCCATCTAAAAACTTATTATAAAATGTAACTAAACCTCCCAAAGCTCCCACATAACTTACAAATTCTCATTCTGCTTCTTTCCAAAGTATGGGTCTATTCTCTACAAAAATATTCTCATCCATCTTTGATTCCTGAATATCCACCACATTTGGATTATCACTTTTTCTCAAATCCCTAAAAACTCTATGTTTATTGGAACTATTCATACTCCTAATATTCGAAGATAATATTTTCATTTATTTAATTTTGTGCCAAGTTTTGACCCTTTTAAAAGGGAGCATAGTTTTCATCCCATCTCCTACTTCACCATAAATAACCCTTTTGAATACTACCTTCTTTAAAGTTATGCCCAAATTTAAGGTGGGGGGACCAATGGCCACTCCTTTTCCTCCTCTTTTGGTGGTAATTTAACGGGTATGAACTCCTTTCAGTTTTGATGCTTATAGTAGATATTTTACTTCCATTTTCATTCCATCCATCTCTCGTTTCTCAAATTATATTTATTTTGGGCAAGACATGACCAAATGGCCTATATCACCTTGACTCTCTAATGTATATTAAAACAAATCCACTTAATTTTGTACAGATTCAAAAAATTTAAAATGTTCCTTCTCCACTAATTAGATACATTTGAATTAATTTGAAGAAATAGGGTAAAAAATAGATTATTCTATGGAAGTGGTTCCCAAAATATTTTTAACCTCTAAAGACTCCCCTTCTAGGCTTATAATCTCTTATAGCTCTATATGGAACAACTCATGAGATTAAAATTTACTACATGACTTTATAATACCCTCTTTTGAAGGTTTATACAAGTGTCCATCTTGATATTGAATATTTGGGTAAAATTCCTTTATTACTAAGTCCATATGATCATCTAATATAGTATTATACAAATTTATCCTATCTACATTATCCTTCCCTATAATCTCTCCTTCTTAACTTATGAATAGTTATACTTTAGGTCTTTCCTCCCCTAATAAAACCTAAGTAGTTTTGTTATAATTGATAAGATTGGTCCCATATTCTCCCACCATTAAAACATTTTGGACTCTAGGTGTAAACTAATTCATTTTTGTAGAACCCTCCTCTATCAGAGTTTCTAGGTTTTTAAAATAATTATTTTAACATAGGGTTTATCATTCTTGTGCATTTGGCCAAATTTCTTCTTAGACTAGGAGGGTAAAAGATTAGTTATGTGACCCAACTTATTACATTTGGTACATAATAGGGCCTATTTTTCATACTCTATCCTTTGGTTTAATTCCACCTTTTAGGCATGACCTGAGCATGGTAAGTCTTGGTTCACATTAGCATTAACACAAAATATTCCATGAACAAATATTTATCTAACCTATATATCTCCATTAGATTTAATCAAATATCCAAAAGTCTTAGCCATGCTTATAAACAGATCTTCATCCCGAAACTCAATAAGATGGCTTGGTATTATAACCCATATGGGAATAACATTTATGTCCTCCTTCTCTATATCAAAATTAGATTGTGATTTCCTTAGGAATATATAATTAATTAATATAGTATTTTTAATTAAGTTTTAATAATAATAATAAATATTTTATTCAAAAAATTAAAACATGCAATGTATGACAAACTATATGCTTGAGGTCCTTTTTTCCATGTCAAGCCATTTTAATACCTTGTCACTTTAGGGGCTATAAATTGGGTCTTGTTATTCCATTTAATAAATAATTTTCATTGCCAAAAATATATTTCTACCTCAAATGCAATAGTACCCTCAATTTTTCTTTATTTTGTGTGCATCAAAACTCGTTCACACTTTATACCACTTTTTACTATTTTGGCTCTTAATTTTAAACATTTAACTTATATTTATCCTTTATTGGTGTTAAAGAGAGAATTTGGTGGGAGTGAAAAGTGGAGTGTTCATTTTAGAAGGAAAATATGTCAATGGAAAAATAGAGGAATCTATATATTGACTGAGGTCACCCATTTTTAGGTTTGGTTCTTTGTTTCTCCTCGGAGCAATATTAGACCAACCATTTTATTTATTTGTTTTTTCTCTCCCTCTTTTATCCCCATGATTTTATGCCAATGAATTTTTTATAGATCAATTGTAAACATTCATACTCTTATGACATTTAAGATATTTATCAGTTAATAAAAGTGGTGGAGATTTGTTTTCATTACATGCACATGTATTTAAATGGTGGTGGTGCTATTTTTATTCTCATTTTAATTCATTAGAATCTTGAATTAGCCTTGTTAATGGTTGTACATGAATTATATAGGTGAGATTTTGGTTTGTGGATGATTGTAATTGTGAAGAATGGATTTTTCTTCATAATAATAGGATTTTATTTCTCTTTTACCTTCCTCTTTTACTTTTTTTTTTTACCAATTTATTACCTAGGGTTATATTTGTTTCTAAATGGAATATGTTATTATTATGTTATTTTTATTACAAGATCATTTACATTACATAAATTCACTATTGAATATGCAAAAAATGGATTGAATGAACACCTTAAATTAGCCACACTCACAATTTGTCAAAACCCTATTGTTGATTTCAAACACATCTGCATCATCTAGAATGATAGTTTATTTTCACTTATTGAAACACATTTGAAACCCACATGACTGAAACAACTAAACTCACATTTCCCTCTAAAAACACACAAGGAAAAGGATAATTAAATCAAGTTTCAAATATTCCTACACCAACAAAGGCCCCCTTAGCCATAATAGATCAATACAAGTGATTGATATAAATTAGTACATTGTGACTTGGTAGATAAAGACCTTGGGAAAAATTGCCTTGTGTGAATCATTTTACGAAAGGCTAGATGGGATTTAACAACCCAAAATCCTAAAAAAATTTAGTCATGCCAAAATTCATGCTAACAACATGTTTCATATACAATTAAATGCCATAGTCAATAATTTGATGCAATTTAATTAAAATGTTATTATGATACTACATGATTACATATTTAAAATATTTAATAGTTCTATGTTAATACTAGTGACCTACAAGCTATGTCTCTCATCTCAAAATGGGACATCACAATGGTATTGCCATGATAATTCAAGTCCTCAATGATATTTTTTTTAGATTTATGTAAAAATACATGATTACAATTTTTAAGATTATGGGGGCATGTGACATGTGTGTACATTCATTCAAAATAGTTAAAAGTTACACGTTTAAAATACTTTAAAGTTAAAATAATAATCAATATTAGTATAATTTGGATACAAGGGGAATGATATTCATTCATGTTCATGTTTATACATGGAAAATTTAAAATTTCAAGTTTTAAAGGTATACAAGTTTCAAATTTGATCTAGATATATTTGTAGTGGTGTGATTTGATTCATTATTTAAGTGGGCCATGTTGGCATTTATTGACACTTAGTGTCTATGGTTGCACTTTATAAATACACATTTTATGGTTCCACCCTTTTTTCTCACCATGTTTGAGTCTAGTGACACTAAAAGTCTATGGTGCAATGTAGCAAGCCACATTTTGTGGTTCCACCTATTTAATTATTTTATTGAGTACTTTACATATTTAGATGAGATTTGGAGCATACCATATTTTTATCTCAATATATTTTAATGGCTTACAAATAGAAACTTTATCACTCTTAATTCACCACAAGTTAAATATTTATGTAAAAACATCAATAAGGGGCCACACATACTTCTCCACTTTAATTTTATAGGTAAAATTTTATTTCACACCATTTTAGCTATATTCTCTTCCTTTATCTCTTTATAAATTTTAAATTTCAAGCTCTATATATTCAATTTTAAAATATGGATAATAATTGTTTTTAGTGGCATTGTTGTAGGTTTTATATTAAACCCTCTTGCATAATAAAGATTCAAAACAAAATAAAAAGTGTGTACACACATTTAGGTTTGAATCTCCTTTACTCTAATAATCTCACTTCATTACATCACTAGAATAAAGGGGGTTAAAAGTAGATACTAAAATTTAATAATTAATTGCTTGAGAATATTTAATCTAAACATCCTTACCTTTTTTGTCCTATTCACCATTACTTTAAATTGTAATATATATGAGATCCTTCACTATTCCATTTTCTATCTTGGGTGTAATAGAAAAATCATTCAAGAATCCATATTCTACTTACAAGTTCCTATCAACCAAGCCCTAATAGCCTTTATCCTTTTGGGACAAGACTGCACTAGATAGTTAAGGTAACACTTGGCCTTGTCCACTTGTTTTGGCTTATCCCCTACACTCAAATGGTAAATTTTAAAATTTTATATGTTTCATATTTATCCTCATTCATTTTATTAGGTTCAATTAATGGAAATATCCCAAAATATTCTTATATACAAGTACATATATTTCATTCAAAATACATATAATAATCACTTGGAAATTTTACTACACATTGAGAAAAAGAACACTAATCCTTCCAATTCAATTTATTTTTACTATAAAATTCATAGGCCAAGTTTGAATATATTTTATTATAAGTCACATGTACTCATTTTTAAGAATTCAATTCAATATGTCTAGTTGTATTCATATATAAAATGTTAAGATTCACACACTCACTCTAGGAGGGGAAACTACATTATCTTGATGCCCTTTTGAGATATGTAGGTAGCACTCAAATTACACATGGTTTTGTAGGATATTTCAAATATTACGCTTTCCTAATTCCTCCCTTTGTATTTTATATCCATTTAGTTTATTATGTAGGAACTAGATTTTTTATTTATAGGTCTTTTCAACATCAATACAACTCTCATAGTCAACAATATTTAATAGATCTAAGCACTTATAAAAATCAATCACACAGTCAAGTAGGGCATGGTCATAATCAACAAATAATGACTTAATATGATCATATCCACCTAACACAACCGTGTCCCAATACATCATAAAATTTTGTTTTTAACTATGACATAGTTATTATGCCCTCCTATTCAATTCTATATTAGTGATCTTACATCACAATAAACATAAATCAGACCCAAGGTAGGTTTACATATTTTATTGGAAGTTACTAGGTTTACATATTTTATTGGAAGTTACTATTTATATCCTATTTCAAACTTTGTATTTTACATTTATATCTGGTAGATCTTTTAGATATAAATCAATATTAAATCATTTAATTTTTATTAAATTTAATTTTTAAATAAAAATAAACATTAAATTAGAATAATTAATATATCAAATAAGCCATCACAAGTTCTGAAATTTACTCCATGAAAGCAAAATTTCTAGGTAATATGAATGGTGAGTAGAGGATATAACTTAGTAGTGGAAGAAACATTCTGGTAGAGTCCACCATGAAATGAATGTTTAAAATGTGATAACTAATCTTTGATCCATCCTAAATGAACACTGGTGGTAAAATAAAACAACTAAAAGTGATTTAATGTTATGTGCATAAATGATGTAAGGAAATGATTCTATCGTATTTAGGAATATAATGTCTAATTGAATTTGATGATGTGTTAGGACAATCATGCCTAAAAAAAGATAGATTATTTATATCATGCTTGAGTGAATGTAAATGTTGTGTAAGCCTTACAAAAATATGTTAGGTCTTACATTCATGAGTAAAGGACCAAGTTTCTAATGCATGATATAAATAAGCTCAAGTCTCACATGCCTGAGTGAATATGTAGGTATCTCATACTTGACATAAATTTTAGATGAATCAAGACTCTCATTATTGAGTACAATATATAATGAATTCATATATATGGTAGAACCACATCGCTAAATGTCTTCTAGAAGTTTATAATGAATAAAATAATAGTGTTTAACTAGTAAAAAGTGTTCTCAAAGAAGATTTCGAAGCACTTTCTTGATAGTCAATAACATCGAGATCAATCTAGAAAATAATTTGGATGGGTGACAGTTCCATGTACATGATTTCTAAGATGTCCACCATAATAACCCATGGTGCAGATATTATGGGAGTAAAAACTAGTAGTGTGTTTCTCAAATGAGTAAAGCACATCAACATTGTGATAAACAATAGCGTGAGTTATGATAGATGAATCTACTTGTTTAATAATATGATATTATGACTTAGATTATGATATATTAAAATCTAATAGATAATGAAAGGGATATGTTATAAAGTCACAAACATGTATTTGATTTAGACCAAGTGTAGAATATGTGGGTTCCACATAATTAGAGTGTTATTTTAAGAGTAAAACAATTAATTTCAAAGTGTTATTAAATGACTCATGTGATACAAGTATTATGTGGAAGAGTGTATTTTATGATTTCAAGTCGTTATTTTCCTATATAAACTTAATAATATCATCTTAAAGAATAAAATCCTCAAATAATAACATATCATGCTTAGATTATAAGTTATTATTTTCTTACATGGGTGATTTTACATCAAGGCATAGAGCCATTGCAAAATAATAATAATAATAATAATAATAATAATAATAATAATAATAATAATGAGGCCCTAATAAATGGGCATTGAAGGATACTTATCACAAACCACAAGTGTGCCAAAATATGTATGTTAAAAATTAAGAATAGTGCACAAAAAATAGGTACAATGTAAAAACTTCAAGAGTGCCTTGAAAAAGTGTATACCCCTAAAATTATTATTTTTTCACTCTATAAGGAGTGAAATTAAAATTAAATTATCCCCCAAATGCTTATAATGATGTAGTTTCTAAAACATTTCACCTTGTTATAAATTGAGTTAAAAATTGGAAATAGTAAAAACATTCCATTTATATACAATATGACTCAAATTTAATTAGAAATTTAAATTTTGGGTGAAAAAACATGAAGTTTTAAAATAAATACACTTTAAAAGGTGTTTGGAGTATAGATAAAAGTCATTAGAATTAGGTGATGTTTGACTAAAAAAGGACTCTAAAAATATGAAAAATATTTAGGTGTTTAATTAGAGTATCATATAAGTGAACATACTATGTGGAAGATCTCAAAACCAACATTAAAATGCAATGATAATTGCCTTATAACTAAAAAGGATGCTCGTGATATGAGTACAAATGCATGTGTTTTCTAAACACTCACAATGGATGGGGATCTAGAAAAATGTGAACATGAAAGGATGAATTCCAAGTGGGCATGAAACTATGGTAGAAATCACCAAATTAAAGAAAAAAAGTCATGGTGGGGTCTAACCTCCTATCAGACCAAGCCCCACCCTCCAATATTCATCTACTTAAAATTCCTTTAAACGCTTTGTATTACAAAAAATAGGTTGGGGGGGTTTGAACCTAAGAACTCTCCCACACTAATTACCTTAAAAATTCTATTTTTCCAACATGCCAATAATACATTAAAATTTCTATTTTTGAATATTAATTTTTTTCAAAACAACAACTCAAAATTTTAAAAAAAAAATCAAAACTAACAGCCAAGGTAATATAAGACCAACATAGAGTTGAACACCCTATAGGTGGTGGGTGGAAAATTTTAGATAATGTGATTGAGTTTGATTGGTGGTGTTGGTAGCTATAAAAATGGCATGAGTTTAAATATTAAATTATTAATGTTTCAGTTAATAATATAATGTTAAAAACAATTGAATGAAATTGTAGAGGTGGTTGTTATGTGTAAAGTATGGGAGAAGAATTCACTATGCAGGGGTTGTAGGTGGGTGGTGGCCAATAAAAGTGGTGTAATATAGGGGTCCATGAGTTTTAAATAGGTGTTGGATGGAAAAGTAATGACGGTAAGGTAGCTGAGGCTTAGGGAAAAGAAAGGTGTGAAAGGTGACAAAGTGGTGGAGGTGAGGAGTAAAGTTAGGGAGGAGAGGGTAGATAGGATTGGGGGTGGTGTGAAGGCTGCACATTAAGGATTTAGAGGGGAGTGGAGGTATAATTGGTGGTGTAATGTTATTAGGTGGGTGGTGGAGGTGAAAGGGTGTTGTGGTTGGGGACAAAGTATAACTAATTGGTAGGTTAGACCAAGTGAGTTAGGTGGTTCTTGGCACAAATTTCTATCAAATTTTAAAATTTATATTAAAACATAAAAATAAATAAAACAAAAAAAAGTATCTTTTATTTTTAAATTTTTAAATTTTAAAAATAAAACATATATAAAAAACTATAATATATATATATATATTAAAAATAATTAATGAAAATTTTTCCCCAAAAAATCAAATCCAAGTAGATAGGGGTGATAAAAATGAACATAAGACTTCCACACATTAGGATAACCATCAATAGATTTTCCACCAAATTCAATCCCACCCTCACTAAGTAGACTACTCTAAACACATCCATATGGTCATATTTGTCCCAAAACACATGGATTGTCAATAAAATGATCAAAAAATTGCAATCATAGCAAGATTTTGGAGCTATAGGCATCCTTATTGTAAGAAACAAAAAATATACATTTATTAGTCATTAAAATCATAGTGTAAAATTTTGATCGACTCCAAACTGTAATAAATATAACATAATCTCCAAGTCATAAATCTATCACAAGGAAGCCACCAGGGAAAGAAATTATAATTGAATGTAAGTTTAAAGTTAACCTAAAGTTTTTGAACCCTTCCAAATGTATTATAAGAATAAAAATATCCCCAAAATTAACCTAAATTACATATCTCTTAAAACTAATCCTAAAAATGAATCTAAACTAGGACTCCCACTCTAATGCCATATCAAGATTTTAGACTAGCTAGGATCAAGCATAATAAAATTAGACATATCTCATGTCATTAAAATCATAGATAGACACATAAGTTAGGGTATTAAATTTTACCACTATTATTGCATTGAAGCTACACTAATGTATGGATTGGACAACATAATAGACTCTCACCAAGGTAACATGAAAAATTAGGAAAATATAATGTAAATGAGAAATACTAGTGCAAAGTGAAAGTGAGGTAGAGCCTTTCTTATATAGATTAGGAAAGGCCTCATAAACAAAATTGGTTGCATTAATTTAATTGGGTGAATACATTTAAGTGATTGGAAGTAGAGGCCAAAATTCCATTCCAGTGACTTGCCTAAAGCTAACTTTAGTGGTTGGCCTAAATTCTACTTTGGTGTGAAACCTAGTGTTTAGTGAAATTAGACATTTTGGTGTGCAACTTAGGATTTAGTGAAACTTTTCAAGTCCAAATAAGATTTATTTTCTAAATAATATAATATAAAATCCTATAAAAAATCATTACTCACTAAGAAATTTTAAGGTGTAATTGATATTTTACATGAAGATACATATCAAATACTATTTTATGAAATCATTTATTTCTTTCCAAGTTGATGGAAGGTATGTTCTTAGGATCCCATTTTTATCTTAACCTATTCAATTTTTTGAATAAAAGTATTTCACCAAATCATTCCTCTAGCTTTAACAACAAACCATTTTGCCCCTATCAATAAAAGGCCCATGAATTTATAAATAATATCTTCATTAGCATCAATTATAAAACCTCTAATAACTACCATGCCATAAATAAAAGTATGATCAAATTTTATTTCTACTGATACATCAACCTACCTACCTAAAAAATATAATAACAATCTTCATTTCTTCTTAGACATGAATGGGAGTCAGGCTCTGTCCTCTTAATATCTACCCATCAGAAATATATATGAAAATAGAATCCACATACACTCTTTTGAGTAGAAGTACTTTTAAAATAATATAATTAATAATAAAAAATAAGCTTTAATTATTTGATTTTTTAATTTAGTGTTTACAATCGATAGAAAACACCTCACCATTTATGTCATAACATCTTATACAAATAGTGAAAAAAAAAACTATAACATACATACAAATGTGGGAAATGATGAAAGGGTGTCAAAGGTTAGAGAGAGTAATAAATAAAATACCATATTTATCACTATTACATACATGTGGTAAATAAATATCTTTCCACAAAATTTTCCATTAATTCATGCTTTAAGTAGTATGAAAAGAGTTGTCAAATATATTAACATCCTACATCATCATTTATCACTCAAATCCTAGAAAATAATATTAGTGCTTTAGGGAAACCATAAAACCACCATCATACTCTTTCATCCAAGGTTTTTATAGATTAAAAAATACCTTCCCAATTTTCACCCAACAATCTCCATTATTTTCACATGTCCTTAACCTCATTCACCCTCCAAACAAATCCTCCTTCAAATTAGAACATCAACATCCTTAAAGAACCTCAATCCTAATTATATTATAATAAGAGGCCTTAGACAAGTGTTAATGATCCATAAATACTTGACCAAGTAATTAATAAATTCTAATATCAAATAATATTTACAAGGATAGACATAAGGGGGAAACAACCCAAAATAACAATAAAAGCTAGATTATAATTTTCCTCTTGGTGGTGGAGAATATTTCCACCACAGTCACTTGATATCCCAATTTCATTAATTTTAGTGAAATAAGTTTATCCAATGTATGTTTTACAGCCCTATTATTTCCTCTCATTTTTGATGAAATCGTATTTGGATAAACCAATTTTTCGTGGGAAATTGTGTAGACTAAGGCAACCTCTTTACTAAAATCTTTGAGATCAAAATAAAATGATTCTAAAAATTTGTCCATTTCTAGATCCATCATACCTATTTTTTATTCTTAATATTGATGTTAATTAATCTCTCATATATCATGATTAAGTTATTTATTTTCAAAAATTAATGGGACATACATATCTTATAATGTAGGCACACATATAACAAATTTGGTTCTCCAGGTTCCCATGGTTCCCTTTCCAAGTCCAAGGACATTGTCACCCATTATTTGAACTCCTCATTAATAAATATTGATTATCCCTTCTCCTATTGGGATATGGTTGTCCATCTCTAGAATTTACAAAATATAGACCCCCTGATCCTTCTCAATCTTTGGTTGTGAAATGGGTGTGTGAGATAAAGACCAATCCTTATATTTTTGATAATAAGAATAAGAAAGTTATCCCTTAAGATTTTTCTATGAATAAAAATCAAGGCAAGAAAGAGACTAAAAAAGTGGTGGGTGAATATCTTCTAAATATAGCTACGGATAAAGAGCACTTAGAGGCCCAAGTGTAAGGGGATGTGGATGCAGATGAAACATCTAGAATTAAACCTCAAAGTTTCATAGATAGAAAGCAAAATATCAAGAGGTCTAGTAGACTGGTAAGGGGAAAATCCCCTATGGTGAATTTTTTTGATTATCTATCTACTTCAGATCCAGTGGAGGAAGCATGCATTATAAAATTCAAGCCTAGTTTAGACTAGTAGATTGACAAAGAGGGGACCAGTCATTTCAAGGAGTTGAAAAACTCCTTGTATGACTCAGTTAAGGAGGATTCTAAGGACACTTTTGATGATGATAGTTAGATTAAAATGGAGTTGAAATAAATAAAAAATGATTTTTTCTCGCTCAAGAATAAAATGAAAGTGTTGACAACTATTTACTTGAAGGTTGTTCATCGAGTTGCTTCTTCTCTGATGATTCTATAAGAGGCCCCAGATAAAGATAAGGATCTTGAAGGAAAAATTTATAATAAGGAGGAGCTTATTGATTTCATAAATGATGACTAGAAAGACTCTATTAACAATTAGTTCTTCTACCATGGTTGCATTCTAGTTTGTTTTTGGTTTGTTGTTTGGTTGTCATCTGTTTGTTGTTTATCTGCTATTAGTGACCTTTGGCTTGTCCTACTTCCCCTTGGGCTTTTTTTACATGGTATTTTCACCCTTTTTTTAGAATTATCTTATTAAAAACATATGTAACATATTTACTAAATACATCCTTAAAATATTGAGAAGAGACATGATCACCAGAAGATAGAACATGTGAGCCTTACATGGGGAAAAATATACTTTTTAAATATTTTGAGGAGAGTAGGGATTACATTGGTTTTTATTTTTTCAAAGTTTATTCATTCATGACCTAATGGATCCATTTTTATTATCCAAATCCTCATATTCTTCCATTGTATTCATAATATTTAGAGTATAACTTTGATATTTCTCCTTGTGCATAGGACATGAAGTATTGGCATCAAGAGATTATGAAAAATGACATAATATATATAAGCATAATTATAGAAATGGTAGATCAGATGTATAATAAAAAATATATATATGGACATGACTAATGTAATTAGACAATATTTTAGGCCTCTTGAGTCCATTGATCATGGAATTATCCTTGTTCATTATGACATAAAATTGATCATTTTGATTTGTGTATCTATGTCTATGTTTGATAAGCAATTTGAAATATTTAAACCTAAATTATGTTTTGTATAAATCATTTTTTATATTTTTTTTCATTTTAAATCCTAAGGTCACTTTTATATCTTGAAAACCTAAGAAAAAAATGGGAATGCAGTGGGTTTAACTAATCTCAATCACCCCTTGATGATTGATCATTACCTATTTATCCAAAAATTCAAGGGTGGAAATCAAACCCTTATAGTTCTCCCCCCTAGAGTTATGTAATTTTTATAATTTGAATCTATGTTTGTATATATAATATAGATTTTATACTTGAAAATGAAAACTCTTAAATTTATTTTTAATTCTATTGACTTGGATAATGGTTGATCCTTTTGAGTTATCTTGAATCCAAGGAGAATAGGGTAAACTTTCTCAATGTGAAATAGTTTGAATGATTGAGAGAAGTGGATGAAAAGTGGGTTTATGAATGACAATTTATGTTTGTTTATATGATTTTTTTTTGTTACTTTCCTTTGTCTAACCATATAAAATGTGCTAGAAGACCCAAAATAATGATTTGAATTTTAGAAATAGTCATTATTTGGCATGGGATGTAGTTGACCTAAGAGGACATGAGCACAAAGATATTTTTTCTACCTATCATGAAATTGTTTTTAAGGATTAGGGAAAAAATTATATATTTTTATATAGTCTAAAAATGGTTTTAAATAGTTTTATATTCTAACATTCAAAATTATGTGTATTACAATAAAAAAATCAAAGGGTCAAACTCACATATTGATAAAAGGCTTAGAGGCATGGTGAATAAGATTCATTTTTTTGTGTTAAAGTCATGTGGTTTATGATTTTTTAATATTTATTATTTTCAAGTACCTATGACCAAATTTATTTTTCCATATTTCCCTCTTTATTATAGTAATGAAATTGTTGGAGTAGAGGAGAAAGAACTCTAACTTCAGTGTGTATAACACACTTTTTCTTTGATTGGATAATTAAATTTTGTAGGGAACTAAAATATATAAAAACCTAAAATATATAAAGAAGTATTAATTTTGTTCATTTTTAAAATGCTTAAAATTTGAAAATTGGAAAAAAAAAAGAGAGATCAAGGAATGAGTACACTTGTATGTAGGTGAAACCAAATAGCCTTGTAACATGTAAATGATGTTGGAGAATTATGATACCTTAGTAAAATAATTAGAGGATTTGAACTAATGGTGAATTGGAATTGATAAAATATTAATTTTGAATAGATAATACATATCTTGAGTTGTAAATATTCATTATTCTAACTCTCATGAATAAGGAGTAATACCCAATGTACTAATCCAAAAGGGTGGAACCATGATGGGTTCACTAGAAATGATGCCAAGGTCATTGAGTGTCACTAGAATTGAATATAAATCACTAAAAATCAAATATGGAACCTCACATTAGGTTTTATATAAGTAATTCCAAAGCCATTCAGAATAATTAAACCCTGTCATACCTTACCTACAAAGATCAAATTGCATTGTTTGTAATGGATCTAGATTTTATATATATGATCGAAAGAGAATGAAGAATATTCATTCCCTCATAATGATCAGATTTCTCACATATTTAAATAGATATTAATGTTTTTATTTATAAATATAAAAATGTGCATGAATAAGCATCATGTCTTTTAAAACTTTAAACATTGAATATTGCATGAACAAGTATCATACTTTTTACAACTTTGAAACTTTAAAATTTTGAAACTTTTAAAATGTGACTTTGAATATTTGAATAATCATAATCATGAATAAGTAGCATTAATATTTCATTTATTCCAAGTTATGTATATTTTTTCATCTATATGCCCCATTGTAAGTGTATTTGTAACCTATAAACTTGACCTTTACATTGTTTTACATTTCCCCATGCATATGCATTGAATTTGGTATGATTTTTCACTTTAATTATTTGAAATTTGAGTGCAAATGTGTTGGATTTAAAAATTTTATATCACATTCAAAATGTATGCCTCAATCAATAGTGTGATGGGACAAAGTCCCTCTTTAATTTTCAAGAAAAGATATCTATATTCAATATAAAATAAAATCATAAACGTATCATATTTACAAATATACATACTAAATTATTTTAGATGGTTTTTCTTCATGTACAAAAAACCAAACATGATAGAGAAAAAATATATGAGAAAGTAGTAAAATTTATCCTCATAATAATAATAATAATAATAATAATAATAATAATAATAATAATAATAAATAAATAACATGAATAGGTGAGTAAAATCATATTTCACCTAAGTATCACATTCATAAACATAAAATAAATTTACTTTCAAGATCTTTTATCATGAAAAGAGTGAAGAGATAAATAACATAAGAGAATTCATTCATGACCAAGGACAAACAAAAAGTCCTACAACAACTTATTTTTTATTGATTTGAATAAAAATATAGTTATTTTCATGCCTCTTTCCTTTCAAAATTTCTTTACTTGTGAATGTATTTAAAAAATCATTCCCCATAGCGAGGCATGCATGCCTCCTATTTATAGGAAATTATACCCTTGAAACATAGTAAACAAATTATAAAAATAGAATTGGTTTCACATTTCAAGGTACATGTTGACTCATTCAAACTACATACAAAACTATAGAAGCCTTCGAACCAAAATACAGCCCTCAACCTATAAAGAAGGTCATAATAGAATGTAACTTTGAACTATAAATTAGGGTGTCTCCTTTAACAACTACGCTTCTTTTTATTCATCTTCGATTGTGAATATTTAATTTTACATTTTTTTAAAATTTAATCCTCATATTATTCAAATCTTTTCAATATCCTTTTGACCTTATCATGATTTGGGGATTTGGAGTGTTGATATGGAATCTCAACCTCCATTATAAGATTTATCATCTATTAAGGAATTATTTTGATTTTTTTAAAATACTTATCCAGTCTATAAAAAGAATTATGATAATGCATGAAATTTTAAATTTATTTGAATTCAAACGTATAAGATGTATCAGTTTCATTTTGAATGAACTACTTGAACTCTCCTTATATATATTCAACAAGAATCACCTTTTTTGCTTCTCTAAGGAGAAAACATAGGATCTTTTCAAATATCTCCTAGATATCACATGAAGGATTAGCTATTAAGACCCATAGCTATTTAAAATTGTACAAGGATTATTCTATTATTTTGATTGTGAACTTTATTAATCCCCATAATTCTACTTGATCTTATTAAATCAAGACCCCGTCATTGATTAAGATCTCCTCATCCAATCTAGTAAGGGATTCAAACCTAGGGAACCAATATTTTAGCCTATTAAGTTATTTTTTACAAACATCCTCATTATTGTAATAATATTTAATTTCCTCATTAATTGAATAATAAACCTCAATAATAAAGGATATTCGATTACTCCCTCACTCAAGAATATTTTCTAATCACTCTTCAGTGGCTCTCCACATGTTTCTTATTTTTTTAAATCTATATGAAGAGTTATAGAATATAAATTATAGTCCTAAATTTGAGGTTGAATTGGGTTGATCAATTTTTGGATCATTGATGTAAGCTACTCTACTTTATCCTTTATTTGATATTGTATTTATTTATCGTGATTAAATTTATTTATCAAATAACTAATTTCTATTCAAACATATTATTTAGATCTTTCATGAGTAGACCTTCTAAAGTGGCTACGTGAAATGTGGTAATACTTAATGGTGACTTCATATTTAGATTTTTATAGAGGAGGTACAACAAATTTATCATACCTCTCACCTTTTTCATCTCAAACAATATGAGAAACCTTTTTGGTTTTATTTTCAACTCAAGGATGTGGTGGAACAAGGGTACTAAAGTTGATTTACATTAGTGGAACCATATTTTTCCTCTTTATTACCACTTTACTCAACCATTGCGTTGAACTCATTTTAATGTTCTCTTATAATGATGATTCTATTTTTATCTAAATTTGAACTGCAAGAGATTAGAATATTATAGGTTTCATCCTCTCTTATATTTATGGTGGAGGTGTGGCTTCTTTCTCCACATCTTTGTATGTATCTAGATCCTTTTCTTGAATGAAAGATGGATGTTTCAAAACTTTAGAATAAGATTATTATATCTATACAAAATAATTTCTTTCTTAGAAAATGGATTCAATAGCCTCTTTAGATATGACTTGAGAAGGAGGATCCTATAGTTCAACTAAAGGGAGAGGGGTTTCTACTACTAAGGAGGATCCCTTAGGGTCCAAGAATGGAGGATATACCTAAAAAAATACAATGTGGTGATCATGATCAACCTATTAAAATTAACCACCTTTTCATATGTCTCACTTAACATGGTTGATATCTCAAGAGTAACTTCACCACCAATTTACTTCTTGATTTTAAATTTCATTGACATCCTTTCTAATTTAGGAGGTGATTCTTATATCTCTTGAATTAGAAGAGTATCTACTAAAACACTAGAGTATGCCACTCAATCCTCTCATTAATTTTAATTTTTTCGATCAAGTTTATTTATATCCATGGCTCTTAAAGGTGGAAGAAGTATAGCATTTTTTACCTCTAATACTTTGTTTGAAAGCCATACTAGAGTTCTCCTAAAAACTCCTTTAGTCTAGTTTTCTAAAGATGTTATCTCTACTTGAATCCAAACAACCTTGGGGAGAGGTATTGTCTTTATGCCATTTGAATTGTAATTAGTCACTTGTTCCATTGTAAAGTGGGTATAACAAAGAAATGTAAGTTATATTTCATAATAAAAATCCATCCAAAAATATTCATAGTATGGAATATGCTTAAATTAAGTTCTTAAAATGCCTTTACCATTCACCTTATATTAAATAAGGGATGACTATGAGATGGTCAAAATGTGACATGATTCATATCTAATTCAATGGATTTAACTTTATGTAATATGGCATAGGTATACCTACAAATAGTCATAGGGAAGTGGTTCCTAGAAAAATAATGCTTTGAAAAAAAACTTATGTGTCTACATTAGTTGTCTCATTAGTTCCATGGGTGCCCATCTATCGTCAACAAAATTTGGAAGAAAATATGGAGTAGACTCACACTTGTAAACCCTAATGTAGGATAAGGTGGGAAAATGTATAGGTTAGCCACTCATTTTGAACTATATGTGGTAGAGACAATTAAGAAACAATTATTGTAAGGCTCTAACTGAAACTTTTAAATGAAAAAGTGGAGAAAAGAGTCATTAAATCTACCACAATATTTGGCACTGTCTTTCAATATCAATGAAGGATATTATTTATGTATACAAGAGGGTGACATTAGACCCACTATGGTTAAATTTATATAGAAAATTATTCATGAAATTACATAAATAAAGTAAGACATCATATAGAATTTGTGAGTGGTAGTCACTTCACACAACTACTTATGGATTAAGTCACTAACAAACTCAACCCAATTGATATATTGTTTATTAGCATGAATTATTTAGATGTATTAAAACATCCACTTATTTTAATCCCTTATTTTGGGATTCTATACCACCATATTAAGGAGAGTAATAATATCATTTACTTTAATATTAAAATCTTGATGATCAATCACATTGGTAACCCTTGACACAAAAGGTTTAGATCTAACCAACCAATAATTATTTAGGGACTTGAAATAATCATCTTTATTCTATTTGTGAAACTATTGGGATATATCTAGAGTAATTTTCACAAAGACCTCATGACGTATAATATTCAACATTTACTCAATGTATTTGGATATAATTCATATTATTACTCATTCTACAGGGGTAAAATCCTATTTTCTATCTTTATCATAATGAATTTTCATGGTCATGACAAGATCTACACATTGTATACAGATTGGAAATGTAACAACTTGAGGTATGGCATTTTCATAAATGCTTTGCATCAAATCATTTTTTAAATAAAAATTTATCCTCTTATATAATTTCTCCTTGTTGATATGACTAAGGTTAGTATCAGTGACTTGATCAATGTTTAAACCAATATTGGTGGGGGAGTGACCCATTGAAATTAATACATAATTTATCTAGACTTTTATTTTTCTTTAATCTTAGTTGTTTTAGACATCTACTACTTGATATGGGTATGGGAGAGTAGGGAGAAGGAAAGTAACATGTTAATGATAACATGAAAGTGAAAAATGAGAGGCATGGGAGGGTAGGAAGAAATAGGGTACTACAATGTAATATAGGAACTCTAACATGGGGGTTTGGGGGATACAGTGTAGTCTAGAAAATTTGATGTTAGGGTTTGGGGGATGTAGTGTAGTTTAAGAACTCTAGTGTCATGGTTTGAGGGCTAAATTTTATTGGTGAAATATTTGGTACCTAATAACAAATAAGTATTTCATAAAAATATAGGATATTAAAAGTCTCTCCTCTATTATGAAGGGAGGTTATCTTTATTGAAAGTAATAAAAACTATCCTAATTATGTACAATATTCATACGCTGAATAAAAGTGGGGTTTCATAGGAAAAATATTTAAATAAAAATAAATATAACAAAGGGGAATATGAATAATCATGATATAGTGAATAAATACAAATATCATATACTTATGTGATGAATTAAACAAAATGGATAAATTTACTTTAGGATATCAAACACAATTCATGCTTGGAGCAATGAGAAATACATTAACATAATAAAATCACATAACTATTAAGGAAATAAGTAAACACAAAGTTCAATTAAGTCCTCATTCTTAAATAAAGATAAAATCCAAAGCTTACTCCTTCCTCTTCAAGGTTCACAAATTATGGACATCAAAAATACCATTTTCAATTGCCATTTATCGTATTTATAACAAAGGGAATGGGATAGCCCTTGACATTTAAAAAATGACCTTTCACATTATTTTTTTCATCTTATTATGAAATTTACAATTTTACATTTTATAAAAATAAAATATGAATTTATCAAAATATAAGTTAGACAAAATTAGAAAAGAGAGACTATATATTTTATTGGGATGTTTTTTGTGAGTTAGAAGTGGTTACACATGAGTTGGTAGTAGTTGAATCTTCTTTGGCTTACTCATCATGTGCAACCTTGAATTTTTAAAATATATTTACTAATTCAAGAGCCTCATTAATCTTAAGAATCACCACATGATGATAGTGTGTGAACCATATTTGGTAAATGAATGTCAAGGCACACTAGGCTTTAAATAATTCTTCTAGATGGGTGTTCAACTCTTCTATTGAAATGTGGCTTTCACTAAGAGTTATCATTAAGGATTCATTGAACTTGCCTTCATTGATAATATATTATTTGATTATTTTTTGTAATTGACCCTTTAGTTCATCCATAATGTGTGTAGTAATGCCATATTATTTGTATAAATGACAATTAATATCATCTAGATTGTTAGAGATCAGTTTGAGTTTTTCATCACCCATGTCCCTATTATCTTTTAGCTCCTCTATAGCTTTATTTAAGACTTTCATTTTATATAGTATGCACTTTTCCCATTTTTAAGAGGTTTCATCATCTTATTTTTTAAATACTTCACCATATACCATTACCTTGGTCTCCATCATTATCATATCTTTTATGTCCCCAATTACATCTTCCCATACCTTCAAAGTGGTAGTGTGAGATCTAATATATATGTGGGTATCTTGAAATTATTTATTAATGAGTTCATATATTTTCATTACTTCTTAACTATATTTCATTCTATTTATGATGAATTAATCTACCCATGTTTCAAGAGTCTTATTGTAAGTATTATGTTTTTTATTATAGTAATAGACACCTTGATTATTCTTGGTAACTATGTCCAAGCATTAAATTATGGTGATGTAAGCATTTAAATATGATTGAGTATATAATTGGCATATATTGATATCTATTTGATTTTTGCTTTGAGTTTTTCTAAAGTCAAGTCATCTTGTTATGTCCTCTTAATTATTATTTCATTGCTTTCTTAAATATTATGAATGCCACCTCTTTTTTTTGTCTTAGTGATATACTTTCAAATTATAATCACTTAATATCATTTATTCTATGTATTTTTAAAAATTTAGTTTGAAAATTCTCCATAAACTATGACACCAAAAATTTAGAAACCAACCTAGAAGTTGTCTTTGCTTTTTTTGATGCGGGGGTTGAAAGGAGGTCATCCACCACATCAACATCTAGAAAGTCCAGTTCAACTATCCTTTTCCTTATTTGAAACATTGTTTTTACCCATTGTAATGAAAGGTCATTGAATTTAACCACTTGTGTATCTGATGGGGATGAAGTGGGATTATTTTGAAGAGGGGGAGGAAATTATGGCGATATAGATTGAGAATGTGGATTCTCCTTCTCAATTTTTTTATTTTATTTTATCCCCAAGGTAAGGCTATGTATTATTGTTTGGTATTTAGGATGAGTAAGCTGGGGTCACCTAGGGATTCAATCAAATACCATGTATTCACTAATTTCTTTAATTTATTATTTTACATACCAAAAGATTTTACTCACATTACTTTTCTATTGTTTCTTTGGCTTGGGGTCTTAATGTCCACCATCATCTGAACTAGAAGAACTTGATGTTTCAATCACCACATTAGAGTTTATTCTTATTGAATTTGATGGGGGATATTTCTTTAAAGGAGATTAATCTTTCCATCTTTTTGAATAAACTATGGTTACTTTGACCAATTTATTATCTAGTCACTTCTTTAAATGAGCCCATACTCTTTGTGTTATGCATTATAATTCAGTTTGTTCTTATATTAATCAATTTTATTGATGTATTCTAGATCAATAAGATCTAACTTATCATCTATCATTCCTTATGGTATCTACTCATTTGTTAATTATTTTATTTGATTTAGATTCATCTGACTCTAATCCCTCTAGAAAAATTTATATTCATTCATGTAACTATCCCAATAGTCATCTAGGTGGGGATTATTCTCATAATTAAATAATAATACTAGATTTTGAGTTACATATCTTCTATTATCCATGAAGTCTTTACTAGCATAAGTTCATAGATTAAATTTAGAGATGGGCAATTCTATGTCATGTGCATTCATTACTAGTTTTCAAATAAAATGAACCAATGTAATGGGAAAGGAAACACCTAATATGTTTTTCTCTCTAAAACATTTGTGAACAACTACCAACTATCTAAAAATATTGATGACAATAATATTATTACCTACCAACCTTAGAAGTCTCGAGGGGTGTCCTTCATAGCTTCCAACCTTGATATATGCAAAATTTTAGAATTGCATATAGTATCTTCCTTATTGGTTAACTGATTTGGCCGCTTCAATTAAAATCATCATTCTCTAATATTCTATCAATTGCATTACTCTCATTTTGAATACATCATTGATTCTAGTGTAGTTTTTTTTGCTGTGATGTAATGTGATATGGGGGAAGCACTAATATACCTATGTTAATTATGTGATGGTCTGACGTTCGAAAAGCCTTAGGTATACCATCTAGGAGTCTAATGAATATAGTAGATGGGATGTCATAAATAACTATTTTGAGGTTTACACATTTAAAAATTGATTATGTAAGGAATCATTGATTAAATCTCCCTAATTTATGAATTGATTTCCATGTAAAATTATTTTCATTAGAAAAGACATCTAATGATATAAGGGCATGATGTATTCATTAACTACTAGCTAATTTATTAGGGTAGCCATATCTAAGAGTTATTAATTTAAATCTACTCAATATAAGGTCATGGGAACCTTAGAAGGTCCTCTCTCTCACATGATTTAGTTAGGAGTTATTGACAGTGGTTAATAATTTAGTAGGATTATCATTCCAATGAGTCTCTCCATGTTTTATGATGATATTGACTGAATATTCATGAAATGGAACCCTTAATGTCATGTTAATTATAATTCCATCCATTTTCTCCATGAGTTGTTTAGATCTTGACTTGATATCTCTAATCTATGAGTTGTAATATTTATCACAGGAAAATACTAGATCTTAGTAATTCACTGAAGTGGGAAAAGTAACCACTTGAGGTAAAACACTTTCTATAATGCATTCAATCAATAATGTTAGGATTTTTTAATTTAGTCTCTTATGGAAATATTATAAATCCATGTGTTTGATTTGAGAATCAGATATCTTTAAAGTATCAAAATCTAGGAGTAGCAGTGGTTCATACCCCATGTAATTATAATTTATCTTATTGATTTTATGCTTATAAATTCTATTTTTAAAGCAAGGTCCAAAATATCCAATGGGTCAAGAGGCAATAAATGTTTAATTAGATAGAAATAATGCAAAATAGTGGACATAAGGTATTTTTGGAATAAATGAAAAATCCCTTTGAACAAGGTTTTGAAAGAGGGGGAGATGATAATAATGTAGATATGGTAGTGATTGTAGGATTTATAGAATAAATTCAATATATTTTTTTTGTTAGGAAGATAGGAGAAATGTAAAAATCATAGTTGTTAATATTTAAAATAAGTATAAATATAGTGATCATAGGAACATATAAGGGGGACACGAGCATAATAATACACCACAGTCATACCCACACACATCAAAGGATGATAATAATAATATATATCATGTCCTTCCAAGAAGCATGGCTATGGACATGGGGCATTTTCACATTGTCACATCAATGGAGGTTACTAGGCCTAGCTAGCATGTCCCTCCTAAATACATGGTGTAAAAATGGGGTGCCACTTTATCACCAAATCCATGAAGGATGATAGGCTCAACCTTCACATCCCTTCAAGATGCTTATGTTTAGATGTGTGGTTACCTTGGCATCCCATATCACTGCATCACCATGTCTATGGAGGATAGGTTGACTGATCGTGCCCTACATAGATGAACATGCATGACTTTTGATGATTTTTAGATGAATATCAAATGAATAGGAAGGAAACACATGACAAACAAAGGAAATGGAAACACATGGTACACCACATAAATGGAAACACACAACAAATAATAGAAAGGGAAATAGTAGGGTTAGCCTACCATTATTATTTATACAACTTTATATATTTATCATTATATGGTAACATGAGATGGGTGCCATATTTGTATGCTATATAGTATATATATTCACTAAAAAAATGTTTAAATTTAAATTTCCCCATCCATAGGGAGTTTAATTCCCCTTACTTCCTTTTGGCTCTCTTCTTTTATCCTAGAGAAGACCATATCACTAATATATAAATCATGTTGTTGGGATTTTTGATCAAATAATAATTTAACCTTTTCTTAATGAAGTGAAATAATTTTGACCACTATGTTTTGTTACTCTTCAATCTTGGATAAGTACATCACTCTTTTCTCTATTGTATCTTGGAATTGTTCCTTATCAATGGATTGATAGAATTTGAAAACTAAAAATTCCAAAGAGATGAGAATCACATCTCTTCCATATAACAAATGAAATGGAGACATTTTGATTTATCTATTAAGAATGATCCAATTATCCCATGTCATGTCATATAGATTCACATGCAAATTTATTTGATTTTCATTGACCAACTTACAAACAATAGTAGTTACTTTTTTATTATGGGATTTAGCCTAACCATTACCCTAAGGGTAGTAATATATAGACTGTGTTAGAGATATGCCATATCCATAACAAAAAATGATTAGCTCCTCAAAATAAAAATTGGAAGTGTTATCTATATATTTTTATATGGAACACCAAATCTATACAATATATTCTCCTTAATGAAGTTACACACAACCTCATAAGTGGTAGATCACATTGAAATGGCTTCTACATAGTTTGTGAAATAGTTAGTGGCTATCAGGACATGAGTGTGTATAGAAATGGAATGAGTATTTAGAGTTCTGATGAATTATAATCCCCATTTTTGGAACCCTCGATGATATAGGTTTGAGAGGTAATGTGGTAAGCTTCATCTTGATATTAAAGTATTGATAATCTTGACTCTTGAAAACACATTTATGTGTATATTTGAACAACATGGGCCAATAGTAATTATCTTATAAGATTTTTAATGTTGTAACTAAGGATGAGAAATTTCCTTCATAAGATTTATCATGAAAATATTATAATATTTTCTTATGTTATTCTTTATTTACACACCTAAAGAAGGTACCATCCAAAGACTTCTTAAACAAGGTATTGTTCCAAATTGCATACCTTGTTGCCTTTATCTTTTGAGTACAATTTTTATTGGTATTAAAATGAGTTGGGAATTATCTATGTGATAGGAAGAATGTTATAGCTGAATATTATTCTTTAAGGGAATCAACAAAGACTACCAATGGTAAATCTTCCTTTTCTTCTCTCTAAGAATCAAAACTTTTAAAAATCAACCAAAAAAGACATTACCCTCTCACTAACTTTATAGGTCCAATCTCCAAATCATATTCATATACTTTAATGATCCAACCACCTCCCTTTTATCTAATTTATTACCAAGTGAGGATTGATTTTACTAATGAATATAGGACCATGACAAATATATGAGAGTTCAAAATGTAAAACCCAAAATGTTTTAATATTTTGACCATGATGTAGGCATGGTTTTCCAACAATGAATACTTTATTCATGATCCTTCAATCCAAAATTCATGAAATCAATAGGGGACTCAAATCCCTTATCATTTTTTTATACCAAGATAGTATATAGAGTATAATTAGAGGATTAACAATAAGAGATGAAGTTTTTTTTAAAATCTAAGCATGAAAAAATTGGTGTTTTAATAATCACATCTTTGATTTCATTGAATTATTTCCTGACATAATGAACCATTTGAAGGATTTATTTCCAATCATCATTTTCATGATGTGCCTGGTGATTTTAGCAAATTCTAGAAGAAATCTCTCTAGAAAATTAAATTTACCAAAGAATGAATGAGTACTAAGTTTGTTGGTTGGTAGGGATAGTTGTTGGATGGTTTTTAATCTTTATATATCAATCTTGGTACCTTCTTCAGAGACCACATGACCTAATTGATTTAAAGATAAAATTATTAAGATTTATGGAAATACCATGGGAATAACACCTTTCAAAAACCTTTCTTAGGTGTTCGAGATGATCTTCTCTCTTCTTTGAGAATATTGTGAGATCATAAAAATAAATCACAATGATTTTATTCTTCATGTAAGTGAACGCTAAGTCCATCTCATTTTGAAATGTTATTATTGAATTTATGATGTTAAAAGGCATTCTCCTATAGGTAATATTCCCCATGGGTTAGTGAAGGTTATTTTGAATTGATCCTCCATGGCCACTATGACTTGATTATATGTAGAGAAACCATCTAACATAGACATCATCTAAGATCATGTGACAAATTACATAGTTTTATCCATGATTTTCAAAGGATAATTATCTTTGAGTGAGGCTTGATTGATATTACATACATCCATGCAAATATTAACTTTTACATTCTTCTTTTGAATATGCATGATGTTGGATACCCATGTTGAATGCTAGACTAGGAATATAATATTAGAATCTAACTTTTTTTTTATCTCCTTGTATATGGCATCCATAATATTTAGATTATAATGTGTCAAAATTTTATTGAATGGATTGATACTTGGTTTTAAAGGATTATAAAATACATGGTTCTTAGTTTGAAATATTTGAAATCTATGTAGCCCCAAGAAAATAAATCTTTGTAGATTTTAAAGAGAACAATGAATATTATATGATCTTATTTATAAAAACATTTTATGATTTTTACATACTTCATATCTTCCTTTGTGCCAATATTTACCTTCTCATATTTAGGATATCCTCAAGATTTTCCTTGAACCTTTTGTTTAATATAACTATCATGTTTTTCAAACATCTCTTCTAAAGAGATGAGGCCTTTTGGTATTTTATTTCCCTTAAAATGGATGGTGTTAACTTTAGGGTGATTTTATTTCATGTCAGGTACTGATGAATCATATCCCTCTTTATCTTTAGAGGTAAATTATTATCTATAAGAAAAAAGATTTTTGTCAAAGAATAGGTTTATGAAATTATATTTCTACTCTAAAAAAAGTAATAATTTGTTCATCATTTTTGAATACTTGTCAATGTTTGGTGTTATTTGGCAGACTAAAGAGATATACCATTTCAATGATGTACTGATCTTGGTCAATTTCTATTGGAGGAACCATTCAGGAAGTATATATAACTAATGCATCTACTTTAGAATTTTTTGCTCTAGGTATTGAATTTATAGAGAAAGCTTAAAAGGCTTCAATATAGTCCTAGAATCTATTTTGGTAATGTTTGAGTATATCATTTCTAACTTAATATTGACCTTGGACCTGCTTTATGATTAATTAGGCATCACATTATTCTCAAATATTTTGAATACCCATCTATTTTGTTACATGTAATCCTAGTAATAAGGCTTCTTATTCAGTATTACTATTTGTGCATTCAAACTAAAGCTTGATGAGAAAATAAAATATTCCTTGTGTGGAGAGTTTAACAACACACCAACACATGAACTAGTTTTTAATCAACTTCAATTGGATTATAGATTCCAAATGTCATTAGAGATTCTCTCTATTCACTCAAGGAGTTTTAGATATATTTTAGACATCATCATGTAGGCACTAGGTCTTATTTCTTCATATAAGATATCTACCCTAGGATCATTGTATTTTTTCACTAAGAGAATAAAGTTTGATTTTGAGAGTATCCTCTCATTAATTACTTTTACAAAAATCATTGATTGAGTCTAATCAAGTTTTATTTATCCATATAATGGATCCTACTTAGATTCTATGTTGAAGCAATATCCAACCATATTATTGTAAGTTAATCCCAAGCATGTGCCACTTTGCCTAGAATGACATTATTATAAGCCCTTGAATATATTATATAATTATTTATTTTATAACAAAGTATGAAAATAGACACATAGAAAGGTTGAGGCCTTTTTTTTCTTATAGTGATGGATATATTATTTGTGATGGATACATTACTCTGTAAATCAGAATAAACTATCCTAATGTGTGCCCCATGGAAAGGAGTGATATAACCTCCTCCTTTGATGAGCTTAACCATTATATCCAATTATTAAATGTTGTATCTAAGGTATTTAGTTTGATAAATGTCAACCTTAGTCTTACTCATGTGATCAATTATTTCTAAATAAGAATTGGCAAGTTCTTCATTTACAATCAAATGAGGATAATTTAAACTACTATATATTTCCAATTTTTTGTCTTTATAGAAATTTAGAAAAGGAGTACCTTTGTTAACAAGAAAACTTTTTAACAATTGTGGATTTAGGAGCCTTTTTTATTTTTGTTTATCAAGCTCTTTATTCTTCTCTAAATCTTTCATCCTCACATTCTGATCTCAAGTGAATACTACATAAGAATGATTATTCATATCTTCAACAATGCATTCATAATAATCATCTTTGGGTTCATACTCAAAATAAACCATAGTGGAGTCACCATTGAGATCCTAAATTTTAGGATCAGAGGTTCCCAAAACACCTTATTCATGTGGTTCTTCTATGGTGCAAAGTTATAAAATTATTTCCATTTCTAGGAAATTCAAACCATCATGATCATTGGCAGCATGAAAATTACAAGAGTAATGAATAATAGTTAGAGCTATTACAATAACAATTTAAATAATTGGGTAAGGTAATCTATGATGACCATTTCAATGATATGGAATAAAAAGGCCTCTTAGGTATATCCTTATATGGAGTGTTTTATGATTAAGGAATATATACATTCAAAGGCAAGATATCATTTTCTAATTTTTGAATAAGAAGGTCTAATGAATAATGTTCTTTACTTTTGAAGACATATTTCCATCCATGATCATTCCATATTCAATTTAGGTGGACTAGGCTTATGCATTAACCAATGTCATAAGATGATTTCTTCATAGGAATAACATTACCTTAGGTACTTGGGTATTTAGAAAGGAACATTTTTTATTTTCTACTATGGTCATTACAACTATAGGGATTTTATGCAGAAGTTTATTGAATGAGCTATGAAATCTCTCATAGGTTCATGAGAATATTTATTTAAATGATATAATTATGCCAAAAGAGAATTTTCATATTTTTTAGGTTTGAACCTCTTCTCAAATTTGTCCCTCATTATTTACCAATCTAGGGTGGAAGCCATAGGTAAGTGATGAAACCACTCTTCAACTCCTTCAACCAAGGTTTTCATAAATAGTATAGCTGACACATCTTCATGTTTGACATTGATGATGTCACATGTAGAGAATAAATCCTTAATGTGTTCATTGGGATGTTGCCTCCCATCACTGGTGAATTTAGGGAAATTATTTCTTGATTCTTTTAATATCTCATGAAGTTGAGCACCTAAATCCAAAAGATCTATATGATTACTCCAAGGTATAAAAATATCCATGTTATGAAAATTTAATATTTTATAAATAAGTATTTATGGTACATGAAAATTTCTACTCAAAGTCTTTACTTATTTTGTTCATTTTGCTGAAATTTTGAAACTATATTATTCTTCCAAATCAAAGAATGCATTAGAAATTCCCCTATTCTTTTTAGACCTTATGTAACTTTCATCATCCAAGATGATGTAAATTATCATGGATATATAATCATTAATATTCAATCAAAAAGTGCAACCACCCTTTCATAAATATTAGAATGTTGTTCTTCCTAATCTATCATGGTTGTAGATCTTTGAAATTTATAATTATTTGTTGTGGGGTCCCAAGAAAACTACCATAAACTAGAAGAAATATCTAATTGTGTAGCTTATATGAATTAAATATTTGGTTGGATGAGTCGGTTATAATTTTTAGGAATAGTCATGAAAATGACTAAAATTGGAAAATTATGGGTTACATAGAAATCACATAACATTCCCCATAGTGGGCTCCAAATACTTTTGGTAAAATATCTGGTACCTCATAACAATCAATATTTCATAATATTTTAGGATATAAAAAGTCTCTCCTATATTATGAGGGGAGATTACCTTTATTTAAAGTAATAAAAAAATATCATAATTATGCACAATATTCACAATTTGAATAAAAGGGGGTTTCATAGGATCAACATTCAACTGAAAATAAAAATAACAAAGTGTAATATGAAGAGTCATGTGAGAGCGAATAGTCACAAATTTCATTTTATTACATGATTAAGTGAACAAAAAGGATAAATTTAATATAGGATATCAAACATAATTCATGCTCAAAACAATTAGAAATACATTAAAGTAATAAAATCACATACCCATTAAGGAATAACTAAACAAAAAGTTTAACTAATTCTTCATTATTAGATAAAAATAGAATGAAAAGTTTCCTTCTTCCTCTTCAAGATTCACAAATTATGGACATCAAAAATCCCTTTTTCAATTTCCATTTCTTGTATTTATAACAAAGGGAATAGGCTAACCCTTCAAATTTCAAAAATGACCTTTTGCATTTTATTTTTCATCTTATTTTACCCTTTATAGTTTTCAATTTTATAAAAATAAAATATGAATTTATTGAAATATAAGTTAGACAAAAATAGAAAAGATAAACTATAAATTTTACTAGGAAGTTTTATTTGAGTTATAAGTGGTTGTAGATGGGTTGGTAGTAGATGAATCTTCCTTGGCTTGCTCCTTGTCACATGTAGCCTTGATTTTTAAAAATCTCTTGAATGCTTAAAAATACTCATTTCTCTTTGGAATCACCATAGAATGACAATGTGTGAACCATTTTTGGGAAATGAATGTCAAGGTGCACTAGGATTTAAATAATTATTCTATATGGGTGTTCAACTCTTCTAGTGAAATGTGTATTTCACTTAGAGTTGTCATTGAGGCTTTATATAACTTGCCTTCATTGAGAATATCTTCTTTAACTACTATTTTTAATTGAGCCTTCAATTCATCCACAATGTGTGTAGTAGTCCCATCTTATTTTTATAAATGACAATAAATCTCATATAGATTGTTGGAGATATTTTTAAGATTTTATTCACCCATGTCACTATTATATTTCAACTCCTCTATATATTTAGTTGATACTTCCATTTTATAAAGTATACACTCTGCCCATTTATAGGTGTCATCTTATTTTTTTAATAATCCACCATCTACCATCACATTGGCCTCCATCATGATAATCTATTTTACATCCCTGATTACTTTTTCATATACCTTCAAAATGGTAGTGTGAGCTTTAATCTGTATGTGGATATCTTGTAGTTATTAATCAATGAGATTATATATTTTCATGAATTCTTCAATATATTTCATTATATTTATGAGGAAGTCCTCTACCCATGATTAAATATTCTTTCTTTAATTATTACTATTTTTGGTTGTAGTAATAACATACTTGGTTATTCCTAGTAACTATGTTGAATAATTAACTTATGGTGTTTCATGGGTCTCAATAGGGTTGCATAGGTAATTTACATAACTTTATAATTATTTGATCCATACTTTGAGTTGTTCTTGAGAAAAATCATCTTGATCAAACCTCTTAATCATTATTTCAGTGGTTTCTCAAATATTATGAATGTCACCTTCTCTTGTTGATTCTCTAAGTGATATAATTTTAAGATTATAATCACTTACTATCATTTATTATATATTTTTCAACATTTATCTCAAAATTTTATATAAATTATGCCCCTATGTGTGGGTATTTAGGAGGTTAGTTACCACATTAAAATCTAGCAAGTCTACTTCAACTATTATTTTCCTTTTCTACAACATTGGTTGTACCCATTGGAATGAAAGGTAACTAAAGGTAGCCACTTGGATATCTAATGGGGATGGAGAGGGATGATTTTGAGGAGGGAGAGGAATCTATGGGGATATAAATGGATAATTGTATTCTCCTCCTCAATTCTTTTTTATTGATCTAATCCTCAAGGATGAGGCTACGTATTGTTATGTAATATTCATGATGAGCAAGCTAGGGTCACCCAATGCTTAAGTCAAAGACCATGGCTTCACCAATTTATTAGATTAATTATTTTACCCTAACAAAATAATTTAATCACATTTATTTCCTAATTAATTCTTTGGGTTGGGGTCTTCATCTCCACTATCATCTTAACTAGAAGAACTTGATGTCTCAATGACATCACTAGAGATTTTTATTCTTGAAGCTGAAGGGGGATCTTATTTCATATGATTTTAAGATTTCCATCTCTTCAAACCACATGTGGTTAGGCCAATTGACTATCCAACCAATTCTTTATATGATACCATACTCTTTGCGTTCTCCATTTCAAGTTGGTTACTTCTCCAATTGACTAATGGATAGTTGGTAGGGATGAAACAAAAATTATATTGATGTACTCTAGATCAATAAGGTTTGATTTATCATCTATCATTACTTATAATATCTACTCATATGTGAATGATATTATTTGATCAAGAGTTATCTAACTCAAATCCCTCTATAGTACTTCAAATTCATGTGTACAGTTGGTCAAATAGTCATTTAGGAGGGGCTTATACTCATTAGTAGATCCTATTTTGAGATTTTGATTTATATATCCTCTAGAATCTATGGAATCTCTACTGGAATAGGTTTGAAGAGTGAATTTAGATATGGAAAATTCTACGTTATGTGCTTTTATTGTTTATTTACAAAAAAAATGACCCAAAGCACTAAGAAATGAAACATCTAATATGTATTTCTCTCTATAGTGTTTGTGAATAACTAATAACTATTTACAAAGCTTGATGAGAATGATCTCATTTCCTACCAATATTTGAAGTCTGTAGGGGTGTATTTCATAGCCAACAACCCTAATATATATGAAATTTTGGAATTGGATATAGTATCTTCCATATTGGTTAACCAATTTGGTTACTTTAGCTAAAATATTCATTCCCTAATCTTCTTCTAGTAATTATACTACTCTCATTGTGAATGCATCATTGACTTTAGTGTAGTGTTTGTGACTTTGTTACAATGTGATTTTTGATAAGCACTCAATTAAATTTTTTAATTATTGATGGTCCCACATTAGGAAATCCTCAAGTATACCATCTAGGAGGCTAATCAATATATTAAATAAGATGTCATGAAGAATTTTTTTGAGGTTTGCATGTTTAACAATTGAACATATAAAACATCACTGATTAACTCTCCCCAATATATGAATTCCCTTCCAAGACACGTGATTTACATTAAACAAAATATAATTATGTAAGGGTCTAGTTTCTTAATTACCTACTATCTATTTTAATAGGGTAACCATATCTGAGAGTTTTCCCTTGAAATATACTTAGAATAAGGTATTGGGAACCTTATAAGGTCTCTCTCTTTTAATTCAACTAAGATTTATTGATATTGGTTAAAAATTTAGAAATGATGTTTATTACAATGAGTCTCTCCAAGTTTGATGAAGATACTAACCAACTCTTCATTAATGGGAACCCTTAATGTCATGTTCACTACATCTCCATCCATGTTTGCCATGAGTTGTCTATTTTTAATTGATTTCTCTAGTCTATGAGTTGTAGTATTTGGCACAAGAAAATAAAAAATATGATAATTTAAATAAAGTGCTAAAGTATGAACTTAAGGTAAACAAATTTTTATAAGGCATTCAATCAACAATGTCAAACTTTCATTATTTATTCTCTTGCAAAAATCTTCTAAATACACATGTTTGATCTGAGAATCAAAAAAATTTTGAGTATCATAATGTATGACTAGTAGAAGTTCATAACCGATAAAATTATACTTTGTCTTGTTATTTTTTTGGGTTTAAATTTTTATTTGGAAATAAATATCAAAATATTAAATAGGCAAGGGGGCAGGAAATGTTGAGTTAGTTGGAAAGAATGCAAGGTAGTAGACAATTGTGTTTATGGAATAAAGGAAAAATTCCTTGAAAGAAAGTTGTGAAAGGGGGAGTTTATATAAATTTGGGGATGGAAACACATGTAGTATTTTTGGAACAATTATATTATATATTATCTATTAGAAAGATAAGGGGGTAAATAAAAAATCATAATCATCAATGTTTAAAATGAGTAGAAATGCAATGATCACAAGAACATATATGCGGGGATATAGGTGTAGGAATGCACCACACCCATGAACAAACACATAAAATTAGGATGAAATGCCCAAATTCCATGTCCCTATGAGAGTGAAAAAGTGAATATGGGGTTTCCTTGTATCACCATGTCACCACATTTATGGAGGATGGTAGGTCCAACCACCACATCCCTTTAGGATGTGTTAGAGTAAACATGGGGCATCACCATGTTAATAAATAACTTCATCAATGGATGAAATCAAGATTGGTCACCACTTACATTTATGATGTATAGGCACAGATGCATGATTGCCTTTGTATCCCACATTACCTTATCCCCATGTCCATGGAGGATGGGATTATGGATTGTGCCCTACGTGGAGGTGTGGATGCATATTTTGATGAATTTTTTATAAGTTAAATTTTTTCTAGAAATATTATAAATTTAATTTTTTTGACTCTAAAATATTACTATTGTTTTTGATAAAAAAATTGATACAATTATTTTAACGAACAACATAGTGTAGTCTGAGAACTTTGATGTCAAGGTTTGGGGGTTGTAGTGTAGTTTAAGAACTCTAATGTTTGGGTTTGGGGGTTACAAAGTAGTCTAAGAAATTTTATGTTTGGAAAAGAGGTAACCCCAATTTTAGTATGACAATGATGAAATATTACCAAGTTTTTATAAAAAAATTGATGGGGTAGGAGATCTTAATGGCAATGAAAATCAAATTTGAAGTGACTAATGGAGAAAAACATACCACCTACAAGAAAAACTTATTTGAAAAAACTCCAAATGCTAGGTATACCCATTTCAATTAAATTGAGTAAAACACTAATAAAAACATCCCTTAGTATCCATCAAAATATTATAAATGGTAAATAAAATAGGTGTAGAGCTCCAAATTTTAAAGCTTGAATAATATAAAATGAGTAACAGGGGCTTAATTAAATATTGGACTGACCACTAACCCCCACCTATGTAGGTAATGTCCCTCATTAATGAGTTTTGAGTCGAGGTAAGAGGGATTCATTTTATTATCAAGTTTTGATAGTTTCATTGCAGTCATTGTGTTATGATAACTACATTGTAGTAATCAAGGTTTGACAACTACATTACAACCTCAAAATCCTAACTCTTTATTCCTTGAAAAATACTAATTCCTAAACATTTATTTTTTTAATTTTTCACCTTATAACTCAAATTTGAATAATATTTTTATGGGTTACTCCAAATTTAATAGGTTGATGAAATTTATGGATAATAGTTGGCTCCAACAAGGGAATAAATTTAACAAATATAAGGATAAAATCCATAATCTTCAAGTTTATGAGAATAACTTATATATACATTATGATATCAAGTCTCTCTTTGTTAAACACTTTCACAAGGAAAAAAAACCAAAAATAAATAAAGTAAATAAAAGACACAAAAAAACAACACATAAACTAAATAATGATAAAACAAACACACCCAAAATTATAAAGCTAACTTATGACTAATAAGAAATAGTCTCTAAAAATATTTAAATATGTCCCATTATATGGAATTGAGAGGTGTGTACCATCATAATAATCTAATTAATATGTATTATATCTAAAAACATGATGAATCTTGAGAGAACCATTTCACAGAGAGTCTAACTTGTCATGACTACCCTTTAGCTCTCATCATTTATCCCACAAGAGGATGAGATTGCCAACTTTAAAATCTCTCTGCTTGTATTTATTATCAAATATGGCCCTCAAATTTTTTTTAAGTTCAATAAAACTATCTACTACCATAACTCTTTATTCATCCAATTTAGTCAATTAAATAATCCTCTTATCCAAATAACATCTGAAGGTCTAGTCTTTAGTTACTTTAGCCAAATGGAGTGTTGGCATTTCTAATTAGATATGAATGATGACATCAATACCATACATGATTTAAAATGGTGACATGATAATATATATTTTTAGGGTAATAAAATCACCCTAAAGTGCATCATATAACTTCTTATGCTAGTTTCATTGATTATCATCAATAATATTGTGCATTATTAAGACTTAGTTCTTATTTTTTAATTTTACCTAGCCATTACCTTGATGGTAGTGGTTTGAATAAAGGGATAAAAAATGTCCATATTCATAAAAAAATCCAATGAGTTCAAAAGAATTAAAAATTGAAGCATTTTTAGTTACAATCTTTTGAGGAACACCATACCTAACCAAAATATTCTCCTTAATGAAATTACACACTACCTCTGAAGTATTTTTCTTGGCAGGAATGGATTCAATGTATTTCATGAAGTAATCTATTTTAATTAGGACATAGGTGTGACCAAAAATAGAGTGAGGATTCAGTAAACCAATGAATTTGAGACCTTGGTACTAGAAATTTTCTTCAATTAAAACTATTTTAAATGGTAGAGTTATCAATTTAGGTCTTCCTATGAATTAATGACAAGCTTCACATTTGAACATCCAATCTTGACCATCTTTAAAGAGGGTGGGATGATAATATTTAGGCATCAATATAATTTGTTTTATGACTGACTCAGATAAATATCTTCTATGTGTCTTGTTATGGAAGGATTCTAATACTTTATTGTGTTATTCTTTGTCAACACATCTAAGAAACATACCATAAATACCCATTTTGAAAAGGGCATTGTCCCATATGATGTATTTTGAAACTTTCAATTATATTTTCATTTTATCCTTGGTACTCAAACCTTCATAACACTCCCCATAAGTGATGAAATGAGATATATTTGAATATTACTCATTTTTAGTGCTAACAAGAAGTATTTTATGTACCTATCTTGATAAATCATATTTCATATCATCAATCTTGTTTTCAATAGTTAATTGACAAAAACCATGACCCTTAATAATCTTAGTAGGTTTGATGCCCAAATCTAACTCTTGAACATTTATTATCCACTCCCCTTGTTTTGAACCAATCTCATTTTGGGTGACTAAGAACTTGATAGCTTGGTTGAGTACCATGATGATACTATGTGAATTCAAGATGTAATATATAAATTGATTTATCGCTTTCACTATTGCATATGCATGTTTTTTAAATGGGCAGTATTTAATCTCATGATTATTTAGACCAAAAATCATGAAGGCTATGGGTGATTCAACAACTTAATCATTATTTTATACCAAGATTGTGGACAATGTATATTCATATACATAATAATAAATAATGAAATCCTTGTTAAAGGTAGGGAAAACTAAAGTGGGAAATCTAGAGACAGAAGTCTTGTTCTCCTCAAAATCTTCTTCCCCACCTTATTTCATTTGAATTTAACCTTACCTCTTATCATACTAGCAATAATTCATCAAAATAAAGTACAAATCTGCTTTAAAAATTACATTAGCAATAAAGGATTGTACACATTGTTTAATACTAGTACAATATAAGATATTTGGAGTTAGGGTTTGGGGGTTATAGTGTAATACAAAAATTATGATGTATTGAGGATAGGTTACCTCAAAATTGGTATGGAAATGATGTAATATTCCTAAGTGTTTGGTGAAAATCTGATGGGGTAGGAGATCCCAAACACAATGACAAGTGAATGTGAAGCAATTGGTGGAGAAAAACATACTACCTAAAAAAAACTTCTTAAAAACAAATATAAACCTTAGGTATACTCATCACAAATAAATTGAGGAAAAGAATAATAAAAATAACTCCTAAATTCAAATCACCTAGTAAAATTTGATAAATGGTGAGGAAAATAGGTATAGAGATCCAAATTTCAAAGCTTGAATAATACAAAATGAATAATGGTGGATTAATTAAATAGTGGCTTGACTATAGATCCCTAGACATCAAGGTATCATCCTTCATAAATTAGGGCTAATTCAAGGTATGATGGATGCATTATATTCATTTAGTTTTGATGGCTACACTATAGTTATTGATTTCTAATGGTTGCACTATAGCCTCAAAATCTTGACTTTGTATTCCTCAAAAAGGACTAAGTCATAAACACCTATTTTTTAAAGTTTTTCCCTTTATAACTTTATATTGAATAAAATTTTAATGGGGTACTCCAAATTTCACTGGTTGATTAAATTCAAAGATAAAATATGCCCTAAAAATATTTATCAATGTGTCAATATCTTCTATGTATTTGATTTTTGAATTTAATTGAATCTTTGAAAACTTGTAATATATATTTTTCAACCTTGTACTCTCACAAATATTATTTTTGTCTATTCAATGAGTCTTAGATGTCCAAGATAATCCCACTATTATTCCCCCCTTTTGAAATGAATAATGTAGCCTACAAGTCACTCAGTTTAATTGTATCATGTGTTAAGGTTAGAAGAACATAGTAATTATGTCATCATGGTGGAGAATATTTAATTATAGTAATATAATTTTCATTGAAACATGCATGTAACATATTTAATGTGAGACATACAAGCATCATGTCTAGATAGATTTATCAATTAAGATTATAATAAAGTAACCATATCTAAAGTAGAATACACAATAAGAGTGCATGATACATATCAAGACACCACTAATAAAGCTCAAAATGCATACAAGCACAACACACAATAGTGTCATGAAATTTCACACAATAGGAAAAATGTCACATATAAGGTACATGTTCAAATTTTACACACAACTTAGGTACAAAGGCCATAAGTGATGGACATGTTCAAATGTATTACACAACTCAGGGTTAAAGGCCACAAATAATAGACATGTAAAAATGTTTCACATACATAATATAAGTATAATAAAGATAACCAAGAAATTTTACACATAAGGGCCACTAGATACACATAATAAATGAGAAATGTTTATCCTATCATGTAAAAAAATAAAATAACATTGAAATAGCATAAAATAAGTGAAGACTATTCAATTACATTCATATATATCCATATCACATCATAGAAAAGTAGTGTATTTATGTAACACAATATAAAATATGAGTGATTATCAAGACACTTTTAAATTATGTGGATGAATATTACATTTGAGGTCATAGATAAATATAACATGTTATAGTGTAACATTCAAAATAATATTCCCCAATGTTATGACCACTCGATAAAAGGGAGTCCAACATCTAAGGATGCATATAAAATTATATGTCTTGCATTCCACTCGTATAATTTGTAAAATTAATTTGTGTATATAGAATGAGTATGTTATCTAATAAATATGTGATAAAAATATGTAAAGAAGTAAAATAGCATCTCACATCATGCTCAGGTCCTAATTTTTTATTTTTAGAATGTTTTTGTATTTTTTCAATGTTTTTTTTTTGGAATTTTTTGAAATATTTTATTTTTTATTTTTAAATTTATTTAAATGGAGCTAACCTATGATATCATAAATGGAATGGCCATATCTCATGTTTGGGTCATATATGTCAAAGATGAGTTTTTACTTGTGAAAAGTGATATATGTGGGTGTATCTAAATCCAAAAATGCATCAAGTGCTATATTTTACCTATATTTAAAAATGATTATAGAATTTATTAGGACATGTGTAACATGATATTGTGTAATAATCAATGAATTTATTAATATAATAGGAAGGGTCGTTGTGCCTATATTCTTTGTGGAACATGTTGAAATTACATAGGATCTACCTTAATATGCATTTTAGAAGGTTTATATTTTATTAAACCTTCAATATTTTTTATATGAAGCTTGTAACCTAGGAGGGTGTACCAATTTATTATAAAATATAGGTGCAATAACTCATTTTGAATTATTATCTTGAATGGGTGAATGTATTATCTTTGTAAAACACTTTTAAATAGTTATCATTGCTAGTTTTGTGTTGTGCTCTTGAATAGTTCCCATAACTAATTATGGTGGCGGTTGGGTTAGAGGATGAGTTACCACTAATTGTAGAGGGTATTCATATTTAATGCCTTAAAATTTGACAAATTAATTAAAATGTATGTACTCAAGACATATATGAATTATAGATGATACAATGTTGAGACTATTTAGATATGGGTATCTTAATAACATGTTGAAGACCGCTATGTTTGACAAGACTAAAAATGGAGTATCCACTATTATTCAACCAAATTGGAGATTTAGTATTATATTCCTAATATTTTTTGTTTATTCCCTTAAAATTATATAAATACTCTTTATGTAGCTTGTAAATCTTTCTTTATGTACCCAATACTATGAATGAGTGACATTGTAAATCATGACACATGTATAGGCTTATTATTGATTTGAGATGAAATGAAATTTAAATGTCATTGGATGTGATCATTATACATTGTGTTTTTTCCCTATAAATATACAAATAATTTCATATTTTTTATTCCCATATGTATTAGGAGGAGGATGTGCATTATACACATGATGTAATTCTAAATTGTCTACATTGTCTATTGTACCATGATTTGAGAAAGTATTCCTGAATATTTTAAGCTTTCAATTGTCATTATGTTGTGGTGTGACTTATTATATGTGTCTAATTAACTAAATATTATGATCATCAATAATATTTTATTTTTTATACTTTAATGTATAACATTTGTTTTCAATGCCCTTAGGTTGAGGCTTGGTCAAATTAATATTAAATGGAAAAGGTAGAGATATGGAATTACAATGAACTAGATTTTGTAACAAGATATGAGGAGCTTATAATAAAATTATAAATTAAATTATTGGTGGAGTGGTTAATTTAATATCATTTTTTGGTTGTGATATTTCATAAATAGTTACTTTTTCTTCATTCTTACTTTCATTCTATTTAACTTGATAATACAACTTATTCTATAACTTGATATTTTAAGTAGATAGAGCACTTGGTGAATATTTTATCCTATTTAATGTGATTCAATTTAATTATCCTTATTTTATTATATGTAATAACTCATCAAATGATTTTAAATTATTTAACAATATTGATTCATGGAGTGGTACTAGGAAGCTTTGAGTGAAGATATATTATTATTCATCATCTTTCATCAACTTTGTCATCTTAGCTAGCATGGTTTTATATGATAAAACACATACACCAATTTTATAATTTTACCATTGATTAAGTTTGGAAGTTTTTTCATAAAATATACTTCCATGAATATTGATATAAATGTGCACTATAAATAATTTTCCAATGGGTTAAAAGATATAATATATTGAAGAGGGAGATCATAGAACCATAATAAAGCATAGTATTTTAGGATTATAAAAAATATATCATTGATTAATTAATAATTAGAAACATAGTGCAATAATGTTGCATGAAATGTGCAAAGTTCACACACATAAATTAACATTTAATCTAAAACAATGTATTTTTTACCTCCCTTTATACACACTTAACACATGGCTCATTCCATGGTATTTAAACCACCTTACCTTAATTTTATTTGGATGACCCATTCTTATAAGGAATTAATTATCTCAAAATATACCTATTTTTCATTCAAAACAACTCAAGATTATCCCTTGAATGATCCATAGTCTTAGTTCAACTATATTTTCTACATGGACAACATCATGCCATTTAGACTATCCCACTCCCTAGTCCTATTAGTTCCATTGACTATATCCTCTTACCAAATAATGATTAGTTTCTTAGTTTCAAAATCATTATCATTAATCATCCCACATATTTATCAATACTTATCCAAATTAAATCCCTATTGATCACTATAAAATAATATTTTTAGGTCATTTTGCACATAAAAGGCTCACACATTAAAAATCTCCATAATTATAATTATACATTGAGATAAAATACCCTATTTCTCCCAATTATAAATACATACAACCCTAGTAGCCCTAAGATAAAGTATGAGTAAAACTGTAAGGTCAAAATTTAAGGCTGGAACACTAATCACACCAAAATTCCATGAGCATCTATCATGAGACCAATATTTCACACACATCATCACAGCATGGGAGAAATAAATAGAGTTTTATCCCTCTTTAGATTATTGGTATGTAAGTAATACTCAACATATGGGGTTTTTAGTATATCAAAACTTCAACCACTAACCGATTTTTATATTTTATATGTGTTATCATTCATGGCCTATTTATCTAGGGTTACAAGTGAAGAAGATGGCATATTAATTTTTACAAAAATTCAAGAGATCTTGCATAGTTGGTTAGAACACACATGAAAATTAAATTTACCATGTTAATCACAAAGCACACAACTCTATAGGACATTAGTTCACCATAAGGAGACCAATGCATTAAGTCCTTGTATGATCATAATGAAATTATAAGGAGAGAAATTAAAACATTGTTCCTAATTCACAACATCATCATAAAGCCTCACAATTAGTTTCATATTTTCTATCTTGTTCTCACATTATAAAAGTTATAGTTAAGTTTTAGTTCTTTACCATGTCCCATTTTAGTATATTTTCAAATATAGTATCTTCCAAATTAGATTGTGTCATTTATTTCATATCTATAACATTATGATTTTACATAGTAGTTTGTCACATTTAAGTAATTAGCTATATAATTTTATAATTTTGATAAAATATATTGGTAAGCTTATTTATTAATTTAATGTTGAAAAACCCTAACCATAGATGTTGTTAGGGTTTCCATCCTTATTTATTTTATTTATAATTTTCCCATAGGTTCTTAAATTTGATAAATTATTTATTAGTAGAAATAATCCATATTTTTATTTCTTATTTAATTCAATTTATCAAAATTATCCCCACCTATCTCAGACATAATTATATACATTGACTTGTTCCCAGGTTGAATATTTTCATATTTCAATTGATAACAATATAATGTCACAACTTTTTAATAGATTTTATGATACATATCAAATACAATTACAATAATTTATATCAAAAAATCAATATATTCAAGATGTATTCATAAATATTGTTCAAGAGGAAATTAATAATCCATATGAAGGAAATCCTCTAAAACTTCTAATCCTATAGATTATCTACCTTTCTTGAAACCATTGGATATAAATTTTGTACCACCATTTACTATGGGGGTAACCTAAGGGATTCAAAATATTAATATTCCAGTTCATGCTCAATAATTGGGAACATAAAATTTGGTTATCACACATTATTCTTCTCTTGGTTTACAATCTCTTATGTATGAAAATCAATCTTTGTAAACTAAAGTGTTACATTTGGATAAGAGTGCTTCAAAATATAATCAAGCTCTTAATTATCACTCTCGATTACACACTTTTTTGGCATATTAAATTACAATATATTGTATACCTATTAGTTTCTTGTCACCCAAGATTAAAATATATGATGGAAAGGATAACCTCGAACAACATTTGTGAACATTACACGTAACATGTTTAGACTATTTGTTCAATGATAGGTTATTGACTAGATTATTTCTAATATGTATAAGGGAATATTATTTACAATTTTTATATGACTTAACACATCAATGAGTCCATGAATTCAATCCCTTGTCTAAGTAAAGGTTCCTAGCACACTTTTAAATCAATATCAATGAGAATATTTCACATGTTAGATCTCATAACTCCAATAAAAATATAATGAGCCTATAAAAAAATAAATCTTAAAATATAATATAATATTATCTAATATGCCAATTCTTAAGACAAATAAATAGATCCATGATATATTAAAATAGATTTTTATTTCACCCCTACACATGTCCATCATGTGTAATAATGATATGGGGCCTAGGAAGAGAATCGATGGACAAAATTATTAATTTGGTTTAAACAGGTTATATTAAAAAATAATTTATTGAATGAAAAATAATATGAAATGTATTGAGGTAAATAAATAAGAAGAAATAATAATATGATAATAGATTTAGAATTTTAACAAAAAAGTTGTATTATGCAGTATGTATAATCTAAGAGATCAAATGTTTTTTCATAAGGTTTCCTAATCCTATTATTCTATGTATTTTTGCACAATGTATTGATAGCCTATATAGAATGGAATTGGACATGATTTTATAATTCAATAAGATAAAAAATTGGTTGAAACCTTACAATAGTTGGTAACAATTGATTCATAACTAATAATTGTAGTGATGTCACTTACCAATATTATTGAGAGATGAATAGCTACAATGTTCATCTTGTAGGGGATATGTGATAATGTAGAAAAAATCCAAGAATCCTTTTACATGTACATGTGAAACCCACTGACATGATTGTTTATGTAAGCATAAGGATAAACATGAAGCGAAGTAGTATGTGTTATGAATGAATGACCCAAATCCTCCTAGATTTGTTGTCCCTCCTTGAAGATAATTTTTTTCCATTAAATTAATTTGTGAAAGAATATTTGGAAATATATTGAAAACTTTAACTTTTGTAAACCATTTCCCCTAAGAAGACATTTGACCTACTTTGATGATCTAGAAGAGATGGATCTCTTATCGATGTGTCCATTTGAATTGAGAATCAATGAATCAATCCAATTCTAATGGAGCATTACAACATATATTTATATATATATAAAAAATATTATCCATAGTAGTTAAAGTGTTGAACAAGGGTGGAAAGTAATATTTCAAGAGTTATGTGTTGAAGACTATATGAAACCTAAGGTAAGTTAAAATATTTATATTGAAAATGTTGTCTCCTACTTTAATTATTATGGTGTAAGGACCATACAAAAGTGAATAAATATTTTAGTAAGGTCTTGTTAGTACTTCCATCTACAAGTGTAGCCATACTCAATAACCACCTTAAAAGGTGTATATTATCCGATGATTGTCATGGAATTACTTGTAATTTTTATTTTCCTAATTTATAATAGTTTTAACATATTTATGAATATTTTGAATTTGATAAATGAATTAAAAAAATATAGTTCATTTTTAGCTATATAATTTATTTATATTACTGCCTGAATAGGATAATTACATCAATGGGTGCTTGAGATTGAAAACCCAAATAAACATGAAAAGGCATGTGTGTAGTAGAGTTGTGGAAAGATCTATTGTATTTATGATAAATAAAAGGTATGATTTAATCCCAAGTGCATTGATTATTTTAATGATACACTCTTAAAATATGCATTATCATCTTATTGATCATTTTCATTTATCGATCAATTTGTGGATGGAAAGTAATGGATTTGTTCAGCTTTGTGTTTAAAATAAACTAAAGTGTTTTCTAGAAATGGCTCAAAAATATAGTGCCTCTATTAGATAAGGTAGTTTTTTGGATTCCAAAGTGGATCTAAAACTACTAAAAATAAAATTAATTTGTTTCTAAAGATGATATGGGTTTCTTATAAGTTATGAAAATTACCATTTTTAAAGATCTATCAACTATTACATGTACACAATCATTACCATACTTGGTAATAGGTCAACCTAAGTGAAATTACATAAAAAAAATACCAAATCCTTATTGGGACTAATAGATGTGTTTACATATCTTTTTTATTGTTGATTGGATTGGTTATGGCACATGTAGTACATAAATTGATGTATTTAGAGACATCAGACCTAAGATGTGCTAGTAGAAATACTTTTACAACATTGGAAGATTATTTTCAACTCCAAAATGTCCCATAACCTTACTAAAATTGTCCTTACATATAATTTTATATCTCTCTACCTCATGAAGAACACACAAGTGCCCAAGATGATATAAATGTCCATCTTGCAAGTAGAAATATGGAACTGAATTACCACATAGCAAATTCTGATTGATATTTGTACAATCCATGTCATATGGGTAAAATTTTGACCATGAATTGAATTAATTTCCACATTCATAGAGTGTATAAAGGATATTTTGAATTTAAGGGTTGATTAGGAAATATACAACTAGATTGGCACTTTTAGTCTTATTATTTATGTTCAAATGGAATTGTTGAACATAAGAGGACCATTTTTTATTCTTCTCTTTCTTTATCTTATTTTTTTGTAATAATTGAGTTAGAATATGATCTATGTGGATCATATTCTTATTAAATATTATATAATGCATCTAATGCTTACATGATTGAATAATAGCATAAATCTAATGATCATATGCTGGGTAGTTCCTTACTAGTGTGGTGAAGGTTTCATTATTGTAAGAAACTAATTGACCATGTTGAGTAAGAAATAATCTAAGTGAAAATTCATAGGTGTTTATATTTATCTTAAATGGTTTTTAAAGGTTTGAAAAAGCAAGTACTTATTTGAAATAGAGTATACATTTCAATTCTTTAAATGATTTGTATTATGTAGAAGTCTAGTTGAACTTTTCTTTAGTGCCAACATGGGTAACTTGGTTTAAAGGCTAGGTAACATGAAATAAATTAAGTAAAAATATTTTTTAGAAATTTTAAAATCCCAATAAGTTGAATCTATGTTAGATTCTTTGGTTGTGGCCAATCCTTGATAGCTTGAGTTTTGATGGGATCCACATGCACTCTTTATGTGTCCATAATGTATCCCAAATATTGAATTTTTGACATTTAAAATGAACATATTTCCATGTTTGAATATATATTATGTTTCCATAAAGTGTCAATCACTTATTTTATATGGTTCACATGTTTATCCCATGTTCTACTAGAGATCAAGATGTTGTCAATGTAGACTATAAAAAATGAAGTTGTGAATGTCTTGAAGATATTTTTCATCATCTACATGAATGTGGCTTGGGAATTAGTCAAGCTAGAGGAAATGACTAACCATTTGATCAAACCTTATTTGGCCTTTAAAGTTATCTTACATATGTTTGAAAAATCAATAGGAATATGATGATAGCCAAACTTCATGTCATTCTTAGATAAGTTTTTTTCACCATGGAGCTGGTCCAAAATATACCTAATACTTGGAAGAGGATAATGGTTTTTCATTTTTATTGTTGAATAATCATTATTCAATGAAAATCCACCATGTACCATTCATCTTAGGAAAAAACAAAATTGGGTTACTTTAAGGCAATGAGATGATCTTGATATGTTCTTTATCCATAAATTCATGGATTTACCACTTTATTTATTCATTATAAAAAAAATGCATGTGGTATAAATAAGCATTAGGAAGAGTTATTCTAGGGAATAGATCAATAGTATATTTTACCACATAATGTGTTGGCACTTTATTTGGTAGTTAGATCGCATCCTTGTATTATTTCAACTATAGATGTAATGTAACTTTATACATTAACATTGGAGGAACTAGGGTGACCATAGGTTCCATAAGGAATTTATTTTTTTATAATCTTACCATTAAAATAATAAACTTCTTACTAGATGTGACTAGATTATTACATTGATTGGCATTAATGAGTGATAGATTTAGAACTACTTACGGTATGTGGTATCTTAAATCACCAAAATTTATGATAAAATTTATAGTAATTAATTCATATTATACATGGTGATGATAAAAATATGGTTGAAACAATATGATATCACATACCTCTAATGGAGTGATGTTACAAATGAATGTATCTTGGAAAGGCTTGATGTTATTACCACTTGACACTAGTGAGTGACACGTTTATCACATCCCACACTAAGTCTTTAAATTATTAGGGTTATGGGTGAGATATTATTGGTAAATTTAATATGTGGACCAATTTAAGATAAATCATGTTATTTTGAATTCCAATGTCAACAATGAAATATATATTTTGGGCATTGATTCCACATTTGATAATGGAAAAAACTTTCTACTTCCTCTATTTTTATAGGATTATTAAATATGTTTGTGGTAATCACCATGAAACTATGAATATATTCCATGATATGATTTCCTTTATTAAATGTTTTATTGATGGTACTAGTTACCTTGAATGATGAAACTAGGGTTTTACTAATATGGCATTCCTCAATCGAATGACTAATATAGTTGTGAACTAAACACCACTTTACAATAGTTGATTGATTATTATAATCATATAATGGATTTTTTAGTTCATTGGAGGGTGTTTGGATTTATTTTATGATTTTGAATTATGATTTTAAGATTAATACTTCTTGGTTTGAGACTTTGAATCTTATTTTTAGTCATGGATTTAGCTTTTGATTTAAAATTAAAAGCATATCTATAAGATTATCTAATGGAGGAGATAGATTGGAAATATAGGTATGAATTGATGTGAGATATCAATCCTAACATATACTTTATAACAAGATCATAATCTAAACCTTGAATCCCAAATCTAGACACTGAGGTATGGAAATTATTTGTGTATTGCTTTACAAAATACTCTTTTCCTTGGTACAACTGAGAAAACTTAATGTATTGATAATTACAGTTTCCAATAGGATAATAGGTTACATTTCATGATTTTATACCATTCCATGTGTATATATATGTGTCTAAATAAAGACTTTCTTGATGTGTATTACATCAATTTCCCACCATTTTTTAACTAATAAAGAAAATTTTAAAAGAAAAAATGTTATTTTCTCTTAGTTATCAAAGTTATTTTCCATGTAGTATGAATATATGAGGTTAATATAGTTATATAGCTCATCCATGTATATTTTAACTTCAAAATGTAGGAATATATAGATTGAAATTTACCTTATATGGCATTTGTGTAAATGGTCAATGCCAGTGAGAGGTTGTTGGAGAAGTATTTTCCTTGATAAGGTCTAAAAAGTGATAAAAAAAAATACTCACTAATTCACATGCATGAAATTATTAAAAATATTCCCATTTATCTCTACTATTCATCCTCTATCATTTTATAAAACATCTCTAGAGTTGGTGTCATTGTAGATTAGTCTCTTATTTGAGGACGTGAAGAAATGTATGATGAAGGCTCATGATTCTCAATCCATATCTTCTTATAATAATACCTTATATGCATGGGAATAAAATTAATGAATAAAAATTATAATCACCATGATAAAATTCAATAATTATATTAAGTGTCTATGCTTTAATACGAATGATCTAGGCCTAGGCAAAGACTCGATGGACAACCTACTTAATGTGGATTAAAAAGGCTCTATGTGAAATTAATTTACTTAATGATAGATAATATTAAATAAAACATATTAAATAAATAATATGAAATAAAAAATAAAAAATATATTTATAATAGTAACAATAAAGTTTGTATTATGCTAGGTTCACTATAATCTAAGATATCATATGTTGTTTTTGTAATGCCTCCTAACTCTATTATTCTATGTGGTTTAGCACAATGTATTAATAACCTAAAAGTAATGGAATTCCACATTATAATACAATTAAATAATATGAAACATCAATTTAACCATTAAAAAAGTTGGTAATAACTGATTCATAACTACCAAGTGTGGTGATGTCTCTTACCATCATTACTGATAGGCCGTTCACTATATAATTAATGCTACATATGCTATGTGGTATTGTATAAATGGAATTTAAAGGAATACTTTTACATGTAGGTTCAAAAACCCATTAACATAGTTTTTGACATAATCACAAGGTTGGGTTTACAATTATCATAATATATGGCATGAACAAGTCACCTAGATCCTCCTAGATCAAATCATATTCTCTCATTCACATAGTTTTACACAATAAACTTAAGAGAAGTAAAATTAGTGGAAATTAATAAGATTAAATATGTGATTAGTCCAAATTAAATTAGAAATAATTTTATAGATCTACCATAAAGGTGAGACTAATTGATAATAATAATGATCAAAAGGTAATAGTAAATGAAGTTTCAAAACCAAATATGTGTATTGTCTTATCAACTCCTCCAAGGAGATAGTTTATAAATATACTAGAAGCTTCATATAAGGTCCTAAAAATTCTATTGGAATTCAATCTCAAATATCTCCCTAAAATTAAATGTGTTTATGTGATTAATCTTATTCCAAAGGAATTTAACTAGAATTTTTTAAATCATTTTCATAGATCACTATGGCATACTACTAGCAAGTGCATCAATAAAAGGCATAGATTTTGGGATTTTATATATTTTAACATCATTGATGTGAGAACATGAATAGATATCTCAAAGACACAATAGAGTGAAATTAAATCAAATAAAATATCTAGCAATCCTTTTCCTTCTCATATATCTAATGAGAAATCAAACACATTAGTAACATAGTATGCATACAATGCACATCATAAACCAATTTTATATCATCAACATATAGTGTCACACCATCCCTTTAATGGAAAATTTGGTACCTACCATAATTTAGTTCCCTTTAAGACACTCATCACATTTATAGAGCATGAAATAGTGGATCATGATTTAGATTTAAATTATTTATTCATTCAAGCACACATTGATCACTAGGCTATTCAAAATTTCATGAATTATAATGGTTCAAGTGTGAATATGTGTATAATCACACTTATCTATCATATTGGATATACATACAAGGATTTATCTTCCTCAAAAATTTTAATAAAAGGATTCAATGGTAACATTTAGAATCTATTAGGAAAATCAAATTACCATTATAGATCATCCCAACACATGTGACCACCAAGTTTATAGTAATAATTATGCATGGGTTTTCAATATATTATTGGGGTACCATTATATTTAACAAATTAATATATTTCCTTCTAAAATTAATAGGTTTTTAAAATATATCTATGTGATTATGGTAATTATAGTTCAATGTATCCCATATGAATACCCATATCACAAATAGATATGGTTCATATTCAAAATATTTCACTCGAGCCACCTAAAAGGGTCTAACCTAGTTAGAAAGTCCAAAATCAAATTTATACCCTTATAAGGAGGCATATCCTTGAAAGGAAATTCTATAGCTATTTGTCATAGATTATAGAGAGCCTCTCTTTACTCCTACACATTTATTATTTATATTATATGATACTAAGGGTGTTTCAGATAAGTCACTAAGACAACATTCATACACTTCACAATGGGTTCCCAGAATCCTTATAGTTCATCATGCTCAACAAATTGAATAATACACTATAAATCATCATTATGACATTGGCACCTATGGTACCAAAGGAAATCAATATTCATATTCTAAATTCAACTCATTTCAAACATAATGGTACACCACTTTCTATTCATGAAAGGTCACAATTCCTATCTAGACACATGACCTATTGATTGTAAAAGGAGAAGAGGATGAAGTGAAAGGGGGAGCAATCCATAATCTATTATCTTACACTAAAGATTTCCTAAAAGTATCCAACATCCTTATCAGTAAGTGAGCAATGTCATTAGAGACCTAAAACTCTATCAAAATCAATTTAAAAGGCTTGATGTATTGTCACTCTTGTTCTATTGCTTCAAGATTCCTCCACCAAGTTTCAAGTATCTTATGTTTATTTTCTTTAATATATCTTGCTTCTAACTTCTCTATCCTATTAAAATTATGAGTCCTTAGCCTCTACCTTTCATCCCCATACCCAACCTCTATTTGTCTAAATTTCCAATCTATACCTTTTAACATTTTTATCCATTTTTTTAATTCACATACTTAAAAATATAAAAAAAATAAAATTTTTATAAAAAAACAAAAATAATGATCTATGCATGATTTGTGTTTTTTATTTGAATCAATTAATTTTTGCTCACTATACTTAGTATTTCTCTATATATCAATATTTTATCAAAAAATATTCAAAATTTTTACATGAGTAAATGCATAACATACATGTTTACATTTACAAACATAGCTATAGTTCATTTATATCATAGACTATAAAAGTGTAAATAGAAAAAATAAATATACCTATATAGTACCACATCACATTATTGCTTGATTCCATAAAAAATTACCTAGTGAACACATACTAATAATTCTTAGATTCAAACAAGTTAAATACATCCTAAAATTTGTTTATACTTAAAATATTTCACTAGGGGAATCCTTTTATGAAGTTTGTACCATTATTTGACTATCCCTTATTATCAATGTTTCAATTCTTTACATTGTTCAAAATCTATTAATATTGATCACTTACATTCACATTTATATATATATATATATATATATATATATGTGTGTGTGTGTGTGTGTGTGTGTGTGTGTGTGTGTGTGTGTGTGTGTGTGTGTGTGTGTGTGTGTGTGTGTGTGTGTGTGTGTGTGTGTGTGTGTGTGTGTGTGTGTGTGTGTGTGTGTGTGTGTGTGTGTGTGTGTGTGTGTGTGTTACTATATATATTGATGTTATGAATTACCTTTGTTGATCAATTATATATATTCGAGCATAATTTTTATGTTTTCTTTCCCACTCATGTTGTGTGTATTATATGTTTTGGATTCATTTTAAAATTTCCTTATGTGTGGCTTTAATTATATTGTATGTTTATATGATTGTGTGAGTGACATTTTAATATATTCCTTGCATATGGCCCCTTGGTCTTTTTTATGTACTTTGTGTGAATTGAAGTGTAATATTTGTATGTGTGCATCATGAACATGACACATATTTTATCTTATTTTCTCAAATTTTTATGTCACGATGGAAATCATGTATCTTCCCCATTTCTTAATGTCATGATCAATATCATGCATCCATTCCTATATTATTATATTTAGTTTTAAATACTCAGTTTTGAACACTTATATGTGTGATTCATTTAAAACATCTATCTTGACAAGGTCACTATGTACGTGTGTCTTTGCATTCATGTTATATTACAATTTTTTTATCAATTAATATATGATGATCAAATAATAATTCATGTTATCATTATAACTCATATTTACATCTTTTCATAAGATATATTTCATACATTTTTACTTTTAGTTAAGTTATTACACTCCCTCCATAACTCACCTCAAAATATGTGGCATAAATAATGTCTTTTCTTAGATAATAACTCATAAAATGTAGTACATAGACATATTTATTTAGGTTTTACATAGTTTATCAAGATTCATACCTATAAATTAGTTTTAGAAAATAAAACTTAATTTGGATAAGGGTGCAAGTTGATTCTTCCCAAAAAGACACAATTTTGTCCTATATGGTAAGAAATAATCATTTTTCTAGAAATTAGTAGAATCACAAGTAGTACATGTTAGTTTGCAACACTTATACAGAGTCAGTTTTAAGAAAAATAATCAATTGTGTCTCATATTTTCTTAGTTTTAGGGCATCATGTGTGGCATGTGTTTCAAGTTAGAATACAAGTGTTTTCTCATAATTTTAATTATTTTTATTATATTATAGAATCCATATATACATATATACTAGATTGGAGGCATGTGTGTGGAACGTGACACCTCCTTATTAGTTTGAAAACAATTTTGTATATGGAGTGGAAATTCAAGTCATTATTCACATTATATACAACAAACTCATATCATACTATATTTTTCACCATTTTCTTGTTATAAATGATCCTTATTACATATGTAGTGGTTTGTTCACCTTTTTCACCATATTTTTCACTAATATAATTTATTAGAATTTAGAAAAGGATTCCAGATGACTTCATCACTTTGGGTATGCAATGATGGAGTCAAACAAACCTTGATTTATTAATCACACTCACCTATTAATGTTTATTACAGAATGCATTGTCCAATCCAATATATTTTAACAAATAATAATTATCCAAGGGTCTTACCCTCTCCAATCACCACTTTTTTGTATCATAAAACATAATTATTCATGTACTCAATCAGATTTATTCATTCCTTGTTTTTAGGTCTATAAGTTTTACTATATTTACTTCTTGATTTTCAACTTAAGTAATGACTTATTTTATGCATGTTTCATTTCAGGTTCACATGAAGCACAATTCAACAATGTGGACTACATTCAAGGTTATTATTAATAGGAGAATTTAGGAAAAAAAATTAATTTTATTCTAGTACTTTCATGTTCCTTCACAATAATAATGAGGGGTGTAGACACATAAATTAAAATTTAATATGTAAAGGTATACTTGTGACCACCCTTTATACACACTTAGCTCATGCATCATTTAATAGTCCTTCAACCACCTTTTACTCACTCTATATGTGGATGACCCATTCCTATAAGAAACTAATACTCTCAAAATGCATGTATTCCTCATTTAAAATATCTCAAGATTATCCCCTAATTGATCCATACTCTTAATTCAACTATTTTTTCTCCTTGGATAATAGCACACCATTTAGGCTATCCCACTTTGTCATATTTTCAAGTTATGTTGGATGCCTTTTATCACCAAATTATGTATATTTCCTCAATTTAAAACTCTTGTCATGTTTTTTATTACACATTTATCAAGACCTGTCATAATTAATTCCCTATTTATCACTATAAAAGCACATTTTCAATTCATTTTACACACAAGAGGCTCATACATTGAAAATAACCATAATTCTAATTACAAATTAAGAGAAAAATCTATATTTATCCTAAATTTAAATACATACATCCATAGTATCCTTTAAATAAATTCTAAGTACACCTCCAAAGTCACATATCATGGTTGAAGCACTTAATCACACCAAAATTTCCTCAATGTTTATGGCCTCATTATATGTTAAAGACAACATGATTAATACACTCTTTCATGTTGTATTTATGCAAATTAGGGAAACTTATAAGGTATCCTTTAAATTTTTAGGATCGGTGAAAAAATATTCGCTACAAGGCACAAGTTGTGGGGTATTGGGCTTTGTAAATAGCCTAGTAGTGGAGTAAATTAAATAGAGTAGTTATTTACTTTAGATGGTTAAGATGTGATGTGAGTCTATAACTACTTAGGATGGATGGATTTATGGTGAATATAACCTAAAGTGGGAAAGATCAAAATAAACTCAAATATAAATAAAGAGTAGGGCAAAAAATAAGGCTTTGTGAATTAATCAGAGATGAAACCTTTCTAGGCTAGATATTGAACCAGTGGTTGGACATGTAGTTAAAGAATCAATGATTTTTTCAAGTTATTATTATCACATATACAATCAAACATAGTTATTATTCCAAGGAAACAAGAATATAGTGAACCTTAGTGCACATAATCAAAGGTTGTTGCATTTGTGAGATTATAATTGCACATACATAAAGGGAGATTATGATTATTACATGTAAATAATTCAAAATAGCTAATACACAATATGAATAACAATATAAAAGACTATTTATATAAAACCCAAAGACTAAAATACCGTAATTATGTAACTTATTTAAAGACTAAGACTTAGAGAAGAATAATTTTGCACGTCAAGATAAATTAATGAACAATATTCATAATTTCTTATTTATATCGATAGCCAAAATATTGTTTGCTTTGGCATCGAGAAGATATAATTATATATAATAATTTGGATGGATTGCTTGATCCTACAAGAAAATTCTAAAATTAAAATTTCCAATTTTAGGAATCATGGACATCATGCATGTATAGGAAAAAAATAATCAAAAATTCATAGTTATAATAGAAATATATACATGCCCAAAATAGAATGAATATGTTACTCTTTTTAAAAATAGAATAAATGAAAATATATACATTAATATTTAATTATGGTTCCAATTGGGCACTACCTAAATAAGAAGGAGATTATGAACCTAACATGGAAAGTGAAGTTCATGGAGGTATTGTAGGTGAATAGCTAATCATTGTTACTAATGAAACACTAGTAGACTAAGGATGAATAGGCATTGTATGATGAAACAAACTTTGAGGCTAAACTATTAAAGTAGATGTTGGTTAATCAGTGGGTATTATCTTGGAAACATCCTCACTAGCCTTTATCTTTTTGAATAATGCATATGTAGCCTTGAACTATTTATTCATAATATCAAAATTGAGAATATAAGGTTTGAATATTTTACCAAATTCACAAATAGACCTTAGATTCTTAGTTTAATAGAATTTTAATTCTACCTTGAGTGCCTCTACTTTATTCACTTTATCCTTCACAAAATTAATACTATGAAAATTTTCTTCATTTGTGTAGTTGATTTGAGAACTACATCAAAATTAGGATTATTTATCAATTACCCCATAGAGGTTATCAAGCTCTTGACCCTCATATCTTTAAAAAATTCAATGGACTCATTTTCTTGGCCTACTAGTTTGGTTATCAAAACTTAAATTTGAGTGAGCCACTAAAAATCGCCATCTATATTAAGAGTTACATAGTTTAAGGTCCGAGATACCTCATGTTTAATAATCAAATTTAAATGATTATATATACTTTTTATTGTCAAATGAACCAAAAAAGTTGAGTATTTTATCAAGCTATTTTAATAATTTCCAAAAAATTAGTATTCTTCACCATTAAGGCTTTGACTCACCCCTAGAAGTCTTGAATGTCTTTAAGTTGTCATATATCCTGGTGGCTATGTTGTTGTTCCCTAACACACACACACACACACACACACACACACACACACACACACACACACACACACACACACACACACACACACACACACACACACACACACACACACCCCATTTTAAAAAATTTAAATGGGGACCCATTTTTATTAAAAATATTTATTTTAGGTTACTATAAAACCTAGGAATCCATGATATGAATTTATTCATGCATAATTATAAGGTTGTCTTTGAAAGTATAATTCTACAAGATTTTCAATTATGACAATCAAAGCTTGAAAAAAAAATTAAGCTATTTTAAACCTTGGGTTTTTGTATTCCCTTCAATAAATTAGAAATTTTGATTTATGGACTAATATAACTAATGTTTTCATCCTAATTTTCTTATGTTTTATTTCAAATGGACATATGACTATTGAAAAAGACTTGTTAATCATTCACAATTAAGCCCTACCCTTATTGCCCAAAATTTGGACATGTGACATCGCTACGTTGTAGATATCCTTCAAATTTTGTGAAAAGTTTTTAATTCATCTAAGTCCACATGCTTTGAAAAATCAATAGGTGGCATTAATATGTTACACATAGCCTTTTATCTTTAAATAAATTTCTAAGTTTGCATAGTCTCTAAGATTTGAGAATAGGCCATGTAACATGTTTACGTGAACCTAAAACCATAGAAGCTTTAAAATGAAATTTAATCAGTCTAATGGTTATGAGTTATTACACTATAATGTTCCTCAAGTTATTAGTTCTAATTATTTGACACTTGGTGTATTCCCATCAATCCAAAACCACAAAATGATTAACACAGTATAATGGTTTTGAGTTCTTGTATTCTAATAGTCCTGAGCTTATGAGTTCTGAGCATTTGACACTTGGTGTATTTTAATCAATATATAACCACATAAATATTGACATGGTTTAATTTTTTAGATTTCCCATAATATAATGTTTATGAACTTCCAAGGTCTAAGTGTTTGACACTTAGTAATTTTTTATTTACCTAGAACCATAGAGGGATTAAAATAAAGTCTATAATTTAATTATCCCATATCTTATAGTATTTATGCTTTTGAGGCCCTGATATCATGACACATGATGAAATTACATTACATGTAAGATTTACATAGACATAGATAATTTTAAATTCTCAAACACCTATGGTCTTGTGCTTCAAGTCCTTATAGGCCAAATGTTGATCCATGTGGTATAATTACATTAATTCATAACCCCAAATTATATAAAGTGAATATGAAAATTAAAAGGCCTAATTTAGTGAAAATTGGAAAAGTGTCACAATATAATAGACATAGGATAAAACTACAAATAAATGAGTTTAATAACAAGGCAAATAAGTGGGTGAGTGATAATTTCACAATTTTCTAAAACATGATGACTAAACACAAAGTTAATGAATAGTCATCATTTGGAAAACAAGTAAACATGTTAAAGATAATTGGCACATTCAAATTGGAAATGAAACAAAATTAAAAGTCTATTATTTACATCGATGACACATAGATGCATTTAAGACTCAACTTATTGGGAAATATATACAAAATCTAATCAAAGGTAATGCCTTTTATATACATGCTTAAAGATTTATTTTTAAATGAAACATTTTTTGGGGATTGATTGTATATTAGGAAAACTAAAAATGTAGTTGTGATAATTTTTGGTAGAGATTTTAGAATGTATTTTAGACTTCCATGGCCTGAGACTGTCTATAACCAAGTCTCAACCAATTTTTTGCTTGAGCATAATAAAGTAGATGAAAAACTAAAAAATGGTTGGTTAAGGGCCAAATACTAAATCTCGAGGGAGGTATTTATTCCATTTACATTGTCATATTAAAATCTAAAATTAGGATAACAATGTCCCTCCTAAATATACTATTTGGTTTTAAAAGTATAACTTTTGAACAAATGGAATGGGTCCCTTGTTGTACATTATTTTAAATTCTAATAATTTAGTTACACTAGGGAAAGTCATAAGTTATATATTGAAGAAATAAAATGTTATACCTTGATCAAATGCCAACTGATGGCAATTTTTATATGATTTCATATCTATTGGATATAGTCTTGGGCATAGTTCATTAAACACATGGGGAGCTATGAAAACCCTCAATAGAGTATTGAGGTAATATAATATATGAATATTACTCTTTCAAGTTTATATGCATATTCAGTAATGAAATTAAAATAATATGTGAGGAAATATATCCTCAAGTATATCAGGTGATATATGGCACTTAGATGCCTAGCTTATCTACAAACCTAATAAAGAACATTGGAAAAATGGGGGATTATTGGTATTACCATGACTTAAAAATCATTATAATTAAATTAAAAAGGTAAAATAATCTATTTCCACCATTCCACATGCTAAAAAAAATTTATAATAAGATGTGACTTTCAAATTTATAACAACATTGATGAAAAACATGGCCTTAAAAATTAGGCATGTTATTATAAAACTCATCTGAGTATTGGATAACTTAAATTTGTAATTAGGACACATTTCAACCAAGTTTGGAAAGCTAAATCTTACTAAAATTTTAAGGTGGCCCAATTTAGGGAGTGTGAACCTAGGAATAAAATTAGGACATATCTCAGGTAGCTTAAGGAAAATAAGAAGATGAATCTTTAATATGGTCACCAGGAATATGATCATGATGTTTTTATGAATGTATTAGATGATACTGAAGTGTATTAAAGGATGAAATATAAACATATTTTAATGATATTTTATCAAAATATTTAGTAAAATCCTAAGATTATTGAAGAATGATCTAAATAATAATAATAATAATAATAATAATAATAATAATAATAATAATAATAATAATAATAATAATAGAGTTATCAATGGCCTCTAACTCAGCCACAAGATTTAGAAAGGAAATACCAACCACATTCTCCTACAAGAGAAGAAAAAAATTACAAGAGGGAGAGTCCAACATCCAGAGAGAGTCTAATCCCCAAATAAGGAGGGAAATTATAAGAGGCATTCCCAATCCTTAGCTACCCTCTACATATTCAGATTCCACTTTTATAGTTTTGGAGATAAACACTATAAAGGAGAGAACTACACTTGATCTAGACTGATAGAAGATCACATTATCTATGACACCTCTTTCACCACTTATAAATTTCACCTAGGTTAGTCTCCCTAAGTTTCCATAAGATTATTTCATGTCTATTTCAACTACTCTTTATGTTCCATAGGCACCTCTAATAAGCCCACCTCCATCCACTACCATGAGTGTGGAGGCATTTTCTCAACCAATCCCTACCATGATAGCCCCTACTCCATTAACCCTTCCTTCCATCCCTTTTTTCCCTCTAAACTTCCTTCACCACCACTTACAGTGATACTTTACACCATTGTATCTCCTTTACTTTTTTCACCATCTCCTTCACCTTCCACTCCTTGTGTGGTCACTTAATAGAGGAAATATAAGGGTATTTCTACCTCCTCCAAGGGAAAAAAATATAATAAATGCCATCTTTTGGTATCCCCACCATAGAGGAATACATTTATTAGGAGGGAGAGTAAGGGGATCCTACACTAGTAATATCATTAGTTTACTATTCAACTGATGAAAGTGAAGAAGATGTAGAAATAGTGAAGGAATTAGGACCTGTAATAAGTGAAGAGGTAGGTTGAAATGATGAGGAAGAATAGTTGGAAAAGGATGAAGCTATGAGTTTGAAAGAACCACAAGAATAATAAATTATAGCTATAAATTTTGATCAACAAGTCCTCATAGAAGAGCAAAGAAAAAACATAAATGAGGTGGTCTCTTCTCTTATTTTATTTATTTACAATGTAGATATTCTAGTTGTATATTTTCCTTTAGTTGTTCTAAATATTCTTTTATCTAGTTATATTGGCTCTCTCATTCTTTTAGCTTCAAATAAATTAGAGTATCCAAGGAAGGCAATTAATTTTTAGAGTAAGGTTATATTTTATACTTATAACCTTAGAATTCCACCAACACTTAATAAACATTCATCTCAACTAGACTTTCCTATACCATAGTCTTCACCCACACAATCAGCCACTAAGACTATTGATAAAACACCAAGATTAACCAAGTATGTAGATGAAGTCACTCCATTGAGATAAACTTCACCATGGGAGAGGATTTTTTTTAACCTCTCTATTTCCCAATACAAATAAGTACATCATTAGTACCACTATCAATAACACCTCCTCTAATGACTCCTCCACATTACACATGTAAAGACCTGAGCCTAAAAGATGCATAAATATGGTAACTTGTAATTCACCAATGGAAAAAAGAGATGTATAATACAAAGTATGAGAGACAAAACATAATTGTCAAATAGCTACCTATAGTCTATAACCAATTCAACAAATACATTGGAACCATACAAAGGGTGAGGAAGGCATTGAATTTAGATATAGGGGAAGAAATGGAATTTAAACAAAGAGAAAATCTATTTCCCTTGGTAAATAAATATAAAAAGGATACAAAGGAACATAATAAATATACTAAATAATTCTATCCTTTTGTGGACTCAAATGGTGAATGTTTCAAATAAATGTACAAAAGTAAAGAGGAGGTAGAATAGAGGCTATAATAGAGATAGACTATACATACTCCTGAGGAGATAATTGATGATGTGTAGAGTATAGCTAATAAGTTCTAAAACATTTTGAATAATATTTGGGTTTACATATTAATAATATAATCATAAATTAAAAAAGGTGATTAAACTTTGGCACCAAATGAGAGAGTTATAGAAAATATTGACTTTATTAGTTTAGTGTTGCATAAGTAGTGCCTTCAATCAATTGAACTTAATGTCCAACATGGATGCATCATGGTGCCTCAATTATGTAATAATAAAAATGGATGTTTTCCCCAATTTACATACATAGATGAATACACTAATGGGACATTTTAAAAATATTGAAAGTGAGGCCCTAGAAATTTTGAAATATATGAGGGTCACTACTGTGATTACCCTTATAGGTGAATTAGTCAATATAATAATTTCTTATATCCTCTTCCAAGAAGATGTAAAAAAATTAAAGGAATAAGTTTAAGTCAAAATATATAGGATAAATGACTAAATTTTGAAATTGGTAAATTTTGCTAAGGATAGTGTGACAATAGCTAAGGTTCTTGGAGTAGAATTCAATAGCTCAAAAGTTGAATATAAAAGGTTGATGGATGACATCATCAAAATCTTAAAACCTTATTTTATAAAAATTTTCATAATTAATAAGGATTTTGAAGTGACACATGTTATTTTAAGAACACATTACAAAGGAAATAAATTTAAGGTCAGTGACAAGCATGTATCTAACTTCTAGTTTTTCCACATCATCTCAAGGTTCCTATTTTTCAATATTTATAGTCATGTAAACTTGAAGTGGATCCATTTTTATTCCCCAAGGAACAATAATGGATACTTCATTAAATCTAGTTATCACTCCATATTTTTTGTCTAGTGGTGCCACATTATCAACTTGAAAAATATAACTATGTACTTATATTTTTTGTTAATTTATAACTTTTGTTCTAAATTTATGTTGCATGTATATATTGTATTTATAGATTTGAAATTATTTTTGGATGAATGTTGTATATGCATCTTTTTCATGAGATTTGGATGCAATTCCTATTTTTATAAATGTATATTTAGACTTAAATTGAGAGATGAGGCCTTCCCCATGCCAATATATTTATACTTGTATCCTCTCAGTCCCAAAGGGAGGAGAATTTTGGTTGTTAAGATTAATAAGAAATTTTGAATAAGCTCTAAAATTTTAGTCTTGATGTGAAAATCTTGATTCTTCTCCAACTTTTGGATTATGTAATAAATTATATCATTATATTTTCTTAGTATTTTTATTATGTATGAGTTATCTCTTTTATATATAGTCATTCATATTAAGTCGTAGCTTATCTAAATACCTTTTTCATATAAATCATAATCCCCCTTGTATATGTGTTATTATAGTATAATAAAAGGGGAAACCTTTGAATTCATGTGTTTAAGTATGATGTATTTAATTTATATTTGAATCCTAACTATGTTTTGTTTTTGGTGTGCTATAGTAGCCTATAACAAGAATTGGTCTATGATTTATTGTCTAACCTCTAGTGCAATTTTTAGTATTAAAATTTTCATCTAGTGTGGTCCACAAGAATCTTTTTTTGTCTTACCTTTCCATCCTTTTTTTATTTAATTATTATGTCCTACCCACCTTAGGTTAAAATCATCATCAATCCACCCATCTTAAGTATATTTATATTTATCCATAGATGACCCATCCATGGTAAACAAAATACTTCACTCACAGCTATTCCACCAATAGGTTATTTACAAAATCCAATACCCTAAAACTTATGCCTTGGAGTGAACACTTTTAATCTATCCTAAAACATTATAGTCTATCTCATAAAATTATTATATGTTGTGTAAAAACCACATCAATATAGTAAATTAAACCTGGTACTATAAGGAGAGCATGCACCTCTACCTCTATTTAATTTTAAAAGAATCACTTGAGTTACATTGAAATCACCTAAAAGATTAACAAGGTAAACTTTAGACACTAACTTACCATTTCCACCTTTGGAAATCCATCAAAAAGATCTAATAAAGGATTTAATGAATAAGCTTAGGCTTAATCATTATCTCTAGGAAAATAAACCCATCTTCTATTAATCTTGATAGCCTATCCATAGCCTCAAATCCAAGATCCATTTAAACTTCCAACTTAGCTAACTGGTTATGTTATCAATATTGATAGAGTTATCCATGACTTACCCAAAAACCCTAAGAAATATCTACCTTCCTTTTCTGCCTTTGGAATAAGGGCTAAAAAACAACATATAAAGGTCTTCAAAATTATTTTGAGAATGTTTAATGTAACCCATGAAGATGTGACATGGATATTATTCCCCTTCAAATTGTTATATGCTTCCTATGACTAGTTTTTCAATATCCTAGAAGGTTCAATCACCTCTTGAGAAGAATGTAAAAACACATTTTTGGCATAGTTTGGATAGGTCACTAGTGAAAGTGTTGTTTATCAACACTTTTTAACCATAAAAAGAGAGCCAATATGAGCCTTCAATTCTATACTTTAGAAGATGTATAGTAGACTTGAGATTGCTTACACACCCAATGAGGCATTGTCCCTAGAGATGTATAAGAATGATATGGATCTTGTGATTGATGTATTTATACATAGATATATTAGTATTAATACATTTCCTTTAAATTATGTTGAATCTATCAATGTAGACAAATAGTTGAATCTTTAGATGCAATCTTTGGCTCACTTAGTTTTGGTATTTTTTCAGCCTTCAATCCATTTCCAAATATAAATTAGAATAATATGGCCCAAAACTAGAACATGGTTTATAATCAAATGTTTTTAACCTAGGATCTACCTGATCAACATCTCAACTTCCTAAATAAATTTTTTCCTAACCATCAAAACCTAAATCAATCATTAGTAATAGTTAATATGATTATAGGACATGGCACCAATTTAGATTCCATAAAAATAAAATTGTGTTTAACCCTAAAATGGAATCTAGATTGGGGTTATCTATATTTTTAAAATGGGTTTATATAAATGAAATGACACAAGGGTGATAATTAGGTCTATAATATGTTGAGATCTATAATAGTCCAATTAGATACTAAACTTAGATATAACTATACACTAAATTTATTATGCTAAGATAGTCTCAATATGTAATGTAAAATGATGATAGATATAGAAATGACAAGGAAGTGAAATACTTAGCTTATTTTGATGTTAATACAATTATGGATCTAGAACAAGATGAAAGTATGTATAAAATAAATTCCATAATATTCATAAAATTATGGTTCTAATACTTATATCTCTCTAGATAGTAATGCCATCATAGGATGATTGCATCAGTGTTACTATCTAGGTTTGACACTAGTCTCATATAATTAATATCTATGAAAATAGTATGAAACCACATGGATGTTTATGGGTTTTAATTCATCTTCACTCTAGTGCATTTAGATTTAGGTCATGGATAGTCACTCATTATGAATTGGAAAAAAATCTAACTTTTCATCTTCAATGGGAGTTTGGGGGAAAATGGGTTAGTGAGCATATTGTGTTGGATTGAACCCAATGACCCATATGTTAATGTAATTTGCATACATATCCAATATTTTAAACAGGGCCTAAGACTAATGTATTTTCCACATATAATTTATATTTCATGTGAATCATACAATGTGTGTAAAACAAGTATAACAATGATGTATCTTATAACTTGGAAAATCAAGTTCTTGGGCTACTCATTTATTATTTCAAACCTACAGATGTGTAGTCACTATATTTGGTATCAAAATAGGGAATCTTTATTCAATTGAAAGCTTGATAGAGTGATTTTGATAAGTGACTTTATCTCTTTGGTCTATCCTAAGTGAGGAATGCATGAGGGTTGATCTTGTATTTATATTATGAATGAGGAATATGTAGATGGGAGGTTAGTATAGTGATAACTTTCCATCTTCAATGTGACTTTTGGAAAAAATGGGTTATTGGTAATATGGTGTTGAGATGACCCCAATTGACCCCTATGTCAATGGACATTGCCTACATATCTAATACTCAAAATAGGTCCTTAGTTGGATGTATTTTCCCACTATAATTTTGATTGTGTGTGAATCATATAATGTGTGCAAATAAAGTAAAATAATGATTTATCTTGTAACTTATAAAATTGAGTTATTGATCTACTCCTTTATTAATTAAAACCTATAGATGTTTAGTCACTATATATGGTATGGAAATAGGGAATCTTTATTCAATTAAATGATTGATAGAGTGATTTTGATAAGTTCCGTGGCCTCTTTGGTCTTTTTTAGGTGAAGAATGCATGAGGGTTGATCTTTTATTTCTATTGTGAATAAGGAATACATAGAGGGGATGTTAGTATAGTGTTAATCTAATAAAATAAATAAAAATAGCAAACTAAACACTTAACACCTATAGCCTAAACACTAAGGGGAACATAAGTAGAAATCATACAAATAAAAAAAAAACTATAATATAAAATAAATCATTAGTTTACCTTCCTTAGAGCTCCAAATAGATTATTAAACTAGCTTTCTCAATTTCGTGCATCAAGAAGTCTTTATCAATGAAGCTCTGATTTCTCCTTCTCTCCTTGGAACCTTATCTTGGATGGTTGGATTATGAATTTGGCATGGTAACATTACTAATGAAGCTTATGGGTAAATCCTCCATAATAATTATACACTAATAAATCTTATTAAATATAGGTATGGCCTTGTATTTATAGCCTCCAAAAGCTAACTCTCACCTAAGGTGAATTAAGGTTGAGTTTAAACATGGAATCAGTTAAAACTAACCCTAGATGATTTGAGGATATCTATAGTTGAGTTAAAAAATTTCATGTAATTATGATTTTAAATTACTAGGCATGCCTCTAAAATTAGATATTTTTGGAGAGCTAGACAATTCATAAAGGAATGATGAAAAGGCTTGATATTTTGAATTTTAGAATTTCCATTTGTAGATATTTATTTATTATAAATAGATAATTTAGATAAGAATTTAATATAGTTTAATTAATTGATTCATTTTGATTGGCATTTTATCTATTTTAATAATTAATCAAGTGCCCCACTTAATGGATCCATAGGCCAAACTACCAATTATTAGGTAGAAAGGTGATTGGGTATTTATCCATGAGAGGTTATTATTATGTGAAATATAATACCCCAAATAGGAATACCTAAAAATGATTTTAAGCATTTATTAATGATGCATGGATGAAATTGGGGAATTTAGTGATTCATAGGCTTAATTTATAATGTTTGGTAAAAATCAGTCTGAAGTCTGGTCAGAAGATAGTTATGGCCAAAATAGGGTGTCTATAGTTTGCCCTTGTTTGGGAAGATGTTTTAAGTTATATGCATAGTAAGATATTATAAAATTATAAAAATTTCATGTATGCCTAATGACCCAAACAATTATGGATGATCCTTTGATTCCCCTTCAAGGGAGTAGTTAGCAAAGAAGGTTGGTGATCAGTCCTTCAAAACAAGAAAAATAATCAGACAAAAAGGTAAAGGTGGGTGGAAAAGATTGATTTTCCTAAGGAGTTTATAATCGATGGAATAGTGTGCACCCAAGTTGGGTAGATAAAAAATATCATTTTCCTAAAGGTGGTTATAATCATCAACATATAAAGGTAAAAAGATAATGATTTTCCTAAAGGTTGTTATAATCATTATCAAAAAGAAAAACATGCCCCAGTTGGGTAGATAGAGATAATGATTTTCCCAAAGATGGTTATAATCATTATCCAAATGAAAAAAATTCCCCTATTGGGATGATAGATATAATTATTTTACCAAAGGTTGTTATAATCATTAACATCTAGATAGGTCAATACACAATGATTTTCTGAAAAGTGATTATAATCATTAGCATTAATGTAGACTGAAACATAATGATTTTCCCAAAGTTGGTTATAATTATTGGCATGATAGTTTGGAACAATATGGCAAAGTGTAAAATGATGCTTTTGTATTGTATCCATACTCATGGAGTAAGAGTAACAAAATAGAGAAGAAACATGAATTATGGCAACCTACTAGTATGGAGATGCATGTCCTAACTAGCAAGGATATAAAATTTGTTTGTTATTTTAATCAAACTATAGTTGAGAAATGATTTGGATAGATTGGGAAATTTTTAGATAACCAAGGAGAAGTAACATAACATCATTTCTTGTAAGATTTCCCTAGCTAATTTCTATTTTAGAACTTGACTGTATGCATCATGATATAAAATATCATGATGACTTAAAAAAAATATGTATAAGGAATGGCACTCGATCTAATAAATAAGTGAAAATAATACACCAATGATAAAGACCATGATGATAATGTTGATGTATGAATTTGGATGGAATTAAGTATAATTCTAAGGGAATCACCCAATGAACATAGGTATACTAAGTCAAGGCACAACAATGAAAGTAAAAAAATAGGAAAATAAACAAATAATAAATCAAAACACTAATATACAAAAATCATGAGAAAAAAAAGTGAATAAAGAAACCAAAACAAAATCAAATAAAACACAAACAATGGTTAATCACAATGTTAGTGTAAATATAAGACAAATTGTTCATGCATGTGTAATAGAGGTGTTATGCTCAGCAACAGGGTGACCCTTATGTTAGAAAATAATGATAAATGTATAACAACACAATAATAATGGCATAAGTTTACCCCAAGCATATAGGGAAATAATGACACACAAGATGACAAATAATGGCCCTGGGTTATAGGAGATAATGAAAAAAAATGAAATGGAGGAATATAAGAAAAGGAAGGGGTATTAAGTTGACTCCATATGAACTATGCAAGTGGTCATTTCATAAATAATTACATGGATATAATATCCAATATGAACTTCAAGACAAATATAGTTCTCCCAAGGTATGGGATAGAGAAAAATGAATGAATGAGAAAAACATGATTGTGTTATAGAGGAATATAGGATGGTTTCTCACAATGGTGAGTGCATTTAATGTAGAGGATTCTCATAAAATAATGAGATAATAAAATGATGATAGCATTCTAGTTTAAATTTCTCATAAAATGGTGATAGCATGGAAAATGGGTACTGAGTTGACCTCAACATGAATCAAGCATTGCCTACATAGTCCTATTAACACCTCAAGTCATTGTAGTTCCACCTAGAAGAATCCGAATAGGTAACATCAAGTTCTTAAATTAGGAAAATGACATGGTATGTAATATGAATGGCAAGGTGATACTATAATGAATGATAAAGTTGGTGTTCCTAATTTCACCTTAGGTAGTTATATGTAGGGAATATAGACATATGTCAATGATACTAATTTTCCTAAAGGTGGTTATAATTAGTAGCACAGAGTTAGATACTAATTTTCCCAAAAGAGGTTATAATCCACAACACTTACAATGAAATGGAACAAGAAATAAAGGATACAACTACCAAATAAATATAATATTGGTCCAAGATACTACCTATATCTATAATACTAAATGAACTATTGAAACTTTCATTCAAATCCCCTCACTGAAGGTGGCCTAAGAACCAATGGAATAGAACCAAGGTTAAAGGCATCAAGAGGGAGGGTAAATAATAACTTTGGTCAATAGTGAAGGCATGGTATAAAGGTATAAATTATAAATAAGGTGATGATATGGGACAACATAAACATGCCTCATAGAAAATACATCAAGTCTCTTAAGTGAAATAATGATTGAGGTGTACGATGTTCATTACATCATCAAGTTCATCTTCATATATTGTAGTAATCGTGTATGCTCAAGATCCATAATTTTTAATAATGATATATGGGCATATCTAATTGGGTTTGAATTTTCCCTTATTCTTATTCTTAGTCATGGTGTTCTTTTAGGCTTTTTAGAGAACAATATAACCAAACTTGAACTCTCTATGTTTGACCCACCAGTTATAGTGGCCATAGAGTCTATTCATTGAAATATATCTTGGATGATGAATATTAAAAATTATCTTACCTAAAATTTCTAGAGCTAATTTATGGAAAATGCATGGCCATAGAGTCTATTTTGGTATGCTTGATGGATATTGACAGTCACTATGCATTTTTCATAAATTAGCTCTAGCACTTGTAGGTAAGCTAATTTGTAATCTTCATCATCAAAGATATGTTTCAATGAGATACATAAATAAGGTAACTCAAACTCAATGGGAAGAATGGATTGAGTTTCATAAACTATGGAAAAAAAGAGTTAGAGGTGCCAATCATGGCCAACATCCTTGAAAATATTTTTAAGGATGTTGATAATGGTTTTATTAGATGCCTCTGCTTAGCCATTACCTTATGGGTAATATTTATTATAAAAAAGTTGGGTGATATTGTATTTGGCACAAATCATTTTCACATCCTTATTTTTAAACAATCCACCATTATCATATATAATATCAGATGAGATACCATAGTAGTAGATGAGATGATTTAAAATTGACTTGGAAATACATTTTCTAGTCATGTAAGTGAGGGGTATACATTCAACCCACTTAGTGATATATTTGGTAGTGATAAGGATGTGTTTATGGCCATCAAATGAGGTAGGGTTAATTTTACCAATCAGATCAAGTCCCCATATTACAAATGGAGATGTTTTAAGTGTTAGTTTTAGAATTTTAATTAGGAAATGAATCATATTAGCATGAATTTGTTATTTGTCACACCTTTTGACATAATTAGTTGTATTTGCATCCATAGTTGGTCAATAGTAATAGGTACATAAGAGTTTTTTGTCTAAGACAACCCCCCTAGTGTGGGATCTACATACTCCTTCATGAACCTCCTATAATGTTAATATTCTTTTTACCAAATTTAAAAAATGAAGCAAAGTTACATCAAAACTAAAATGGTAATGGGTTTGGCCAAGTAAGGTATATAATGAAGCTTGGTGGGTAAAGGTCATTAGTTGTTTACATGATAGGTCTGGTGGCATGATATGGATATGAAGGTAGTTAAATAGGTCTGAATACCATATGGATTTGGGACCAATAATATCATATATCATTACAATGGTTGAAGGTTCATGAGAAGGTGATAAAATATTTTTAATAAAGAATTGATATTCTTTTTCATTATCAGTGTGGAGAATCAAAGAACCAATGGTGGCCATAACATCCATTATCCTATTATTGGCCCTTAGTATGTGTTGAAACTATATATCATCAATTTTATATTTGAGAATATCGATCATGGCCTTGTATAGTACCAACTTATCATATTTGGTCTAAAAGTCATTTGTAACCTAATTAATGATTAATTAAGAATCACCATAAACTATGAAATGCTAAATATTCCATTGTACTACTTAGCAAATCCCTAAAATAAGTGATTAATATTTGGATATGTTGTTAGTGCAAGGAAAGATGACATATAATGCTTTAGGGATAAGACCCCCTATGGTGTAATAAAAATTAGAATTGTCCCTGATCCATGTGTTTTAAATGATCCATCAAAATATATATTCTAGTTCTACTCTTCAAGAGGTGTTTCAATGATGTTCATGATGGACTCATCTTGGAATTGAAAATTGAGGGGTTCAATATCTACTAGGGGATATCCATCAAGATGATATTCAATTACTTGTCCATTTGTAGTTTTTTGGTTGACATGCTATATCTCAATAACTTATAAGAAATATCCATTTATCCATGTAACTTTGTAAATATATCATGGATAGTAGATACTTGAGTGGATCTATTTTGGAAATAACTTTAGTTTTGTTATTAAGTATATAATGTCATAGCTTTTGGGCTGAAAAGACCATATCTAAACAAGCTTTTTCAATTGGTGTATAATTATGTTCATATGTGACAAGTGTATATCTTATATATTGCATGGCATGTTCTCTTTCATTATAATCATGCTTAGCAAGAACTGCTCCTAGGGCTTTGTTTATAGCAAATAGGTACAATAGAAATAACTTTCTTAGCATTGATAATTAAAAAATAGGTGGATTGGAAAGATATTCCTTTAGGCATTGTAAATATTTATGGAATTATTTATACTAAATAAATGTAACACCTTTATTTAATAAGTGTGTAAATAGATGGAATTTATTAGTTAATTGTGAGATGAATCACCTGATATATTGAATCTTGGCCTGAAAACTATAGATATGCTTCAAATTAGAAGGTGGAAACATGTCAGTAACGGCTTGCACTCTGGTAGAATCAACTTTAAATCTTTAATGAGAGATGATAAAGCCTAATAATTTTCTTAAATTAACACCAAAGATGCACTTTTTGAGATTGAGTCTGATCTTACATTCATGAAGTCTCTCAAATATTATTTGTAATACAACTGAATGATCGACATGAGTCTTTGATTTACCCAATATTTCATTGACATAGTCTTCAATAATGTCATGCATCATATCATGAAATATAATGGTCATGACTCTTTGGTATGTGTCCCTAACATTCTTGAGGCCAAATAGTATAACTTGATAACATAACATTCCCCATAGAGTGGTGAATGTTGTTTTGTGTAAGTCTTGTGGCATGATATTGATTTGATTTTGCCCTAAAAATCCATCTATAGTTGAAATCATTTCATATCCCACAGTGGATTCAACTTTCATGTCAATATTTGGTCAAATAAATTCATCATTGGGGTAAGCCTTATTTATATCTCTAAAATCATTGTGGATTTTAATTTCTTTTAGCTTCTTACTGACATGCACAACATTTGAGATCCACTCTATCTATTAAATTAATCAGATACATCTCACTTCTAAATTTTTTTCCAACTATTTCTTTACTAATACAAAAATATGAGGATTCATCTTGCTCAATTTTTATTTCATAGGTTTGGCATCAGGATGTATAACAAGGTGGCATACAACTAAGGTGAGGTCCACACCTGGCATGTATAAATAGGCCCAAGAAAAGATGTCAACAAGCTCCCTCAAAAGGGCTATAAAAATTTCATGTTCCTCTTTAGTGAGGGATGCACCTAATTTCATCCATTTAGGGTCATCTTGAGTCCTAAAATTGACTTCCAGAATATCTTCTACTAGGAGAGTTGAGCCATATTCCAAAATAGTTGGCAGTGATTTGAATTGGCCTAGAACCACAAAGTCTTCTATTTGGACTAGTTCTTCAAGATTTACTAAACAAGATAAATTTCAATCTACCAATGGTAAGGATGGCCATGTTAAAAATACTACTATAAATTCTTGGACAATTAGATCAAAGAAATGTTGTTTTATAGAATGAAACTTGGAACCATAAGTAAGTTCATCATTGATGGTCTCCTGAGATTTATTTGAGGAAAATTGAACACCCCCACCTAAAGGTGCATAGAATAGGTTTTTACCAAAAGATTGGACTTTCTCATTACTTTTAACCTAGTCAATAAGTGCATCAAATAAATCTTCACTTTGGAACCTTAATGTTTAATCTATTGTTTTTGGCTAAGGGTGTTCACCCATTATCCAAAATATGTTATAGGATCTAGTTTGATAGATAACCCTTGTTTGTGGTCTCCCAACTAAACATTATCTCTTAGGCCTAGAAAATTGGAAAAGGCCTCATCATTATCAAACTCATATATAAGAACTTTAGATTGTTGTTGATCATAGGCTATAAGTTGAAGGTATATAGAGGAATCATGTTACATCAGATAACATGGATAGTGGTACAAATGGTATGTGGGTCAAATAGGCTAGTATCAACAAGGTCTTCATAAACATTATGATCAAACTCTACTTCATTTTCAACATCATCATTGATATACATTGACATTGGAACATGAGTAAGATATATGGGATCACCCCCAAGTAGTTAAAATATGAAACCATAAGAGTACCCTATTGATTTGGCATGAGGCCTCCTCCCTTATATGCTTGATTATCCATGATCATGTTATGCATGTTATATTTGGTATTTTTGTAGCAATCAACCAACTTGTTATTGTATAACTAAGATTCATCATTGGTAATGGGATCTTCTTCTTATCTAGTGGTTGATGTGAAAATGAGAGGAGTTAGACTATGAAGTTTGCCTTTACCTTTCATTGCCATTCCATGCAAGTTGGCCTTGTTTTAGGTCTTCCATAGGACTTGGGATTTTATGGAAGTTTGGCAATATGAAATGTGTCATGAGTCAAGTACTCTACTAGGCCATTATCTACGATGGTAAATTGATTGGACATTTCAAGGGGATACATACGTGAATATGATTTCAAGATAACTAGGTTTATACAATTAGCCTCTTACAACTCAACAATTATTTATTTGCCTTTCTCTTATTCCAAAATTGGGTCTAGACCAAAACATTAGTTTTAACTTTCATTCTTAGCCTCCAAATGTTTGAAATGTTCATATGGTTATAAGACGTCTTTGCAAGTGACCTCCATGCCTGATTGTGATAAATTGAGACACTGATGCAATGTCGAAGGGATTTCACTGATTTCATGTATCTAAGGTCTAACCAAGATCAAATTATAATATAGTTTGAGGTCTAACACACATGAAAGTATATCATGGGTCAAGGGCCCTATAATAACTTATAATCTGATGGTGCCTTATGATTCCTACTATTAATGGTTTTAGGATTTGATAGTGATTATTTATAGATTTAGATCAGTTGTTGTATATCTAATATGCTTGATGAGCTTTAGAGACATAATATTCATTGTATATGAGGACACATTTGAATTTGTGTCACATGATGACAACTTCAATATATAGGGGATTATTATGTAGAGGGCCAAGGGATGACATATCACTTTGGTCAAAGGTCAACTATTAGATTGGGATATATGTCTAACCAAATATTGAAGTTTATCTAGGGTAATCCAATTTACAACATGGGATTGGCCTAAGAATTTTGTTCGAATGTTCTTGTGGATAGTAGACATATGCAACAAATCTATAATGAAATTTTTGTAGGTATCTTATGAATTTATTCCACAATATCATATGGTTTCTCCTTAATATTAGGATATGGATTGTTCCTAGCTAGCATAGTGGGTTGAATTGGTTTATTGGTAGGAGGTTGTGGGCCTAAAATGGTAATCTTTGATCACTTATTTATGATTATATAATCATGATTAGACACAGGACCATTATAAATTTATGATGATAGAGATGGGTTAGATATGATAAGTATCTATTTATATTTTCATGGGGCAATGATAATTTATTAGTATAAGGTCCTAAAATAGTAATCCCTAGTTTTTATTGCACTTGTCTATGGTCCTCAATCAAGGAAGGATTAATGGCATAGGTGGATTGATTGGAATTATTTGGAAATGTTCTTGGTCTGTTACAACTTGGTTTATGATGAATGGTGGTGGTTGAAATGTGACCTTCCATAATATGACCTATAACTTTGGTGTAGTCATGCATAGCTATGTGATAAATCTATTGGTTATTAGAATAAGTATAGCCTTGATTCCTCCCATTTGATTGATGTTGTTTTTATTGATACTAATATTTTTATTCTTGTCATGGATATTGATGACATTATTATTTTTATTTTGGACATCATTATTTATTTTGTTGATTTTTATTGTTATGTTGCGGAAAAGGGTTTTGATAGATACCCAGGTTCTGATTGGACATAGATTATCTATTATCTAATGTAATCTCCCCATTTTTCAACATATTTTTGATGAGGTGTTTTATCTTTAGAAAATGATGTATATTATGTCCATGAACATGATGGTATTCATAGAACTCATTCTCTTTATAGTAGTCTAGATATGGAATACCCTCAAGACAATGCTTCAAAATTAGCTAGCTAATCATGTTAACTATGGCTAACTTGCAAAACATAACTTTAATAGGTTCACCAAGGTAATTTAAGACTCAAAAAGTGGGTTTATTTCATGGAGGAAGAGTTTTAAAAGGTATTATTTGTTGTGTTGGGGGAGCTAGTCTAGGTTGCTATAAAAGTTACACTTGATGACTAGGTTACTGATGAGGAGTAAGCTACATTTATAGTGTAAGTTGAGGAAATGGTGTTTACACCATGTGTACATTATGTAACTTAGTTACTATATTTCCAAAAAAAGTATTATTACATTTGTATTTCTTATATTTCTCATAGCTATTTCCCTAAATGGGTGTAGAGGCTTGCATTTGGACATGGGTATGGTTCTAATTTTGGACTTTGCTTTGATTTTGGATCTAATTTTTATTTTAGGAAGATAACTTGATGATCCCTTTCTTAATAAGGTATTTTTAAATTATCAAACATTTTTCGATGATATATTTGAAGGTATGTGCACACTAAATCTCTAGATGATAAGATATCTCAATATGAAAATTTATAATAAACACAACTAATTATTTGTCTAGTAAGCTATGTGTGAAGTGACTAATAGGTACTCTAAATCTCTATAAACAGCTTGAAACTATTTCACCAAATTTATATTTTGCATGAGTCAAATGTACTCATAAAATCTCATGCTTCATATTATAAGAGAAATGCTACACAAATTTATCTAAGACCTCATGAAAATCATATATGGATTTTTTTAGAAATTTTAAAAACCACTCCAAAGCCTTTCTTATTATACTTTAGGGTAATAATAAGATTAGGTAAATGTTTCTATAAGCTACTAGCTAGAAAGCTATAGTCAATTATATCAAATGGGCCTTAGGGTCTCTACCCTTATATTTATCAAATTTTGGTGCTTCATAGCCTAGAGGATATGATATATAGATATAATCCATGTTGAATGGGTATGATCACATATCATCTAACTTAAAATTCATAGTATTTTCCCGTTATTTAATAACAATAATTTCATCCTTCATTTGTTGCATCTCTTGGGATAATAAACTAGATCAAACATTTGGTTGAGATTGTGGTTGGGAGGTCAAAGGTGGATTACCTTGACTAGGGTATAAAGGAGGTATGGTTTGTTATGGAATGTTGGTTTGGTGAGTGACTCAACCAATAATATGCATTCATAGATTGGGATGTGGTTTTTAAAATTGCATGCATTGTTCTGTTATATTATGGCTTAGATTCGGTATATAGCCTTAGATTTGAGGAAATTATGGTTGTGATGGAATAATATGGATTTGGGTAAAGTATTTTTCTTATTTAGGTTGATTAGGGACTTATTGTTAACTATTAAAACTTATATAAATAAGGGGAACTTATTGTGGACCAATGCCCTATCTTTGGATTTGTAGTATGTGCTAAGTGAAAGATAATTGTTGCCTAATCGGTACTTGTTTGATAGTGGTACCTATATTTTTTTAAACACTTGTTATGAAATAGATAATTTTTTAATGTTCATCATTTTCATTTTAACAATGGACACACATTATTTATTATATAATTTTTATGATTGTAAAGTTATATTAGTTTGTGACTGTAGAGGTACATTTATCACTACTTGTCAAGGTGGAACATTTATTACCCCTATTGAAGTGGCATAGTATTCTACTTCTACTATAGTGATATATTAGACTATACATATTTTTTTGGAATGTTAATCATTATTTATGAAGGTGGAGTAACATTAATCACTTGTCAATGAGGCAAGGCACTAGTCGGTGTTTGATTACTTAATCCATGTGGTTACATTCTTGACAAAGTAACTAGTTGAGGATTAGAAGTAACTAATTATGGTTGAGACATAGGATTTACTACCCTTGATATTTTGATTCATTTTTGGTTTTAATTAAGTTCACTTATTGTTTTAGGCTATTTTTAGTTAAACCACTTTACCCTAGATTGGAAGACACTTATATGTTATCCATCATGTTTGGCACATTATTCTATGTAGAAGTAGTAGTAACTTATTCAATATATGAGACATTATACATATCATCAAATGAAATTATTTGTAAAAATGGTTCTATACCCAAATTATCTTGACTTTTCAACTCAATTAATACTCCTATTAAAGAAGCTATCTTTATGATTGGAGCGTTTGACATAGTCAAGTCATTAAAATTACATGATAGATTTAAATAGGTTTGAAATGATTGTTGAACTTACATAGAGTGGTACTCCATGAGGCCATTTCCTTTTAAAATGATATTTGGATCTTGATATGACATCTACTTAAGTGCTTTAGGATGGCTAGTAGTTTAATGTTCAATGGTTTGGGTATAAGGTATGTTGAGAGGCACTATAACTAGACTAGGTAAATTTCCATGAGGGAAGTCTACTAGAAACTTGGCCCCCACCTCCATGGATCTTACTTCTAAATATTTTACTAAGACCTCATCCTTATTTTTAAACAAGTTACAATCAAATAAATAAGGATCATATGTCAATGGCATAGTAACATAATACATTTTTTTAACTTATTCTACAACCAATGGTATGCTATCAAGATATTACATGGTTTGTTCTTGGTCTTGATCCAAATATGGAGGGGAGTTAACCAAATAATGGGCTAAATAATCTTGACTTTGTTCCCCAAATTTATAAGTGTAAGGAGGATAAGGATCTATCTCACAAACCACATCATCACCATAAGGGTATTGAACAAAGTTATCTTGTACAACCACGTTATTGTAACCTAGATTATACATGGTTCCACTTGATTGTAATGATACATATCCAAATAAATGACTAAAATTTCATGAAGATATGTCTATATTTATACAAACTTTTAAAAACAAGGTCTAAAAGACAAATGGTCTAAACTTGGTTTAATTTTGCCTAAAAACTTGGTCTAGGGATGGAGTTGTTTCTGCAAAATAGGCAATGATAAATTTCATCTAAAATAGTCTAACATTAAATGTCTAACACAAAATGTCTCAAAAAAAAGGTTAAGTGAATGGATACAACTGAATGCCAAACTTAGGTAAAAAGTATTTCAAACAATTTTACTCTAGGTCTAAAGATGAAAAAGGTTGTTAGGTCTCTGGGAACAAGGCACAAAGCTAGGATCAAAATAGCTACATCTAAAACAAAGTTGTGAGATTCTAGGACTCTTGGAAAAATAACACAAGAGCTAGACTTGAAACAAAACTAGGTCTAAGAGAAATAGAAATTACTAGGCATTTTGGAAACAAGGCATAAAAGCTAGAGTTGAATAGCATGAAAGAGAATTCGCTAGGTATTTTGAGAATAAGGCATAAAATCTAGACTTGACACAAACTAGGTCTATAAACAAATGGGAATTTTTAGGTCTTTTGGGAACAAGGAAAAAAATCTCGACTTGAAATGACACTAGGTCTAAAAGGTAAGATAGTTAATCTAAAAGATTTGAAACTCTTTCACTCAAACTAGGCATTTGGATTCAAACATAAACTTGATATTTGGTAAAAGACACTAGAATTTAGGCACATATAAGATATAACACTTCCAAAACTTATGCACAAAAATAGTCTTTAAATCTAGCAAGGAATTAGTCTAAGCTATATAATCCAAAAGTGAAATTGTAATGTCTATGCCAAAATTATGTGAATCATAGACATAAATCAATAAATGTTTGAATTTGAACTTATCAATACCAATTTAAAACTCTATTTATAAGGTTGGGATCCATAAATAGACAACAATATAAAAAAATAATTAATAACATGATGGTATTAGGCATAGACCCAAAAGGCACATGTGGTTTCTAAATTGTAATTTAGACACAGGGTAACAAGTTTATGAAATAATGCAAGTATAATAATGGTTCTATCATGATCTAAATATATGATAAATATTTTTTTTTCAAAAAACTCTAAGGCACAAGACTTGGAATGAAATGGGTGGTGTAATAATTCCCTTTTCAAACAAGTGACACACACACATAAACACACACACACGCACACGCGCACGTGCGGATGCACGCACGCACACGCGTACACACACACACACACACACACACACACACACACACACACACACACACACACACACACACACACACACACACACACACACACACACACACACACACACTTTTTTTGACAAATAACTAAGGCAAATGCGTTGTGTCAAATGGATGGAATAACATCTCATTAAGGAAAAAGAGTGGTGTGAAAATATGATTTGTTTTGGAAATGGTATTAAAAACAAATAGATTTGGCTTAATAACCTGAAATTAAAGAGTAAAAAAAACATCAAAACATAAGTGTAATGTCCTAAATCCTAACATTGACAAGGTGGGTTTGTACCATTAAATTATATCTATATACTTGATCTTGAGAGGAAATTATGTTCTTAATACAAAAATTAAAACTTCATGAAAATTAGGGTTTTTTAGGCCCCCTCTTCTCTCAAGAGTTCATACAATGACATGGAACTTTGGGTTACTCATTTTGCATTGATAGTATGTCTGTGGTAAGTGGGGTTATCTAAACTATCAATTTTGGTTCGTTTATAAATTGTCCCATATGTGTGGTTAACACTAGGTTATAACACATCATTTGGATCCATGTTAAATGGCTTCTTGTGAAAAATCTTTTCCTTTTCACAACCACTACATCTATCAATTTTTTATTGTAGAGCAATGTCTAATTTAAACATACATTTTGAGGCAATCTCTTACTAATGAAGTTTGCTTAACCACTCAAACAAGCATCCTGGTAATTTTACTTTAATTTGTATACCTATACCATGGAGTGGGTTTGAAGCAATTTAGGGACATGAATTCTTGGGTTAAAAATTCCTTATAGAACCCATAGGGAGGCAATGAACTCATACCCACAAGCCAAAATTCATGAAATAAGGAAAGTTTAAGGACTTTAGGGTCATTTTAGGGTCACACAAATCACTTATATTTTGTGGAGGTACTTAGAGACTTTCCTTCTATGATTTTAGACAAAAGTAAAAAATACAATAAGTGAGTATTTTTTATCACCCAAGATACCTAAAGGGGATGAGGGGAGAGCATACATGCAACACTCATCTTGTGAAACACACACTCAAAACAAACATAAAAATAAAAAATCTTATGAGTATTTAACTGAAGTGTGAGTTCATTTTTATAACACCAAATGAAATATTTCATATATTTTATCCCCTTGGTGTTTGTGTGAAAACTTCAAACAACATAAAAAATAACTCAAGTAAAATATTTTTTTTAAAACACAAAATTTAAATGTGAGTTTTTAAATTTAGAGTGTTTGAAAGTGTCTTTTCTTGGCCTTTGGGTTCTATAAAAGATGTTAGGGGGTCCTTGTGTTTAGAATAAAAAATTAAGTGGGAAAATGACATTTGAGTTTTACCTCTTGGTTTCAAAAAAATTTACACATAGTAAAAAATTGCAAAAACACAAAGCAATACCATAACTTTTCCTACAAAACCTTAATTAATTAGCACAAAATCATAGCTACTTGAAAAATAGAGGATTAACACAAAATTGTTAAGCACAAGATATGCTAAGAGAGGGGAATAAATTAGTATATAATATATATTATTAACTTTTACTTAATAAAATTCCACTTAACCATTCATTCAATATATGTAATAACAATAGAACAATAAACACCACACAAGATAGAGAGAAACACCAAATTTTAATGTGGAAAACCAACGTAGGAAAAAACATAGAGAATAATATCAAGTATATGAATGAGCACCAAATTGTAGGAGCACCAACCCCTTTGATGAGCACCAAAACAACAACTATTTATGATCACCAACCCATAAGAGCACCAACCCTTTTATTGAGCACCAACACAACTATTCATGATCACTAACCCACAGGAGAACCAACCCCTATTTTGTATACCACATAACTATCTCCTAATGTTTCTTTTTAAACAAATGATATCACATTACAATATCTATTCATTTTATCTCCTTTGCTCTTCTAATCTAGATATGACAATTAAAAACCATGCTCTCTTCCTTACACTTTAAAAATTGCTTTCCAAGCCTTTATTTATAGCTTACCAAATGACCTTTGGCATTCACTCTTTGTGAACCTTCAATCTTCATGGAAAATTGTGCCAAACTTTCATGACCCTTTGAATATTTGCATTTTAAAATTCATATAGTTACCCTTCATGAGAAAATGCATCTTTTCCATTTTTGTATTTATCTTGGTGACTTTTCATATTCCTCAAAGTGTTCCTTCATGAAAAATTGCACCCTTCCTCTTTTGTCTTCACTTGGTGACTCTTTGAATTCATCAAGATGACTCTTCATGGGAAAATGCATCCCATATCTTTTTCATCTTTACCCCATGACTCTTTGAATTCTTCATGGGCCCTCTTTTGGCTTTATGCAACCAAAAATATATTCATTAATATTAAATAAATATTAACACACATTAGCCAAGATATGAACATTAAAAATACCATTAAATGCTATGGAGCCTTTGTCACCAATAATGCTAGACCTTTGACATCAATTGTAACCTCAAACTAAAACTACCACTTCCTAAAACCTATACTACACATGCCAACCTACACATACTAAAAAACATATAGTAACTCACAATTACTATATCATCCTATACGTATTCCTATTATTGTACCTTTTTGTGCACTTCTCCCTCTTTGACATCAATGGAAAAGGGCCTATCCTAGAGCTAACACTTAGGTCCCCCTCAACTAATTCTGATCTTTAAAGTCAAGAAGTAATATAAATTACTCCCAAATCCTCTCGTAGATCCTTGAATGTGTCCTTTGGTCATGCCTTTATGAAGATATTTGATAACAAATAAATTTTTACCTATCCTCTGAGTATCTGTAATAAACTCATCTGAATCTTTTCTTTTAATCTCACAACCTTCTACATGAAAATTTAATGTGTATCCCTGGTTACATATTTGACTTACACTTAATATATTATGTTTAAGACCTTTTACATATAAAACATTCTTAGTCTTGGTTATACCATTATCCAAATTTAATGTACCTTTTCTAGCTATCCTAGTAGTGGTATTGTCACCAAGTTTCACTATGCCACCATTGATCTTCTTTAGAATTATGAAATTTATCTTATCTCCTATCATGTGCCTCAAACATCCACTATCAATAAACCATGGTTTCTCTTCATTTATTGCATGCAAATCTATCTGAACTAACATATAATCTTCAAGTTGTTTCTTTTTCCATGAATTTGTCTAACCTTTCTTGATAAATGGACCCTTGAAAATTTGGTCCTTCTTGACTAAACAAAACATGATTTTTCAATGTTAGACTATGTGTCTAAAATTATTACACTTGTAAAAATTTATGGCCTCTTCATCAAAGCCTGATAGAGGAGAAAAATAGTTGTGGCTTCTACTTGACGCTACATGAGTTTCCTTTACCTTTTTTAGGAAATTGTTAGCTCTTTTCTAAAATTCTATTTTCTTATGACCATATCCATTATAATAAAAATAATAACCATGAAAATATAACCTTTCTAATTTGTGTATCTTTATCTTGATTGTCTTTTGTAGCTTTGTCCCTTCTAGCCTTATGTATTCTTCACTTCTTCCCTTTTTGTTTCCTCTTTTGTAAGAGCTTCAACATAGCTCTTTTTATTTTCAAATCTGATACGTATCTTATCTGATATTTAATTTTGACTTTCTAATATCTTATTAAACATGTTAGTGCTATCCTCAAATTTTGAATCACTGATTGGTTTATCATTGACTGCTTTCTCAATATCTTCTTTTAAAGAGGCAATTTCAATAACATACCTTTCACATTATTCACTTACTTTTTGAAACTATGTTGTTAGATCCTTTTCATTATTTTTGGCTTCTTTAGAGTGTGCTTTTATATCTTCAATTATTTCCTTTGACTCCTTTTCATTTTTCTCAATCTGGTGCTTCAATATTCAATTCTTCTTCTCAATAGCTTCTAATTATTCTAAGGTACAAGTGAGTTCTCCTTCCAAATTCACCTTGGCTTCATCCTCTCTTTCATCATGTTCTTCTTCTTGATCATCTCTACTTTTAATTGTAAAGGCATCTTCATTGTCACCATTATTCGTATCTATAAATTTATCCTTCAAAGAACCTAACTCAACCTTCAACTGATTACACTCTTCTTCTCTTTATTTCAATCTTGAATATGCAACCTCTAGATAATTATTATGATCCTAAATAAACATCTTATCTTATTTTTATTCTATAGCCAAATTAGAATCAAATATACATAACTTTTCCTTAAGATCCTTGACCATATATTTCAACTATTGATTCTCCTTCCTTAGTTGATTAGCTATCTTGTGCTTTCCCTGATCTACCTTCAAGTTGTTAAACTCTTTTTGAAGGAACCTACTCTAATTCCAATTGTTAATCACGGAATATACTAAGGTGGGGGTGAATCAGTATATCATATATCTTATAAAATTTTACTTAATCAAATTCCACTTAACTATTCATTCAAGATATGCAATAACATTGAAACAATAAACACCACACAAGATAAAGAGAGACACTAAATTTTAATGTGGAAACCCAAGTGGGAAAAACCATGGAGAACAATCTCAAGCATATGAATGAACACCAACTCAAACTACAATATTCAAAAGCATGAACTTGTAGGAGCACCAACCCATTTACTGAACATCAAGAAAATAACTATTCATGAGAACCAACCCATAGGAGCACCAACCACTTTATTGAGCACCAACACAATAACTATTTGTGAAAACCAACACACAAGAGAACAAACCCTATTGTGTATACATCACGACTATCTCTCAATCTTATTTTATCAAAAAATGATAGCACATTACAATATCTCTTTCTTTTATCTCCTTTTCTCTTCTAAGCTAGATATGACAATTACAAACCATGATCTCTTTCTCACACTTTACAAATGGATTCCCAAGCCTTTATGTATAGATTAACAAATGACCTTTGTCATTCACCCTTTGTAACTCTTCAATATTAATGGAAAATGGCACCAAACTTGCATGACTCTTTGAATCCTTGCATTTGAAAAGTCACATGGTGACCCTTCATGATAAAATGCATCCTTTCTCCTTTTGTATTTATCTTAGTGACTTTTTATATTCCTTAAAGTGTCCCTTCATGAGAAATTGTGCCCTTTCTCTTTTGTCTTCACCTGGTGACTCTTGGAATTCGTCAAGATGATTCTTCATGGGAAAATGCATCCCATATCTCTTTTGTCTTTACCCCATGATTATTTGACTTCTTTAGGGGCCCTCTTTTGAATTTATGCAACTGAAAATATATTTGTTAATATTAAATAAATATTAACACACATTAGCCAAGATATGAACATTAAAAACACCATTAAATTCCATGGAGCCTTTATCACCAATAATGCGAGACCTTTGACATCAATGACAATATTTACAACATAAATCATAACTCTTAAAGCAATAACACATAAGTTATGACAATATTTCCACTCTGAAGGCAAAACTTCAACTCACCTTATAAGATAACATAGTTAGTGGAAAAATTCTATGGTTAATTTAATATGATGACTTATCAAGCAAAATCAATACTTATCATGAAATATCACTTATTATCATCACAATATCACTATTTATCAAGTAAATTCACAAATTATCATGCAATATAAAAACTCTCCCTACAATACAAAATAGATAGCATAAAATGGCAATGGTTAAGGTAATACTATGATTTTTAATGTAATATCACAATAGTTAAGGCAATACCATGATTGCAAAGTTGTGATATTGTGTAATATCACAATTTTGGAGATCAAAACGATGATTATATAGAACAAAAAAGCTATTTTATATAGAACATATGTGAGACTTCAATTTCCACTTTTTTGGTTAGTAAGTTTGGATTTTAACATGAAAATTATTAGGAGTATGTCCTAAAATGCCTTGATAAGAACTTTGTGGGGTGTGAGTCCCACTAGGTATGCCATCATGTGAATAATGAATATGTAGAAGGGAGGTTAGTATAGTGTTAATCCAATAAAACAAATCAAAATAACACACTAATCACTTAACAACTCTATCCTAGACACTAAGGGGGTCATAGGTAATAAACATACAAATTAGTACACAACTATATCATAAATGAAATCATTATTTTACCTTCCTTAGAGCTTCAAATGGCTTGTTGAAATGGTTTTCTCAGTTTTGTGCATTAATAAGTATTTATCAATGAAGCTCAATTTGCTCCTTCTCTGTTTGGCAACTTATCTTGGCTAGTTAGCTTATAAATTTGGCATGGTAACATTATTAATGTGGCTTATGGGGTAAATCCTCCATAATAACACTACACTATCAAATCTTGTGGAACAATAGGTATGGCCTTGTATTTATAGCATCTAAAAGTTAACTCTCACCTAAGGTGAGTTAAGGTTGAGTTTAAACATGGAATGATTTCAAACTAACTCTAGGTGAGTTGAGGCTAAACCCAATTGAGTTAAAATTTATCATGTAATTATGACTTTCAATTACTAGGCATGGCTCTCAAATTAGACATTTTGAGATATTTTGGGAGAGCTTGATAACTCATAAAGGAAATGATGAAAAGGATTGATATTTTAAATTTTGGAATTTCTATTTTTAGATATTCATTAATAGCAAATGGATAATTTAGGTAATAATTTAATCTAGTTTAATTAGTTGATTCATTTTGATTTTAATTTTAGATCTTTTAAGAATTGATCAAGTGCCTTGTTTAATGGGTACATAGGCTAAACTACTAGTTTTTAGGTCATAAGGTGATTGGGGATGAATCTATGAGAGGTTATTATTACATGAAGTATAATAATCCAAATAAGGATGCCTAAACATGATTTTGAGCATTGATGAATGATGTACATATGAAATTGGTATGTTTAATGATTCTTAGGCTTGGTTTACAATGTTTGGTATAAATAAGTCTGAAGTCTAGTCGAAAGCTAGTTGTGTCTAGAATGGTGTGTCTACATATATCAATCTCTTTCAAGAAATAACTTTCATTAAACAAATTGTGCCAACCATTAGGATACATTTTATTTACACATTGGATTACTTTGGGTCACTTGACACTTGTGTTAGGATATGATAATAACATCAATGCTATTGTTTGACCTAGATGTTAATGTTGAGGGAGTAGGAGAATAGGTATAAGTTTAAAACTTACATAGATTGAAGATAATTAGATTTTAAGCTTTATGATAAATATAAATGACTTGTATCATCCATATAAGACTATTCAGATTAAGAGATATAGGCCAAGGGGAATAAATATAAATTATATGCAAAACTTATGGAAGTGAAAAGGGTAATAAAATAAATGGAACAACCAAGGTCTGAGTTTACCAAGTGTACAAGACTAAGGGGATATATAATAGAAAAATATTCTATGCATTTTACCTCTTTAATAAAATAATGAAATTTATATTTTAAAAGAAAGGAATGTGTACCTAGATGTGTATGTACACCTTATCTTTATGTCTCCCCAACTTGAGTGCTTTACTAGTGATTGCCTTGAAACCAAGTGCATGATATAGTATAAAATCAATGCATATACTTTGGGTTGAAAGTACTAAAAATAGATTGACATTTAAAGATTAAGGTTTATAAGTACATTTGTGTGTTGATGTAGCTTCCTTGTCTATTGGAAAGTTGTTTTGAAAAAGATGTAATAATATAAGGATCTAAAAATGATATTAGTATAAATATAGAAAAATACTTAAATTGAATATATCTAAAGAGATAGAGATAGAATGAAAGGCACATGCCCCTAATTTTGGAGTAAAAGTGAGTTTCCACATGGTAGATAAGATTAGATTAATTTTAAAACCCAATGATACTTATAACTTTGTGATGTTGGATGATCAAGTATAACTTGAAAAATATTGGAAAGATTGAGTTATTTGATCACCTCAACCATAACAAAAGGTGAATCAAATAATACAATTGATTGGCTAAATAAAATTCTATAAAAGTCTATGGGGTATCAGTACAAAAAGTACATGATATGGTAATAGTACATAAAATATTTTTGGAATCTAAATTTGATTTGTATTATGTAATATTAAGCACATGTTTCATAAAATAAACATGTTAGGTATGTCTCATGCTGAAACTATGTATAACAATAGAACCAATGTATAGGATTATACCACAACTGTGAAATCATATAACTATGTGCTTTGGCTGATTTGTATAGCTATGTAAGTGTGGAAGACATGCTTCCAAATCATGACACAAGGTAAATTTTAAGATAAGTTATCAAAAATACCCTTATATTTCATTGGTTAATCTATATATATTTATTTCATAGTCATGAAAAAAGTTTAGGTGTGTTAACAAATTTATTATGTGTAAGACCTTGTTTGCTTAAACTTGTAGGTTGTGGGGTAAATGATAAAAGGAATAAAAAAATTACCTAAAATTAAATATTGTTTTATTTTTTTATTATTATTTAATAGCTATTAAATTTCAAAAAAATAATCATCTTAGTCTAAGTATGTATGCAAAATTTATGACCTCTTGAAGATGGCAACCTATTGCACCGTTCAGTTACAACCATTCAATTGTATCTATTTGGTTACATCCATTCGGTTTCATAAAAATGAAACTAAATTCATGAAACTAAATGGATCAAAATGAATTTTTCATACTAAATGGATGAAACCTAATGGTTTGAGCTAAACATGTGCAATTGAATGGTGCAATTGACTACCAACTTTTGGAGGCCTTAACATACGAACTTAGATTGAGAGTTTTTTTTTAAAATTGCATAGATCTTCAAGAGGAATAAATATGAAATAATATTAAGTTTTATGAGTTTTTTTTATTCTCTTTTTTCATTTATCCCACAACCTATGTATTTTATCTCTTCAATCCACACAATGACATTCCAAATTATACCAATTTATGGAATCATATTTAGTATATATAGGGAAAATGGGAATATTTTTATTCAAGTTATTATAAATGTTTGGTGATCTAAACCAAAAAATAAATTACACCTCTAATTTTTTAGGTGACCCAAATCTATATACTAGCCCTTTAAAATTGCCAAAATCAAATTCCTAGAAATAAAATATTCATGATTCAACGAATATTCACCACTAAAATTTACCCTCACATGCCCCCAATATATATTGAAAAATATGAAAATTAATATAATCACTAATGTGAAGGACATGTTTCGAAAACATGCCCCCACTATAAACTAGAGATGTTTAATATTGAATAAGTGTGGAGAACATGTTTCGAAAGCATGCCCCCACTAAATTTGAAATCTTTGAATGTGTTAAAGCCATGACCCCCATTGAATATAAAAACTAATATAAGTACCATATACTAAGTTAGTGTGGATTATATGTTTCTAAATTATGCCCCCACTAAATTTAAAAAATGATATAAGTGCCATATACTTAATGAATTTAGATAACATGATTCCAAAGCATGCCCCCACTATATCTAAAAATTGTGCCAAGTGTGGAGAAAATGACTTTATGACATTCCCCCACTAATATTCCTTGAATTTTGAGGTGAGGGAAATATAGGAATTGTTAGTTACCTCACCTCAAAAAGATAAAATAATTGTATACTCTATGATTGTAACCATGTAGTATATAGAAGGGAACATGACTAGGTAAATGTATCATTGAAGTACATAGAACCAATGTGATCACATGTGGGCCTAAGATGCATGATAAATATCATGGAGACATATATATATTAATAGTATAATCTCAACATTAAAACAAGCACAACCATAATATCAATCAAAATAAGTCAAAAGGCAATGGTCTAAGAAGACTATAAGCAAGGGGCATGTTTAAATGTTACAAAATCAAAGGGACATGACTTAGTAAAATGTCCATAACATCAAGAATCATATATTAAAATTTCTATACAACAAACAATGACATATGTAAATGTGAATGAAATTATACATAAGCACAGGGGCCACAATTAAAGAATCATATTCAAATGCTCAGAAAAGTAATACAATCGTAAGGCAAGACACTTAAGGAATGCATGAAATAAAGCATAAGTATCTAGTATAAACATGTCATAGTAGTCCATGGATATAATGTGTTAGAAAAACTATGTCAAGTGTATATCATATCAAGTACCCTATGTAAAATATAATCATGGATAATAGGCATGTATAAGTATATATTTAATCTCAAGCATGATAATGTAGAGTGATCATCAAATAATATAACCTGTGTGTATCAATATCAAATAAGTGAATGCCCCCAATGTCCATAGGCATGAATATAGGTAAATCTAAACATTTGAAATATGATTGTATCACATGTATATGTATTCATGTATCACCCTCAATTAGGAGTGTGACATATATTTATATATAAATAACTAATAATGGCATCTATCAATATATAACTAACAAATGGATGCTAAGGAGGAAATATAACATGTAGGTGATGAGAGTGTTTTTGAATTTTTGAGTGATTTTTATTTTGTTCATATTTTTGGAAATTTTTAATAGGAAATATCATCCAATGATGTCATATAGTATATGTCCATAACTATCTCCCCACTATAAATCTATTTTAATACCTAGGTTACACTATCAAGTAAATTTAAAAGTTTAATAATATGTCACTATGGTATCAATGGTGTTCTACATATGTAAAATAGGACTCGATGGTCATGAAGCAATTATAGCCATAATAGGATTAGGTGTTTTTGAAACCCATCATTGAGTGATATGTGGTTTCTTTAGCATATAATTAATATGTGGATTTTGAGGTGATCTATATATCTAATCATGGTGTGTATAAAAATACTATGATTTGTGGAATCCATTATATGTATCGTATGTAATGGTCTCTCAAGTACTAGTTATTAGTAAAGGGTATTACTTATTGCTTACCCTTTTGGGGTGAATTAGCCTTGATAGGCTTGATATATAGTTATATGGGTATAATTTTATTTTGTTCAAGAGGATGATCATATGAAATTCCATAAATGATAATTAATTAATTTGCATGAATGTATTTAACACACCCATGCACTATATAAGGTAATGATAAAAGAGTGTATATCCAAGTTCTTCCTAATAACATATAAAATATGCCCATGGAAGGGATAACTTAGAAGGTGTTAAACAAATGTGTGGGACTAACCTATAAATGTAGGTTAATCTCATCAAGGACCTTTTGGTATTTACCATAGAATGATCTAACTGATTTGTTTGAGGGGTGTAAATCATGATGAGTATAAACCAAATGCATAAGTAATGTCATGGTACACACATTATGACTTTCACCATTATCAATCATAACATTGTATATGGGTTTTTTTATCAAGGTATGCTCAAATTAATAGAGAATGAAGATCAGAGTTATCATCCTTAATTTCACTATAATCAAATGAAATAAAAGGCTTCACATGTAAGTACCAATAACCCCATTTATTTAGTGTTTATAATGTAATAAAGGAGTATTACATTATATTCCATTTGGACTTTTGGTTCCTTCTTAGAATGGTCTTTTAAATAATTTTTAATTTTTTTTATGGTGATCGATAGGTTATAAACCTAATTCCTTTATAGGATCTCAAATATAAGTATTTGGTCATCAATAAGATATTGGATCTTGTGATTGAAGGTAAAGCATCTTATTTTAGAATGTCTTGGTCTTTGATGATAATCACAATAATAATTTACATCATATCCTTCAATTAGAGGTTGACTCATATCAACATTGATATGATGAGGAAGAGATATAAGATAACATTCTAGTAACCTTGAGAGTAATAAACCTAGGGACTCAAGTAAATGTGTAAATTATCTCTCTAGTGCATTAGATAGGAAATTATGAGTAGGCTAATATGAAACTATGCTAACTATAGTGGTTTTTTCCTTTTTAGGCTAAGAAGATTTTATCTTATAAATTGATTTAATTGTGAACTCATACTAAATGTAGATGCAACTAGTGTGTTTGAAACATACTTGAGTTAATTCAATGACATAGTTTCATTTCATGGTCCCTTAAAACATGGCATAAGTCAGAAAAATATTCTAACTTCTTGAAGAAAATGGACTCATATAAAGGATCAATCAAAATTTGGTTGAATATATCTTGAAACTCTTTGTATACCATAAGATTAGTCATTTTGGATATCATTATCTTATATCTCATGTCATATTCATTGATAGGTTCATTGGTTCTTTGTTTGATTTTTTCAATTTGTCTATAGGAAACATTTTAATAAATTTTAATGGAAATGTGTGATAATAAATAAATGAAGAGGTTTGAAATTTTTTATAGATTGGAGAGGTAAATAATAGAACCATCTCAAAGCATAGTCCTTGAGGATTCTTGTAAATAATTTGGTTAAAATTTTATTATTGGAAGAATATTAAAAGAATACCACATAAAATGTTAAATATGTTCAAGATAACCCTTGACATCATAGAATGTGAACTTAGGTGAAATAATTCTATTTGGCAAGGGGTGTAGGTATATTTCAAGTGTAAGACGGTTATGTAACGCATCTTGAAAATCTATGGCATGAGGAGATATTAAATCATTTTATTCAATGTTTATAATCTTGGATTTTGGGGTATTTATAACTTGAAGGAATTATAGAACTATAGGAGCAATGGGATTTAGATTAGCAATTTGAGTATTCACCAAAGGGATGAAAACATGTTTTGAAGTAACAAACATTGAAACTAATATTTGTGTTGACACAATGGTAATTCCATGATAGATGTATCAATATTAATTTCAAGGAACAAAGGTTTAAACACATAATCTATGCCCCCATTAGATGTAGGTGGATTGATAAGTGTGGGTTGAGTTAAGTACCTTTTAAAGATTCACCATTACTAGGTGAAGCAGCCTTAGTTTTATATTTTTTAATTATTTCATATCTTGTAACCTGAAAAATATGCATCTATTTTACCCTTTTTATTATTAAGATGAGTAATCAACACCTCTTTATCTTCCATTTGAAATTAATTTTTTGAACTAAAATTTTTCATTGATTCGCAAATGAAAAATTTAAAGTTCAAAACAAAGTACAACAATTAGGAAACCATAATTTATCTTAGATTTCAATGTTCAAAAATTTGTTTCATCAAATGTTTAACCCTAAAAGGGAATATATATTGGGTTTATCTAGATTATTAAATGGGTGTATAGAAATGAAATGGCACAAGGGTGATAATAACATGTATAATAGGCCAATTAGATTTTAAACTTAAATATATGCATCTAATAAATTTATTATGTTGAGATAGTCTAAATATGAAAGGTAAAACTATGATAGATATAGAAATGACAAAGAAGTGAAGTACTTAGATCATTTTGATGATAATATAGTTTAGGATCTAGAATATACTGAAATAAGGTGAGAAAGAGATTCTAGAATAGTCATAAAATTTTAGTTTTGATAATTCAATCTCTATAGATAGTAACATCATCCTAGGATAGTTACATTGATGATACTCTATAAGTTTGACATTAATGCCCTATATAAAATATATGTTCAAACTAGATGCGACCACCTAGATGTTTCTAGGTTTTGCTTCACCTTCTTTCTAGTGCATTTAGATCTAGGTCATGGATAGTCAATCCTTGGGAAATGGAAAAACTCTAGATTTACATCTTTAATTTGACCTTGGGTAAAAATGGTTTAGTGGGCACATGGTTTAGATCTCACCTCAGTGACCCTTCTATCAAAGGACATTGCCTACATATCCAATAATCTAAAAAGGGACTTAGACTGATGTAATTCTCCCTTATGCATTAGATTATATGCGAATCACATAACGTGTGAAAATTAAGTATAATAGTGACCTAGCTTATATCTTGGAAAATCAAGCTCTTAGACTACTCCTTTAATCATTCAATGATTTTTCTGAAAATAGGTAACCTTTATTCAATTAAATTCTTGATAGAGTGATTTTGATATGTTCTTTCATATCTCTAGTATTTTATAGATGAATAATTAATGAGTGTTTAAACTCTATTTATATCAATATATTTGGAGTAATAACTCATATTAAATCATTTAGGTTGATCATTAGGATATGTTTGATTTACACATTGGATGACTTTAGGGAAATGGACACTTGTGTCATGACAAGAGGGTAATGTTGACCTTACTATCTAACCCAAATTCTAGTGTCAAAGGATTAGGAGAGCATGTATAGGTTCAGAGTTTATAGAGATGGAAGATAAGTACATTTTAATAAATTTGGGAAAGATATAAGACATGGGTCATCAATATAATACTACTCATACTAAGTGATATAGGCTAAGGGACACAAAGACAAATTATATAAGAGACTTGCAAAAGCATAAATGATAAATAAATGAAAAGAAAATAAAGATATGAGTTTGCCAAGTGTATAATAATGAGGTGATATAAAATCATAAAACATCATCTATAACTTAGAATCAATCCAAAGTATGGTACATAAATTGATTAATGAGTTTATGAACATGCATAAACATATGGGTAACACTGAAAGATGTAATACTAATTAGAGCTTTAAATTATAGAGGTAAAACAAACCTTTTAATAGGTTTGGAAATAATCAAGAAAAACAAGTTCCATACAATGGGATTCTAAAGATCAACATCATGAAAGAAACCTATATACATATAATATTTTCAATCTTTTATTGATTACTAACACTTTATATCTTGCACAAACCCGTTGAGTCTCAATCTTTATGAGTGCATACCTTAAAGGGTACACTAGGAAATGGGTGGGTAGACCATCGATGCTTTATAGTATTACTGTCCATTTTGACACTTGTTTTCTACATGTTTGTATCCTAAAAACCTTATCCATAACTTTTTTATTCTCTATTACACACTCTCCAGTCATTTGCTACCTTCCCCCCCCCCCCTTTTCTAACCTTGTCCCCTTTTTGACTATTCACTGTACTAGGTTAACCCTATTGACCTTGTAGAGTTTTTAGCCTTAGTTTACTATACTAAGTTGACTATGTTGACATTGTATAGTTTTGGGTAAAATTTCATTTAGGGTCTAGGTTGGCTCTTGGCTAACCTAACCCGTGACCTAGTGAATTATTGTTCAAAATTATGCTAGGTTGACTGGGTCAACCCTATTGACCAAAAATTTTGGAAGGGCATAGGGTTAAATATACATACATACATACATACATACATATATATATATATATATATATGTATGTATGTATGTATGTATGTATGTATGTATGTATGTATGTATGTATGTATGTATGTATGTATGAGTTAATTTCACCATTATCTATATAAGAGAAAAAGAAGTAAGAGTTATTATGCATCTGCTTATTAACCATTCTAAATGAAGAGCAAGCTTAAGGTTTCATACTTTATTTGGAGATATGAATCTTATCTTGTGGATAAGTCTTTTAAATGCATTGATAGGTTATGTAGCCTAGAGCTAATTTATTTTTATCATCCTTACATAATATAACAACCTCTTGTGAACACCTTGGCCAAGGGAGATATTGACGCTTGGAGGCTTCATCTTCAAAGCTAAGTTTTCCTAACTTTATTTCTCCTTTTTAAGAGTAGATAGATATGTATTTTTACTTCTCTTCCATGCATTAGGACGTTTTATACATTTACATGAGTATATGTTTTCTTTGCATGTTTAATTTTATTATTTCTAACCCCAACTTTGTGCCACAAGCTTTGTTGAGCACTAGATTATACTTTTATTTACTTATTATTTTAGTGAATATAAAACATATTAATCCTTTAGGTTTATTACATGATTTTGCTTGAATGGAGGCTTTTAAATCCTCCCTAGCATATTGTACTATGGTAAGAGATCCCCTAATTAGGTCTAGAAGATCCCCATATTGGTCGTGTTCTTAATTATCTAATGTATCCCCAATAGGAAGTGTATGGTATGATTTATCTTCTCTAAGTTAGGATTGATTTATAGACATGATGTATTTATAATTGCTTACATTCTAGTGAACTTGACATGAATCTAAACCTTATTGGTTTTATCTCATGTTTTTCATTATTTTAACATTTAATTTTTCTATATTTTTAATACTGGATCGATAGTGTTGATATAACTCTAAATTTTGTGTGAATGTTTAACACACAGTCACATATGTATGACTCTATTCTATTTATACAATTTTTTCATTAAGTACAAGTTGTTAGGTCAACCTTGTCGACATAGTACACGTTAAAACTTTGAGGTCAGGCTACTAGGTTGACCCTATTGACTCTATATATTCTTAGACTTCCAAAAACATACTAGGTCGACCCAGTTGACACAAACCTTTTTAGACTTCCAAAAAATAAACTAGGTTGACATTGTCAATGTAGTTATTTTTACAGGCTTTATTAGTAGGGTTTTACAGAACTAGGTTGACCGAGTCGATTTGTTTGGCATAATTTTCAAATAGTTAGAACATTTTTTTTGAAAATCTAAGCATGTTCAATCCCACCAAGGTTTCATTATCTCTTCATCTATCATTTTTTTTATTCATTATAGTTCTATTTTTCATAGTTTCCAATCTATAAAACTACCCATGTACAGTCAATTAGGTCGACCCCTATTGACATAGTTTTGTATTTTGTATTCTATCTAGAAAACTAGCTCAACACTATCGACATAGTTATTTTTTAGACCCTTGCTTCTATAGTATATTAACGACACTATCAAATTTATTCTATAATGTGTACATAAACTGTCATCTAAATCAACATTGTGCTATGTTTCAAAGTTTAAATGAACACTTATATATGCTAGTAATTATTTCACACTTTCACTTTTTGTTTTTTTTATGCTTATAATAGAGCACATTAGTCTAATTAGATGGTTTTTAATATACCATTTATTTTTACTATTTTATATTTTATGCATGCACTACTAAATCACATAATATTAAAAATACATTTAAACAATTGTCTATTGAAGGCTTACCTACTTGGATTTCATCACCTAGGGGGAAGCCAACATGGTTTTTTGGCCAAGTATAAACATTTGGTTAATGACGTATATTGGCTAAGCACTTGACACCCTTATCATTGTGGTGTGTGAACTAAGGGGGTAGGAACCAATACCAAGCTAATACCATTGAAAATATAGATCCCTTTCATTTTAAATGTCCTAATAGCATACTTATATTATTTTATAGTTCCTTGCTTGTAACCAACTCCCTATGACATCTAAAATCATATTCTAATAATCTAATAGCATTCAGGATGACCACTTAGTTATATTTTAATTTCCAATTTCATTACTTACTATTTACTCAATTATATTTTGTATTTTGAATAATTCCATTAGCCTTCATTGGTGAGAGGTTTTGTGTTGTGCCTCAATTGGATCAACCTCATTGATTCAATTGATTGTGTGTTTCCATTCATTACTTGCTTTCAAAATTAATTACATTTTTTTTCCTATTTTAGTACACATCCATTCTACTTGACACAGTCTCTTATAGACTATCTATTTTTCCCCTACCTATAGTACTAAGTTAACTCTATACACTTTTTAAACCTCTATTTTTAGTACTAGGTCAACTTTTTTGACTCTGTATACTTTTTCAACCTCTATTTTCAATACTAGGTTGACCTTGTCGACTCTATACACTTTTTCAACCCCTATTTTCCATACTAGGTTGATCATGTTGACTCAGTACACTTTTTAGACCCTTCTTTCTATACTAGGTCGACCTAGTTGACTCGATATGGTTTTTTGTCACTTCCTATTTCCTTGTTTTTACATCTTTCTTTTTTTGTTTATTCCTTCTCCTTCATCATGAACTTCTTTTTTGAAGATAACACTAAGTTAAATTCAATAGAAATATTGAGTTTCACCAACCCTCATAAGATCTCCCATAAGTAGAGTAGGGCTACTCTCTTGGATAAGAGTAATGTTCATATATCCACTCACAAAATAAACTATGGGACCCTTCCTCATTCCTCTTCACTTCATAATCCTCTCTTCTCACTTGAAGATTAACCCAAATTAGAGTATACCCTTGAAATACTCTTTTTTATCTCTGAATTTCCTCAACATCAAGGAAAGGATCATTATAACATTTACAATCTCATGATTAGTGGTTAGGTTTAAGATAGTCAGTCACCTTCTCCCACATTCTCATATGGATTTTGGGGTACTATTTTCTTTGATTCTCAACATGTTCCCTCTATTATGACCCCTTCTCATACCATGACCTCTTATTCTTTAACTTCTTCTACCTTCATGCCTATTATATCCACTAAATTGGTAGGTTCTGCATCTATTGGGCCTCTACTAAGACACACTCTCCTCAACTCTTCTACTAGTGCATCATTTTCTACCCAAGGTAAGCATTCTTCTAGTGATTCCTCTTCTCACCCCTTCACTAGTTCATATTTTGCCACATAAGCAAGTTTTTCCATTAGTGCCTCACATTCTAACAGTTCCTCTCAGGATCCTATCAACACCAATAGTGGTACCCAAAACATTAATACAAACTTTAAAGATTCAAATAATGCTAACAATTCCAATCAAACCCATTAAATTTTATTAAAAGCACTTAATCAAATGAATACTTTTCAAGATCATAATACAAATCAAATGATGAGAATAAAAATAACCTTATCCATATTCAAACCCACCCTCAACCAATGCCTTGGGTCATGCATAATTAAAATGTTCCCCACCTCCTCTTCGAGACTCCCATGGTATTCTCATCCCTCAACCTCTTATTTTCAACAATATAATTAATCGTCTCTAAAATGAGCCTCTTACAGCTAAAATTTCCAATATTGATATAGAAGGTATTACCCCTACCATTTCTTAAAATGGATCAATTGATCTTACTCTTCATCTAAAAGTATTTGGAAATCTATATAAAAACTGGGTCAAATTAAATACCTTTTCCACTACCAAGTTATTATCCAAAACCCTAAAGGGTGATGTTTTAGATTGGTACAACCAACATAAAACTCATTCTATTACTAATTTGGAAGATTTAGTAAATGATCTAGTCCAAGAGTTCCAAACTAATGATCTTCTTTAGAATACCTTGGCCCATTTTATAAATTGTAATAAAATTAAAAATGAAACCACCCAAGATTTTGTTAAAAGGTGGAAAACATTGTCTATTAAATGTGACCATAACATGCCTAATGATAACCTTTTCCATCTATTTACCAATGTTCTTTTTTCCAAGATGAATTATCAAGTCCTCACTCTCTCTCCACATACTCTAGAGGAGGTCATTGACCAAGAAAAACATCAATATTTCCTTATGCATTAGTTTGAGCCACCCCAACCTTCTATGAGTACTCATATCTTAATCAAGAATAAGAATCATCTTGTTACCAATGATGGTGTCATAGACTCTTATGACATCATTCACACTATTCAATCTAGTGTTCCTAACCAATATTTGGGACTAACTCCCCCTCCTCAACAATTCACCAATCCTCATTTATCTTCACCTAATAACATCAATTTTCACAAACCTTTATCTTTAGCTAAATTACTAAAAATTTTACATAGGCCTCTACCATGAGAACTTGATCCCACTCATCCTATGCTATTTTGTTAAGATACCAAATTTTTATGTTGGTTTCATACTAGTTAGGGTAATTCTCATTAGATATGTAGGAAAATTCATAATTTAGATATGGATTTACTTCTTGTTCTTAGTTTTTATCATGATGCTATCATTTGGAAACACTAACAAGCCTATAAAATTGATTTTAAAGCCCTAAAAACAATACTAAATCTCAAGATTTGAATCAAGCTAAGGATCATTTGGACATCTATAAATACACTCTTCTAAATCACCAAAATCACCAAGACAATCTATACAATCCCACCCCTTCAAAAAAAAATTTAGAAAGTATTGTTAACCCAAAAACTAAATAGAATATGGTTAATATGACTAATATGCAAAGTGTGGTTACTTTAATTGATCCTCAACCTATCTACACCCCTCCATTATCTCACAAATTTTGTGTTATCCAAGATTCTTCTCCAACTCACTCAAATGAGTTGGGGAAAGATGACCCTATAACTTTTGACGAACCAATTCCCACTCCTTCCTTGGATAACACTTCAAATTCTATTTCTACTATCCCTCCATCTTATTTACCTAACAATAATGTCACACAAGGTTCTATCAATACTTCTTGTATTTATTCTGAAAACCAACTTGCACCAACTAATTCATCTACTCAACATAGTTTACAACATTATTCTAAACCTTCTCGCTATTATCAACAAAAATTCCAATGTACTTAGGCTCCTCCTTCCAAGGACCTCATTCAATACTATGTACCTATTTCTATCAATCTTCTTATGGGTTATGATGAGTGGGATCCCATCATGTAGCTCACTAATATTTCCCATCCCAAATTTAATTTCTTGAGCGTATGAGGACCTCTCCACATCATCAAAACCATCTCATGTAAATTTTATTTTAAATGAACATCCCTCATCCTCCCTTATCAAGATGTGAAACAACCTTATCTAGATCTAAAGATACAATATTATAATAATGTGAAGAGATGTCCATACATGTTGAGGAAATATTGGACACTTCTCTTTCCCTAAAGTTTCCAATCACCTCCATGATTCCCAATGATATTATTCTTCATGCAGATGATCCTATTATATTCATTAGTGTCCAAATTAGTGATATCCAAGTCAATCATGCCTTGATTGATGAGTTTTATAGCACCTATGTTTCCTCTCTCAAATTTTTCAAAACCTTTGGATATTATGAATTCAATCTCAAAGCCACACATAACACATGTAAGGATATTATAAAAGGCAAATGGCTCCTTTAGGTTTTGTGTGGCTTCCCAATACCATCCCACCTATCTTCATTCATGTGAAGGTTGTGATATTTAACTTTCTTCTATCTTATAACATCTTTCTTCATAGGCCATGGACATATCATATGAGATTAATTACTTCTTTTGCCTACTGATGCATTAAATTACCTCATAATGGAGACATATACTATGCAAGGTGACACTAACCCTTGCAATTTTGAATAATTCCAAGACTATGGTGTCCTCAAAATTCCTAATCTTGAACCTTTGCCCAATGTTCCATTATGTGAGTCTCAATGATTCAATTTTCCTATCAATTCCACTTGAGGTTATAATGGTCATCCCAAGCTCATTAGGAATATTCCCCATAACCTCCTATATTATGATGAAAATGAGCCTAATAAGATCAAACTAAATATTAAAACTTTTAATCTCTCACCTCATCTCATCTCTCAACTTCCTACTTCTTTACAACCTCATTCTCACAAAACCACCTTATGATGAATCCCCATTATCTTGAATAAGACTTGATATTCCATTCATCACAACTCATCAAATGATAATTCCATTCATACCTACATCATTGATCTTCATACGCCTAATTTATGATGGTTATACCTTAGACAATCCATTATTAGGTAGTCTTGTTTAGGCATGTGATGCTAAGATTATTCATTATCATTCCTCTTTACTTCAATAATTTAGTATATGTTCATGTATTCCATCATCTATCATTCCTAATTTTATCATTTTTCCTCTTTATCATAAGGTAGAGATGGTTTGAACACCTCTAGTTTCCAAATAACCATGTAGGAGTATTCTTATAAATTGTGATATGACTGAGCCTACTACTTTTCTAGGTACCCTAAACCCTATAGCTTGATTATCCCTGAGATGCATGTAACCCTCTTTCAACCTTCTATAGACCCCACCCCTCCCTTAATAGAGCCTACTTAAAATATTATTCCTACTCCCACTTTATTTGAGTCTATCCCTAATTTTGATCCCATCACTCCTTCCATCAAGTCTAGTTGAGTCCCTTCACCAGCACCACCTTCCCTCAATGAAATTTTACTTCCTATGTTATAGATGGATATATTACCCACTAAATGTGTTGATGATCCTTCCCAAAATCCTTACAATTATGCTACACCTCCTCTTATGAGTACATCTATTAAGCCTACTCACAAGCTTATTTATTACTTTCACAACATAGATAATCATTCATCCATGCATTATTGCAAGATACAAAAATATATTGATACTTATGTCCTTCTATCCCTCAGTCTTCAAACAAGAACATACCTCTCTCAAAGTTATTACTTGATTATATTCATAAGTACAGAGAGGTGTATTATCTTTATTACCAATGTGGCACCCATCACAAAAAAACATTACTGCATCCTTCGGTAGCACATTAAAGATCATATCTTAAATATTCTTGTACCTTCTACCATTATTCCCATAGTTCATTCCTAAAATAAGTATCTCCTTTATTCTCCCATGGTTCCAATTTTTTTGGTTCCATCCCCTCTTGTGGTCCCTTCTTCACCTCTTGTTCCTCCACCTATGAATCCTTTACCCATGGACCTACCCTCACTTGTGGATCCTTCTTGACCTATGAATCTTTTCCCACTAGTGGTCCCTTCTTCTCCTATAGATTCCATTCCCATGCATTTATTTCGAGCATCCCTTTCCTAATATCCCTACTTATCATGATCCATTAAGCATTCCTACCTTTTCTATTGAGGATTTAGACATGAAGTATTTTCTAAATTTTTGTTGAAGATAGATGAGACATTAGTTGCAGTTTGTATCCAAATTCATAGATATCTATCAGATGTTCTAGATAATGTGTGTGGAAAAATATATCATTAATTGTGACCATATTCATGCTATTATTACATTTTCATTTGGATTGGATATGTGCTCCAATCTTATCTTTATTTGTTTTGTTCTCATTTGACATTGTGTCAAATTATTATCTATCTCACATGGTGACTTTGATTTTTCACTTTATATTAATTATAATTTCAGTTATGTTTTCTCATCGATTTCATCTTTATCATTGTTTTCTTTTTATTTTTGAGTTTCTTTCATACAATCTCTCTTGTTTTCTTTTCATGATTATTTGATTTCTTATCTCTATATACATAGATAATTGTCATTGTGACTTGATTATACAAACCTAGTTCCCTTTAGTCATTTATTCTTTACCATGTGATCAGTTAGAAAAATATTAATCTTATTATAATCTACTTTCATTAGTACAGTTTGTATCTCCTTTATTCCCTTTATTACTTTCTTAAACTAAGCATATACATGGTTGAGACTTAAGATAACATGTTGGTTAATTATTAAGCCTACGTGATCTAGTCAGTCTTGTCTTTGGTCACTTAGCTTCATTTAGCCTAAGCCTACAACTCATTTATGTGTATCACTCTATCTCTCATGATTGGTAATTCCAAGTATGTATAGAGGAGGAATCCTAAAAATCTTTAAAAAAATTCCAAAGATAAATCATTTAATAAAATGCAATGATACAAAAGGCAAAAAAATAAAAAATTATTTAAAAGTCAAATCACACTATAAGATATGATTCAAAGAACATATGCTTCTTCTAGTCAAAGATTAAACTCCATAGTTGTTATCATAATAGAGCTAAAGTCCATTTGGGTCTGGTAGGCTAGTAGATTATAAAAGGTGAATAAAAAAATCTTTTAGTGCTACCTACTGTCTCACTCAAGTACCCAATCTTTATAGTAGTCATGGGAAGGTAGGTATATTTTATTTTTATTTTACCAATATATACCTTCATGAGTCGATCTTAGTAGCATTATTATTTTACTACATGGATTTATCTCTATAGAGAATAGGTTTCCTTTATACATTGATGACCCCTAATCACTTAGTGTAATATCATTTCCTTAGTATGCCTCCTATCTCCTAAGCTCTTCTCTTAAGATGCCTCAGTTATGATTTATACATTCCATTTTTCATGCCCTCTAATCCTAATATTTCCCATTGAGAAATATTACTTTTTTCACTAATCATTACCCTAGGAATTCCATTTTTTGAGTTGCATTGTAAGACCATGGATAACACTTGGCCTTCCTCACACATTAACACAATTTCATATTCCCATTACCAACATCCCTTATTACCACTTTTTCACATTTAATTCACCTCATTGGTGTTCCCTTTGTCAATTGCAGTGGAAGAGAATGGATAGGACCTGACCTTCCTCCCAAAATTTTCTAATAATCCAAGTCACAAAAAAATTACATGTGTTAAATATGAGATAAGATTTGATTGATTATTAAGTTAAACATCATTGACATCCTTCCTATATTGATTTAACATGTTTTATGCTTATTTCATTACTTTTTCAATTTTTATCTTCTTATTTTTTCATTGAATCCAACCATTTCTTGAATTTTTCATACTTACAAACTTCAATTACTATAGTCATATAGAATTAACAAACAGGGGTTTTATCACAAAGATCAAAGCTCCCAATAGTCAAAACAACAACATTTAAATCACCCATTTCAAAATATAGAGGTCAAACTAGTTAGAACAAAGTAGAAAATAGTGACAATTCCATATCAATAACCAATTTAAAATAGGATAAGAACACCAAAAATGGATAGCAATGCCAAACACAAGGGTGTCCTCATTTTGGAACTCTTTTCTAGGAAAAAAACAACCTAGTTTTCTAGTAATAGACAAAATGTTCATCTTAGCTACAAGTTTTGCACATCTAAATCAGTCAAAATCAATAGTTTCAATATAGTTTTCTTAAATAATCCAAATATAAGGGGTATCATGTGTGGCATGATGTATCTCACTTCTAATTTTAGATTAGATAATTGACATAACTTTTAGATCAAAATCCATGATCCAAACACCAGTTATTATGGGCAATATGCATGGCATATTGGTCTTATTTTGTTTTTGAGTTTAGTTTATTGCCTAGGCATTCTTAGTAGTTTCATGCCTTACTCCATCTATAGGTGGTTGACATATTTTTCATGTTAATCTTTCATACAAGTTTAACTTTTCAAGTACCTGAGTTCCCAAGTTGTCTTTCAATAAGCCTAGTGCATTAGTTTTAGAGTGGCTTTCATACAGTACTAATATCCATCTTTTAGAATGGCTAAGAGTGGACTAGTTTATAGAATACATTCAAATATACATATCACATTATCATATTTTTAGAACATATATTGGCTTCATGAGCCATCTCATATGACATCTATTATATACTAGTATCACATCATAGCTTCACTTCATGGGGAAATAATGGAATTAAAGGCCAACCTTTGTATTCTTGAGCCACCTATTCAAATGGATTAGATACATATTCTAGACATCAATTATCACATGCATGATCATCTAGCTTCACTCAGTAGGTGATGATGGAGCCAAAGGGCCAGCCTTTGTATTCGTGATCCACTTTCTAGGGAATTGAGCACTCAACTCCATTCATGATATAATTTTTTTGTACAACATCATCCAGCATAATTCAACATTAATCAACCTTACTCAAGATCATAATAAGTCTTATATTATTTCATGTACTTGGTGAGGTTTAGTCATTCCTTTCTCTTCCTTTTTATATTACTCAACTTTTATATGTTCTTATTTTATATCACATATGATAAAAACTAATCTTCTCTTTGTTTCATTTCATAGATTCACACTTGAAAAATGTTCTCTCTATGCACTATCTAACATTATTAAGCATCACACAAGCTTCATGGGCTTCACTTTTATAGGTAAGTTCAAATATGATTTCTATTTTTATCCTTTATCATAGTATTTCACTTTGCTGCATCACTAGAATAAGGGGTAGGGGGTGGGGGCGGGGGAATTGTAGTCATATAAAATTCAAAATTTTGTTACTTGAGTATGGATAAAGACACCAAATCCATAGGTCCTCCTACTTTCTTGTAAAATACTTTTAGTATTTTCTTTCATTGATTTCTAGTTATCCACAGCCTTTAGGACTTAACCCTTACAGACCCAGGTAACTCTTTTAGGCCTAGATCTATCACCCTAGGTCTTATTCCATTTGGACAATAGTGCCCAACTTGGATAGGATCACTAAAACCTATGGTGTCCTATTTTTGATGTTGTTGTCCAAGTGTACTTTTGGTCCTAATGGTCATATTTTCCGAAATCCTTATCCTAATTCATGTCAGCCTAACATGAATTCATTTAACCCATGATAATTAATTTACCTATAAAAGGCCATGTAAATTCCATTTAGAAGGGTTGACACTCATTTATAAGAGAGAATAAATAATAAAAGCAAGTAAATTCAAGAATTTTTCCTTATTCTCTACATATAGCCTTCCAATATTATTCCAAGCTTATTCAAACCCTTTCACTAGCCCCTAGCCATCTGAAATACACCTAGTTTTGCATCTAGTTGTATTTTCATACATAATTGCACCAAGAACTTCAATGGGAGAACTATATTATCTTGATCCCTCCTCAAAGTATTGGTATGTAGGCATCATGCCCACACATGGGATGTGAAGTGCATCCAGTCTATACTTTACACACAAACCCATTTTCCCTATCTTCCCAAGTTCATTCAATTCCATAGGAAAGACAAGCACATAGAGAATCAACTCTACAAAGAGTTATTTTAATAAAAAAGACCTAAAATTTGGTATACATGCTCACACTACGTAGGCAAACAAAACCTAAAAATCTTAGATCCTAAGGATAAAATTTTTGAGGGAGGACTACAGCATTAGAGCCCAGGGTGTCTAGTTATAGCACTCTTGTCTAATCAAAAAATTAAGTCTAGGATCCTATTTGTGACACTGTCCCAGTCCTACACCTAAATTTCTAGACCATGTCTCAATCCAAATTGTCTAAAATAAGATAAGTTACATTTCTCCTTGCTCTCTTACTATTTTTAGAAAGTTCAAATTGCAATTAATTTTCACAAATCAATAGGTATAATTAGGAATATTATTTAAGGATTTCTCATACTCATATTTTTTTATTAAATAGGAATAAAAATCCATTATTTCTAAAAATAATAAATCATTTAGTGAACCCGACATACTTCAAATTTCACATAAAAACCCTAAAAACCCTAGGGTAAGTTCTTACCTAATTTTTCAAATTAATTTTTGAATTTTTTCCTGATTATTAAAATAAAAAATTCCTCTCAAATTTTAAAATTTTGTAGTAAATTTTAAAACAAATTTATTTCAAAACCCTAGTTGCATGCACTAGGTCCCATTATTTTTCTAGCATTAATACAATAATTTTATGATTTTTTACCTAAACATATAAAACAAAACTTTAATTCAAAATTTAAAATTCAATAGTAATTTCAAAAATAATTTTATTTCAAACCCTAGTTTCATCAACTAGATCCCAGTAATTTTCCTATCATTTTCTAAATTTTTAGTTTCATATTAAAATCAAAAAATCACTTCAAATTTCAAAAATTCATAGTAATTTCAAAAAAAAAAAAAATCCTTGAAACCCTAGTTGTATCTACTAGGTCCCTTTAAATCAAACACTTTCCCATAAATTTCTAAAAATTTTCTTGAATACTTAACTTAGAAATTCAATTTCAATTTCAAAAATTTGTAGTATTTTGCAAAAATATTTTTGTTAAATCCCTATTTACATGTACTAGCACCTAATAACTTATTTAGGTATCAACTTACATCCATAATAAAATTGAAAAAATGATTCTCATTTATTTATAAACTTTTTTTAACATTATTTGTAAATAATAAGGAAACCATAATGGGCCCTATCATGTACATGAATGATGAATTCTATCATATGTTAGTACAAAGCTTCATCCTTTGCATTTAATTATATGGGATGTGTTTCTACCTCAAAATTTTGCTTTTCAGACTTAAGAGAAAGAAGAAACTAAAAGAAGTAATGGACAAGGCTTGGGAAGTACCTGGACTAAAGATTGCGCACCGTAAATCCAGACGCTTGTGAGCACTCCTCTTTGGCTGTGGAGGAATGACACCTGCAAAGAAGAAAACTTAGACGAAAAGGCGTTAGATGGATAGGCGGTGGGTTGCCAAGTGAAAGCTTGTTCCCAGAAATATGAAAACTTCCTTAAGGGAGGTCAACCCACTATTTTGATAAAAGATAAGTCTGATAAAAAGATAGAATGCTGAAAAGGACTGAAATGATAACAAACTGAAAAGAAGAAAAGAAAGCAAAAGCTTACCTGGAAGAAGCTGTCAAACTGGTTGCAGTCGCCGGCGTCGGTGGTCCTACCGGCATCGGTTGTCGTGTCTGCCGACGTCGGTGGGGGTAATGACCGGCGTCGGTCGGGGCAATGGCCTCTAGACGGGTCTGGTCAGGTTCTGGTCTGTGGATGGTCCGGGCTTGGTCTGTGGTCTGTTTAAAGATGGTCTGAGTCTGAAGGACGGGTCTGTGGATGGTCTTAGGCAGAGATACAGGGGAGTCAAATGGACAGAGAGGGACAGAGAGATAGAGGAAGCCAATCAGGGAGATAGGAATCCGGGTCTGGGTGACAGTCAGGATTGAGGGGAAGAAGAGCTAAATCTAGTTTAGAAATGACTAGAAAGCATAAAAACAAATAGAGTACAACATACCTGTGCCCTGCTGAAGAAAGTGTTGTTGTTGCCGTTGATGTTGCCGGATGTGAAACCTGTTGCTGATGAAGATTCCCTGTTGTTCACCTGCAGAAGATTGTTGTGTACCTGAGGGAGAGAGAGTCAGATTGATTGGTAGAGAGATAGCTGATACAAGGGTTTGATGCCAAATATTCAAGAGTCAGGATGCGAGAGCTAGAGACGCAGAGAAGTGAAGTAAAACCAAGAGAGGAACCAGAGAGAATAGAGAGCGAGATAACGGTGAAGAAAACCTTTATGAAGGGTGCCGACGCCGGCAATATCGCCGACGTCGGCCGAAGGCTGACCGACGTCGGCGGCTGAAAGGCCGGAGAAAGGCTAAAAATAGCCTTTCATCCGTTTCCCAACGGTCGGGTCAAATGAATGCCAAGATGAAACGGTCGACGGGGGGGTTAAATGGGCGAGAGAAGAGGTTGGAATGGGAGTCTAAGGCATTAAATGGCCATGTGGGGAAAAAAGGGGATCCAAGGAGGGTATCCTAGGGTGGCGAGGTGGCAAGGAGAAGGAAAAGGGGCCTTATTTAATTAAAAATAGATGTTTATTTCCAATTAATAAGACTTAGGTGGGTTAGGGACCAAGGAGGACTAGGAGGGAGAAAGGACCAAGGGTTAGACACTTTTTAGGTGTCTACAGGATGATATTAAAAAATTCATTGCCAAAAAATCACAAGATTTAAATATTCCTTTTTCATATTCTCTATTTCTCATATAGAATAATTTCCAACTCCATTTTGCTAACCCAATTCAAAATGTTATGTTACATGTCAAAAGTTTCTATGCCTTTATGAAAAAATTCATGTTCTCTATCCTTTGATTTATATCCTATAGAAAAAATTTCAATATTATCATGTTAAACACATTAGACATGTCATAGCACATGCCAAAGTTTCTTATACATTCATGCATAAACTCATGCTTTCTATCACTTGCTCTATATCTCTCATGTGTAATATTTCAAGTTTAACATGCTAAACACATTATAAATGGAATATCACGTATCAAATTTCTAAATGTATTCATGTATAATGTCATGCTCTCTATTACATACTTTCTCTCTCTCATGAGGATAATATTTCAAGACTATATTGCAAAACATATTAGAAATGTCATGATTCAAGTCAAATTTTTATATGCATTACTACACAATTCCATGCTCTATATCCCTTGTTTGTTATATATCATGTGGAATGTTATTTATAATCATATTTATATACATGGTTTCTACTTATATGTATCTAACTCTTTGGCTACTTTTAAGTATCTACCTATTACTACTAGACACAAGTAAACACTAGTGGTTATATCTATCCCTCTTCTCTTCAAACATGGTTCATCTAGATTTTATCCCACATCTAATAATAGCTCTATGCCTATAGTATATTATGAATTACATTAGGTAGGTTTATTACACCCATGGTTATAGCTTTTTCACTTAGGTTAGCACTACTTTTGATATAGTTTTATCTCCTCCACCTATTATAGTTCTTCCTTGAGTCTAGATTTAGCCACAAACAAGCCCTTCATCACCAGCATAGAGAGTTCATACACCTCCACAACTTAAAGATTATAGACAAATTTTATCTATAGTGTTCATACCTAGGGTATTATCAATGAGGTCTCATACCTCTACACACATAGCACATGTTTAGATATCTCCTACCACCATATGGGTCCCTTAGAGCCCCATAGTTTCATCCACTTCTCAGATTTACAAGGGACCCCACAATTGATTTCTAATATAGGAATTTTAGATAATTTATAACATATACAACTTTCAAATCCACAATCTCAACATTTTCATCATGCGTCATGATGATGCATGATCCTTCTTCTTGATACTATTGGGTTAAATATAGAAAGTTTCAATATTTTAATACATACAATATTACTCAATTTCCTAGATCAAAATAATTGAGGTTACAAATCTATATCAAAATCTACTTTTTAAGTCATAGATTAAAAATAATCTAAATGTTTACTAGCAAGTTAAACAGATAAATGTATAATAATAAATACATGCAAAAAATAGAGAAATAAGAGATTATGAAAAACAAAATAAAAAATATTGACATGGTATTTAACATGGTTCACCCAAATTTTGGGCTACATCCACCAAAAAACATATCAATTATTCTATTCAAACATCCAAAGGAATGTATAAAAGTGCCTAGCACTTTCTGCCCCTTAGTCTCTATATCAGATCACTCTGGCAACACCTTTGTCTGAAGATAATTTTATCTTTCTATCAATTACTATGTAGCTACATTCTTACCTTTTTTTACAATTCACAACTACATAATTGTTTTGCCTCTATTCCCACTTTTAAATGGATGATCACTAAAAATAAAGTACAAAAATTATTTTAACTTCCTGAAGTTACAATCTATTACAACTTCCTTCCAAAATTAGGAAGTATAGATTTGTTCTATGGTTACAATATGTTACAACTTCCTTACAAAATAAGGAAGTATAGATCTGATCTATAGTTACAATCCATTACAACTTCCTTTCAAAATAAGGAAGTACATATATGAAATGATATGCAAATATAAAATATCCAATGTTTATCTAAAAAAATATTTCTACAACAAGATCTAATTACGTATAGACCAAAATTAAACCTTTATATGAATCACAAATTTCAAACTTTTATAGACCATTGATTCCCATTACAAGCTTTTGTCAATTGATAACAACACTTATATATAGAAGCTCATAGCATTGGTCAAGTTGTATGCTTTCTATTTTCAAGTTGTCTATAATAACTATAGTCTTCACCTATAGGTTGCTTGTAGCAATTGTAGGTTTCATCTACATGCTGCCTGTAGCAACTAAAGTCTTCACCTATAGGTTGCCTATAACAACTACATGTTTTCATCTATAGGATACCCATAGAAAATTTAGTCTTAACCTATAGGTTACCCATAGGAACTACAAGTTTTCAAATATAAGCTACCTTTAACAAATATAGTCTTCACCTACAGGTTGCCTATAACAACTACAAGTTTTCATTTATAGGCTGCCCGTAGCCACTGCAGGTTTCATCAACAGACTACTTGTAGCAACTAAAATTTTATTCTACAAGTTTCTCATAGAAAATATAGGTTTTAGGTGTTTTCATTAAAATAAAATGAGGCATTATGTTTCCACATCTCCAACAATCTCCCACTTAGAGACGTAAGGCCACAACACCAACTACTATAACCTCCCACTTAAACTCAGAACTACTAATTTCTTCTTCTTTGAGCTCATGCTTAAATTCCCATGAAATTTTAATGTGCCCTCAAATTCACTACTATAATTACCTTAGTAATAATATCCAGAAAATTCTCATCTGAGTGAATCTTCTTGACCTTGAACTACCCACTTTCCAAAACTATACATATGAAGTGGTAACGAAGCTCTATATTCTTTGCCCTGTTATGAAACATGGAGTTTTTAGCTAGGTGAATATAACTTTAGCTATAAAAATATAGAGTGTACAAAACATGATTCAATCCCAACTCCTCCAAAAATATTTTTAACCATAACAACTCTTTGCTTGCTTCAGTGCAAGCAATGTATTCAACCTCAATGGTAGAAAGTGTAACAACTTTCTATAGCTTAGAAACCCATGAGACTACAACACCTCCAACTATGAAAATATAGCCAGTGGTAGACCTTCTACCATTAAAATCACCTACCATGTAATTGTCCATAGAACCTTATAACCCACTATTGGAACCTTCAAAACATAAACACATGCTAGAGGTTCTATGCAAATATTTTAAAATCAACTGAACTGCTAACTAGTGTTGATTACTAAGGTTACTCATGAACCTACTCACTACTCCCTTAACTTGGGATATGTATAGATGAGTGAAAATCATAGCATACATTAAAATACCCATATTTGAATCATATGACACCTTTTCCATATAATCTTTCTCCTCTTGTGACTTAAGAGACTGTGTCTTACTCAACTTGAAGTGGCCAACTAAAGGTGTAGAAATAGATTTACAATTATGCATAACAAATCTTAACAACACCTTTTAAATATATTTATATTGAGTTAAATTTAGTTTATTACCTAATTTATCTCTATCAATTCTCATTATGAGAATCTTCTTGGCTGATCCAAGATCCTTCATGACAAACTCTAAATAGAGCAATTTCTTCAATTCACTTATTCTTTGCATGTTAGCTCTTCACAAAAACATGTCATCAACATAAAGTATAAGAATAATGAATTCACCATTTTCAAATTTATTACTATAAACACAATGATCACTATGAGTAAGATCATATCCATGATCCTACATGAAAGTATCAAACCTTAGGTACCATTACCTAGGTGCTTGTTTCAAACCATATAAACTTTTTAGCAATTTACAAACCTTTCTTTCTTTCCCCTTTACCTCAAAAACTTATGGTTGCTTCATGTAGATTTCCTCTTCTAAATATCCATGTAAGAATGTTTTCTTCACATCCATCTATTCTAAGTGAATACCATTAGAAGTAACAATACTTAATATAGTTCTTATTGAGGTTATTTTGACAACAAGAGAAAATACCTTTGAGTAATCAATTTTAGCCTTCTATGTAAAGCCTTTAACAAAAATCCTTGATTTGTATGTTTTATTCCCACTCTCATCTTATTTTAGAAGGAAAAACCATTTATTTTTTAGTGTTTTCTTATAAGGTGGAAAATCCACCAATTCTTATGTTTTATTGTGTTTCAAGGTATCCAATCCTATTTTCATGCCCTTTTCCCATTGCACACAATATTTGTCCTACTTAGCTTCTATAAATGATTTAGGTTCCCCATTTTAAATTATTAATAAATAAAATGATGGAGAATATCTTTTAGGAGGTTCACTTACTCTTGTTGACCTCTTTACCATAGGTGTGACTGGTTCACTTTGAGCTTCTCTTGGCACAATATTCTTAGAATGCTTTATTGGGTCATTAATGACCCTATTCCCATTCTCTAATTTTGTAGAGGTAAATGGAGTATTATATAAGTTCTATTTTATTTCTCAAAATACACTTGGAGGTATGACAAGATTCTCTTTACCAAGTGGTTTTTCCACTTTCTTTTCTATAAGTTGGTCCCTATACATCACACTTTCATTAAAGATCACATCAGTGATCTCAAAATATTTCTATCATCTAAACACTATAAATGATAACCAAATGAGCTATCACCATTCCAATGAAAGTGCATCTCATCAATTTAGCATCTACCTTATTTATATTTTCTTTACCATTGTGCACAAATGCTTCATAAGTAAAAATTTTTAAATGAGAGTAGGAAAAACTTCTACCTATCCAATCTTCCTCAAGAATGTCACCATCTAAAGCACTATATAGTCCTCTATTAATAAAGTAAATAGTAGTATTAACCACATCTACCCAAAAAATAGGGTGTAAACTAGCATGGAGTCTAATGCTTCTAGCTCTCTCCATAATTTTTTGGTTCATTCTCTCACCCCATTCTATTGAGGAGTCTGAGGCATTGTTACTTCTTTTTAGATTAATTATTGTTCACATTAATTACCAAATTGTTTTTATGTGTATTCACCTCCATCATTGGATCTTAATCATTTTAGTTTCATGCTTGATTCATTTTCTACAATTGCTCTCCAAATTTTAAAGGTCCTAAATATATCAGACTTATTTCAAATACAACAAACCCACAACTTATGAGTTACATCATCCATAAATATAACATAATACTTTGAGTCTCCTAATGATTGTATAGGGGTTGGTACCCAAACATCAGAATGTACTAATTCTAATTTATTTATTTTTATTTAAGTCCCAACCTCTAAAAAATAAACTTTATTTTGTTTACCACAAATGTAATGTTCACATAAATCTAAATTAATAGACTTTAAGTCTAATAACTTCCCTTTATTATGTAAAATTATCATACCTTTCTAACTCATATGACCCAATCTTGAATGTCATAAATTATTTTCTAGATCAAAAGTAAAAACTAATGTAGTATTAGAATCAATAATGCAATTACTAAAATATAGTGTGCCTTCCTCTTTCCCTCTAGCTACAACAAGATTACCTTTTTTTACCTTCCAAGATTATGCATTGAAATTAATAGTAAATCCATATTCTACCAATTGACCTATAAAAACAATATTTTTAGCAAGACTTGGCACATGTCTTACTTTGAGTATCCATTCATTTCCATTATGTAGCTTGATATTTACTAACCCTTTGCTAACAATATCATAGGGTTCATTGTCTCCCAAGAAAACTTGGCCAAACTTACCACTTACATAGGTTGTAAAATACTTGCGATTTAAAGTAGCGTGAAAAGATGCCCCTAAGTCAATCACCCATGACTCAACCTTTACATCACCTGACAAAACTAAATCATCTTGATACACATTAGTAGTATCACTTGAGGCAATATTTGCCTCTTGGTTATTATCATTATTTTATTTTTCCTTGTGATTCTTTTTAGGATCCCAACACCACTTTCTCATATGGCTAAAATTTCTATAGTTACAGCATACAACACTTCTTCCTTTTGACTTAGATTTATGTTTGGAAGATAAAGATCTTCCCTTTGATCTATGACTCTTTCTCCTCTACCTATTATTTTGTCTCCCTCTAGATTCAACATTTAGTGCATTGATTATTGAAGTCTCACCAGATGTCTTCCTTCTCATTTATTCAAAGATTATGACACTAACAACATCCTCTATTTTAAGAGTATTTCTCCTACACACATTGTTACTTATAGCCACCACAAGATTATTTTAAGATTCAGATAGGGAGCATAGTAACAACAAGACCTTGAGTTCTTCATCTAGTTTCAATTTCAGAGAAGTAAAATAATTTTTAATAGTATTATAATCATTCATATGTTTAGATACACTTGAATTCTCATTAATTTTTAGGTTGGATAACATCATCATTAGTTACACCTTATTTGCTACTGAAGGCATCTCATATAACTTGCATAAGGTGGTCATTAGTTCTTCTATAGTATTTTATTCAAATATATTAGAGGCAACACTTCCTCCCAAGCAGACCCTTATGGTTCCTAAATATTTTCTATCCAAGACATTTTATTCCTCATATGTTCTCTTTCCCTATCCATTTCCTTTCCATCAAGTGGTAGATAAAGGTCCTTTTGATACACATAGTCAATCATCTACATCTTGCACAGAATAAAATTCTATCCATTAAAATTATCAACCACTCTTCTTCCATCATCTACCATTGTTCAAGATCTCCCACTTGGGAATATATTACTTTGAGTCTAAGATACTGTAGAGATTTATAAATTGCAAAATAATACACAAAAACACACAAAGATGGATCTGATACCACTTTTTGGGTTAAATATAATTTTTTTAATATTTTATTACATAAAATATTACTCAATTTCATAAATCAGAATAATTGATTTTACAAATCTATATCAAAATCTACTTTGTAACCCATAGATTAAAAATAATTTAAATGTGTACTTTCAAGTTAAACAAATAAATGTGGAATAATAAATACATGCAAAAAATAGAGAAATAAGAGATGCTAAAAAACAACATAAAAAAATATTGACGCAATATTTAACATGGTTCATCTAAATGTTGGGCTACTTCCACTATGAAACTCAAAAATTATTCTATTCAAACTTCCAAAGGAATTTATACAAGTGCCTAGTAATTTATGCCCCCCAGTCTCTATATTAGAGCACTCTGGAAACACCTTTATTTTAAGATAATTTTCTCTCTCTATCAATGACTACGTAGCTTCATTCTCACATTTGTTTTACAATTCATAACTACATAATTGTTTTGCCTCTATTCCAAATTTTAAAGGGATGATCACTACAAATAAGGAAGTACAAATATTATTCTAACTTCCAATAGTTATAATCTATTACAACTTCCTTGAAAAATAAATAAGTACAAATATGTTCTATGATTACAATCTATTACAACTTCCTTGTAAAACAAGGAAGTATAGATCTGATCTATGGTTACAATCTATTACAACTTCCTTGAAAAATAAATAAGTATAGATCTAAAATGATACATAAATATAGAATATCTAATGATTATCTAAAATAATAATTTTGTAGTAAGATCTAATTATGTATAGACCAAAATTAAACCTTTATACAAATTAGAACTTTCAAACTTTTATAGATCATTAATTCCCCTTACAACCTTTTGTCAATTAATAAAAACACTTATATATAGAAGCTCATAGCACCAGTCAAGTTGTAGGATTTATATTTTTAGGTTGCCCATAGAAACTATAGTCTTCAACTACAGGTTGCCTATAGAAACTACAAGTTTTATCTACAAGCTACTCATAGCAACTGTAGTCTTCACCTATAGGTTGTTTGTAGTAACTATAGGTTTTCATCTATAGGCTTCCTGTAGCAACTATAGTCTTCACCTATAGGTTTACCATAACAAATATAGGTTTTCATCTATAGGCTACCCATAGCAACTAAAGTCTTCACCTACATGTTTCCCATAGCAACTACAAGTTTTCACCTACAGCCTACCTGTAGCCACTACAAGTTTCATCTATAAGCTAACCATAGAAACTACAAGTTTATTCTATAGGATACTTTTAGAAACTATAGGTTTTAGGATTTTCCATTAAAATAAAATGAGTCATTATGTTTCCACATCTCCAATAGATATAAGATAACATGATAGGGAGTATCCCATGAGACTCATCTATTAGTATCATTTCTTCATAGTATTTCTTGTACATAGTTCTCAGCACTTCCTGTACATAGTTTCTTATGATTCATTGTACATAGTCTTCCTATTATTGCCTATACATAATTCAAATATTTCAAAAAAATAAAAAAAATTCAAATATGTCAAAACAATAAAAACATTTGATTGTATGCATCATCCATGCTTTACATTGCTACTACTATGCTAGGACTTACATTTGTTGTTCAATGCTATTGTATGTCAATTTATCTACACTACCATGATTCACTTGATCTTCTTTGAGTTTGTACAGTGACATCCAACTAATTGATTACCTCACTCTACCCATTAAGGGAACATTTGACTTCTACATTCGAGACACACTTTGATATACATACCCATTGGGGGCATATTTTACATGACTACAACATCTAGGTTATGTCATTCCTACACTACACATTCCATGTTATCATGTTGATGTACATTAATTACTAGATTACATAGATTACTATATCAACATTTCACTAGTATCTAGCACTTGTGTATCTCTTAGCATATACATAGTCTTGTACTAAACATGTTTGGTATACTTTCACTCTTGTTTTGATTAGTTAGATGTGATTGTATCTTTCCATTTATTACACAATTTCTCTTCTTGCTTATCATAGCTTATTGGATTGCATTTCCAGTTCCTACTTGTCTCTTGTATCTACCTTAGGACATTTTCCAATGTCCCTCTCTTTTATTCATGTGTGTGCCTTAGGACATTTTCCAATGTCCTTTTCTTATAATCCATTATGTGATTATGGCTTCCACTCCAACCTTGTTTGTTTCAATTATATGTGTATATGGAATTTGAACATGCCTTGTATGCTTATTTTCTAGTTTGAGTGACATGTTCCCATGTCCCTTTTTCATGTGGCCCCTTGGCTAACCTTGTATGCTTCTTGATTCTTGATTTTTATGTTTGTTACTTGATGTTTTATCATTATTTGTAATGTCATGACCCATATCATGCATTTACCTTGCTTTCTTAGATGCCATGATGGACATCATGCTCCATCCCTCTAACTAACAAATAACATCTAACATTTTCAATTCTAGTTCAATACATTGCCCATGTTTTTACATTGATATATCTCTAAATACAAACATTGTTATATCTATAGATATCTTGTAAAAATATAATTTATGTATCATGTATTTATGTAGCATAACACAATTGTAGTACTATTTTCTTATGAGGGTATTCATTGCAAGTTCAATAATTCTTACCCTTAGAAGAGGGGGAAATAAATAAGGGTTTTATCATAGAGATAAAAGCTCCTAGTAGTCAAAACAATAACATTCAAATCACCTAGTTCATAATCTAGAGGTCAAACCAGTCAGAATAGAATAAAAAATAATGACAATTCCAAATCAACAACCAGTTTTAGTATAGGAAAATAACACCAAAAATAGATAATAGTGCCAAACACAAGGATTTCCTCATTTTGGCACTCTTGTCCAAGTATAAAAACACCCAATTTTTCTAGTAATAGGAAAGAATTTTAGCCCAACTATAGTTTTAACACATCTAAATTAGTTAGAATCAATAATTTTAGTACATTTTTATAAAGAAATATAGATATAGGGGGTATCATGAATGGTATGATGGATCTCACTTCCAATTTTAGATTAAGTAGTTGACATAACTTCTAGATTAGAATCCATGTTTTAGACACCAATGATTAGGGGAAATGTGCATGGCACATTGGTCTTCTTTTATTTTTGAGTTTAATTTATTACCTAAACATTCTTAGTAGCTGCATGCCTTACTCCATCTACAGGTGGTTGGCATCTTTTTCAAGTTGAACAGTTCTAGAGTGGCTTTCATATAGGCCTAATCTCCATCTTTTAGAATGGCCAAGTGTGGCCAAGTTTCTAACATACATTCAGCTATCCATGTCACATTGTCAAATTTTTAAAACATACATGGGCTCCATGAATCATCTTATATGACATCTATTTTATACTAGTATCACTTCATAGCTTCACTTCATAGGGTAATGATGGATTTAAAGGGATAGGTTTTTTATTCTTGATCCACCTATTTAAAAGGATTGGACACATAGTCCAAACATTAATTATCACATGCATGATCATCTAGCTTCACTTAGTAGGTGATGATGGAGCCAAAGGCATAGCCTTTGTATTCTTGAGCCACTTTTTGGCAAATTGAGCACTCAGATCAATTGATGATATAACTTTTGGTATAGCATCATCCAATAAAATCTAGCATTACTCAACGTTACTCAAGATCACAACATGTTTTGTATTGGTTCAGATACCCAATGAGGTGTATTCATTCCTTTCTCTTCCTTTTTATTTCACTCAACTTTTGTGTGTTTTTTTTTATATCACATATAATAAGAATTTATCTAATATTTATTTCATTTCATAGATTCACACTTTCATAATTTGCTCTCTATGTACTATCCAACATTACTCAGCATCACACAAGCTTCATGGGATTCACCTTTTTAGGTAAGTTTAGGTACACTTTCTAGTTTTTTTCCTTTATCCTATAATTTCAATTTATTGCATCACTAGAATAAATGGGTTGAAATTTAATCATATAAAATGTGAAATTTGGTTACTTGATTATGGCTAAAGACACCTAATCCATAGGTCCTCCTACTTACTTTCAAAACCCTTTTAAGCTTTTCTTTCACTAATTCCTAGTCATCCATAGCCTTCCAAACTTAACCCTTACAAACTCAAGTATATATTTTATCCCTAGATCCATCCCCCAATTCTTATTCCATTTGGACAACAATGCCCAACTTAGATAGGAGTGTTGAAACCCAAGGTGTCTTATTTTTAGCTCTATTGTCCAAGTGTACTTTAGGTCCTAATCGTCATATTTTCTCAAATCCTTATCCTAATTCATGTCATCCTAACCCAAATTCATTTAACCCATGATCATTAATTTCCCTATAAAAATCCATTCAATGTCCATTTAGAATGGTTGACACAACAAGGGATGCAACTAGAGTATCTATAGGCATTAATACTATAAATCATGTGGAAACATGATTTTGTAATAGTGGGTTATAAAAATTAGACTGAGAGACCAAACCCTCAAACTTGTTGGTTATGAAAGTAGAATAAAAATAATTTGAGTTATTTGTAGTACATAAGATATAATTTACAAATAAATATAGGTATGTGTAATGGAAGCCATTACTGAAGTGGTGGAAGAATGCCCAATGGAGGTGGAAACATTGGTTTCACTAAGAGTGGTAGTAGCAATTGAGGTATCCCTAGTGATATTAGAAGTAATAGAAACATCTACCCTACTAACAAAAATAATAGAGACATAAACTATGTCTAAATAACTTATTGGTTTACTGTGAATATTTGAAACACAAACAACACTAGGACTAGAGATACCTTAGGGCCCATAAGACAAGAAGCCTTTTATCAAAAATCCATATCATATCTTATGATGTTCTCTTATTTTAAGTCCTTTCTAGAGGAGATATATCATGTGTCAATGTTTGATATGATGTTCTCTATTGTAAATAAGAGAACACCATATCTTATGATGTTCTCTTATTTACAATAGAGAAGAAAGAATACAAGCAAGTACATTCAAGAATTTTCCCCTAGTCTCTACATACAGCCTTCTAATATTATTACAAGATTATTCAAACCCTTACACTAGCCCCTAAACATCTGAAATAAACCCAATTTTTCATCTAATTATATTTTCATACACAATTGCACCAAACACTTCAATAAGAGATCTACATTAGCTTGATCCCTCCTCAAAGTATTTGTACGTATGCAACGTGCCCACACATGATGTGTGAATTGGTCCAATGTATACTTTACACACTAACCCATTTTCCCTATTTGTCTAAGTTCACTCAATTGCATAGAAAAGACAAGTATATTAAGAATTATCTCTATAGGTAGATTTGTAAACAAAAAAGACCTAAAATTTGTTACATAGGCTCACACTAAGAAGGTGAAAAAAAACTAAAAAGCTTAGATCTTGAGGACAAAATGTTGGGGAAGGACTAAAACATTAGAGGTGATGGTGTCCAATTTTAGTGCTCCTATCCAATTATAAAATGAAGTCTAGGATCCTATTTGTGACACTATCCTAGTCCTACACTTGAATTTATAAACCCTGTCTTAGTTTCAATTGTCTATAATAATCTAAGTTACATTTCTTCTCACTCTCTTACTATTTTTATAAAGGTCAAATTTCAATTAAATTTCATAAATTATTAGCTATAATTAGGAATATTATTTACTAATTTATCCTACTTAGACTTATTTATTAAATAGGAATAAAACTCCATTATTCCCAAAAATAATAAATCAATTAGTATGATAAATTTAAGTCCAATTTTTCCATTTTTTTTCTTTTATACTTCCCAACATGATTTATTATGCTTGATTGACTTAATTAATTTTTTTACATCATTTTTTCTTTCATGTGATTTCCATTTTATTACATTATTTTCATACTTCCCAATGTGATTTAGTGTGATTTTACTTATTTTAATTCAGTGCTAAATTTTTCTCTTAGTTTAAACATAAACCTTTTTACCATAATTTTTACCACCCTTTGGTTCTTTATACTTAGTCATTTTCTTGTTATTACACAGTTCCCAACATGAAATAGTGTGTAGTACATTTTTTCTTGATTATATTTTACCACATTATTTTAACCTATTTCTTTTTAACCATGCATGTGTCCTACATAATGTTAGAAAAGAAACCACAACTCATATATGTCCTATAGCATATAGAATAATAGATACATACATGTGCTAGAAAGAAATATATCCAAGCATCCACAACCACAACCATAATTCAATCACTTAAAATCAACATCTAACTAATAAAATTAGACACACACACACACACACATAATGAGTTTTAATACAAAAATATAACCATATACATAGCTTCAGCTCTATGGTAGGACCCCGTCAAGCCTATCTCATGGTCTAGCCACACTGTTCATAGATCCCTCGATCTAAATCCAAGAAAAATGATGTAAATGGGTTGTCTAAGATCTCAATCCTGATACCTACCCCTATAGATGAGCCACCTAAGACTATACTTATCCCAACTAGTTTAAGGTTGCTAGATATGCTACTCTTTTGGGCCTATACCTATCTCATTTGTATCATACTAGATAGATGCATGACTCTCTTCTAAGCTAAGTCATACCATGCCTATGCTTCTCCCATATCCACCCCTTCTAGTGGTTGTAACCCCTCTTTTTGTCTATAACTACCTCATAGCCTCTCTAGCTAGTCTAAACTAGCTTACCTAAGCTGGGAAAAATGGTACTATGGGATATTCTAGTGTGGTAGGGTCATATGGCATTAGTGCCTCATATAGGATATCATGGAGTACTCCCCTCACTAGTGATCCTAATATGGTCTCCTCCTCTATAACATATATAAAATGCCAACTAGATTGATATTAGATCATTGATATATCTCAAAATCTATCTATTTATATTCTATATCAAATATACTTAATCATAATTTTAAACCATCTTTTATTACCTAGCCATGTATTACCTACCATTATCTCACCATCCACATAACAATCGAGTATGGTCTCCCCATTAGGACATCCTCTGAGAACCTCATCTATAGGTTTCCACCCAAAATAAAATATTGGAGTCACCACTCATGCCCATATTAGGTTACACTTGAGTATTCTCTCTATTACCCAACTCTATCATGGCTTACCTAATAGATCATCTAGGATGACTACTATCTCTACTCTCTTCTACTACATCTCTACCTACATCAATGCTATGTTTAAGTTAATCATTTCTCCTCTTACTATTGTTTTGGTGGTGATACCTATAATACTATTTTATTTGCATCTCTCTCGTCTTTCTCTACTTCTCATCATGCTTGACCTATCCATGGTCTCTCATTACATGGTTTGATCATTGGCATAGTAATTTGTGGCTCCAATCCTCTTCTCTTCCTCAGATCTTTCACATGTTAGGCCTAAAATCTAGGAACCACTATTGGAACCACTTGGTGATGAAGTCCCATTTATCTTGGTACATGAGCCACTAGATACAACTTCATCCACCAAGTATAGTGGCTAATAATTTCAATCCATGTTAATACTAATGCCACTATCCCCCATCTTAGCCACACTATAACAATATTTCCATAAAGCTACCATACAATGTCTTCTCACCTCAGTATCTATAGTGTTGGCATATGGGGCATGATCTATAGTACTTGATCTTACTACCACCTCTATACCTAAGGAAAACTATCATCAATTGCATAGGGTAACCTAGTCAGCCAATATATAGGGAACCTATAATATATCCATGTGATCAACTTTATAATATGGCATATCAACTTTTACCCTCTAGACAGAATCTCATACAATTCATACATAGGTTGTACCTAGATGTTAGATCTTAAGTAATACAACACCCCATACTCCAATATCATTTGGCATAAGGCTATCACAAATAGTGGTACCTTGCCATTTGAATTGTAATACAACACTTTTGTTATCACAATTCCTATCACCACCTTTTGGATATTCAAAATCTATGAGGTATAAACATCAAACAAACTAACTATCATGCATATGGATAAGGCTCTCCTCTCCTCCTCACTATCTGGTACTCCCATGACTATAGGTATACCTAATATAGGTAGTTCAAGGATAACATGAGCATCCTCTAATGTGATACCCACCTCAATGGTATCCCCCTTCACCTCATACCTATATGTATTAATCAACCATTCTTAGGCTCCAAGGAACATGAATAGAAAATATGAGCTCAATGGAATCCTACACATATTTACGATGCCTCCTAAACCTACTATAATCAATCTAGATTAATCCTCAATTTATAATCACTCCACTAGGTCTAGGAACCATGTTCCATCCACTAAGTTCCAAAATCTAGTATGCCCCTACCACCATTAAAAAAAAAAGATATATTAGATTCTCCATGTCTTTTATAATCAACATACATTATTTTCAAATTTTAACAAAAATAAGCCTAATTTTATTTAATATATTAATTTTTAATAAATTCAACCTATTTTTAGCCTACTTAGCTCTTTTATACCTTATTTAGCCATTCTAGGCCTTTATAGCACTCATTTGGCCTATTTCATGCATTTATGTGTTATTCTAGTCACTTAGCCAAACACTAGGTTGACCAAAATTTCCTTATTTTGACCATGTTGGCTCAATAAAATAAGTTGACCCTTTAATTTTTCCCCTATTAGTACTAAGTTAGCACGGTGGATTTTTTTACTAGGTTGACATTCATGTACTAAGTTGGTAGTTTGGAAAACACACTAAGCCAACACATACCTACTAGGTTGATAGTGTGGATTTTGCAAAATTTTAGCCTACTAGGTCGACTAGGTTGAACTAGTTTTTTTATTCTATTGACACCTTACTCTTATAACCATGAAAGGAATAAAATATCATAACCATCCCAAAAAAAATCACATCTCACTGATTAAATTGGAGAATAAAAGTCTTGTGGTTCAAAGAAATGCCATGTTGACTAGACAAACATTTATTTATTACAATGACTAAATGGGGATGTTTTTTAAGTAATAAGCCTTGTAGGAGTTTATTAATCTTATCCCTTCAAATCTATTTCTCTACATGGTTTTTCTTACCCCTAATAACTTTTTTGGGTTCATTCTGATTCTTAGAATTGCTTTAAAATAATTTAAAAAAAAAAAAACACTTAATTACAATAAAATATTCAAAAAACTAGTTTGAGATTTTTAGTTGCCTACCTGTACTACACCTATTACTGCTGTTGGGAGCCCCTCTCATCATACCTATCATTTCCTACCATCCTATCTCATTCATTATCTCATATCTCTTTTTTCTCACCCACAAATCCAAAATAACAAATGATTTCCCTTTCACCCTATTCAAACTTACTTTTCAAAATTCTCAACCTTTCACATATTTTCCATTAAATTCCTTATTTTACCTATATCTTTGTCTTTACTTATCCATTTTTTGAAAAATAAAATGCTCTAAAATCATGATTAAGTAGAAAATATTTTCCATTAGTCTATACCTATCTTCCAAAAAAAAAAATTGGCTATTTTTACACTAATCTCTACATGTTTGCATAATTTTCTTCACATTTAGATGCTTTCACTACTCTTATAGTCTGATTATCTATCTAAAGAACTAGGGTAAGTAAATGTATGAGTTTTTTAATTATGTCCTTTCATTTATCTTATTTTATCCTTACTACACTTTTCTTAGCATCAATGTTATGTGTTATCATGTTCTATTTCCCAAAGCACCATCCTATGTTGCACTCACATGACATGTGATGAGCTTAGAGTGGGGCATATGTATATGCATAATATTTTCAAACTTTTATCAATTAATGACACTTTATATCTTTCAATAACCTATTGATTCTCAATCTCTCTAAGTGCATACCTTAAAGGGTGCATTGAGAAAGGGGTAGGTAGACCACTGGTGCTTCACAAGAGTGTTTTCCCCTTTTGCCACTTATTTTATAAAAACTTGTCTCTTACAAAACTTATCCCTAAGTTTGTTTTTATTTATTGCATACTCTCTATTAGTTTGATACCTTTTCCCCCCTTTTCATAACCTTGACCCCCTTTCAACTATTCATTTTATGAGGTCAACCTTGTATAGTGTTTAGCCTTTGTTTCCTATATTATGTCAACCTAGTAAAAATTCACTTAGAGTCTAGGTCGGCTCTTGACTGACCTAGCTTGTGACCTAGTGAATTATTGTTTAAAATTGTGCTAGGTCAACTAGGTTGACCTCGTTAGCCAAAACTTTTGGAATGGCTTAAGATCAAATATTCCTATATATATATATATATATATATATATATATATATATATGTATGTATGTATATATATATATAAGTTCATTTAACCATTAATTTATAGAAGAGAAGAAGAAGTAAGATCTATTGTGAATCTATTTACTGACCTTTCTACTTGAGGAGAAAGCTTAGGGTTTCATACTTTATTTGAAGATACAAATCTTATCTTGTGGAAAATTATTTTGGATGCATTGATAGGTTGTGTAGCCTAGAGGTGATTTATTTTTATCATCCTTACATACCATAATAACCTCTTGCAAAGCACCTTGGCCAAGGGAGATATTGAGGCTTAATGGGTTCATCTTTAAAGGTAAGTATTCCTAAATTTATTTTTCCTTTATAAGAGTATATAGATATGAATTCTACTTATCTTCCATGAATTAGGATTCTATATACATTTTTTTTATTATATGTCTTATATGCATGTTTAATTCTATTATTTCTAGCCCCCACTTTATGCCACAAGGTTTGGTGAGCACTAGATTAGACTTTACTTTATTTGTTATTGGTTCAATAAATATAAAACATAGGACTCCCTTAGGTCTATTGAATTATTTTACTTGACTATAGGATTTAAAACCCTTCCTATCATAGTGTATTATGGTAAGAGATCCCCTAATCAAGTCTAGCAGATCCCCATATTGGTCATGTTCCTGATTATCTAATGTATCTCCAATCAAAAGTGTATAGTATGATCTATCTTCTTTGAGTTAGGATTGATTTTTATACATGATGAATTTTTAATTTCATACACAATCCTTTTAATTTTTACAAATTTCATAATGATACATAACATGGTGAGCTCGACTACATTGATTTATACACAAATTTCAAGATATTTTAGAAGGAGATGGAAAGGAAATAACAATCTATGCATCACATAGAACTATCTTCATCTTATAATCCTAGACTCTCGTATAATAGTGGTATTTGAGACTTATGACCTCCCATTTCCATAAGAGGATTATAATGAAACAAAAATATATATAAATGATATTATTCAATATACTAATTCTAGAGGAAAAACTTCAATATGAGGAGAAAGTACTCAATTACTACTTCAATTCCTTTAAACAAAATTATACTACTCCTCCAGATTCTTGGGCCAATAATAACCCACCTCACCCTATGATAGATGAGCAATTGTAGATTGTAGAACCATAAAGCAAGTTTGGGTACAACATTCTTGAGGATATAAATAAGATCAAGGCAAATATCAACTTGCATGAATTGGTCAGATCACTAAATAAAGAATTATTTCTCAAATCCCTAGCCATAATATCCATAAATACAATGTTGTGAATGATAATGTGATGGTATTTAAAGATATATCTAAATTATTACCATTTATTCTAACTTTATGAATGTTGAAAAATAATGTGCATAATTACTTTATTGAGTTTGGCTCATTGACCCATGTGATGCCAACAAATGTGTAAGAGGTTAGGCTTGATTCTTGATATTTCAAAGAGAGTGGTCTTAAAATTATAAAAGTCTTAGGTCACATGTGTTAGACAATTAACAAAAATGCAAATTTAATTAGAACTGAAGCCATATGTGTTTCTGACCATCAACATCTTGTTCATTGACATTCCATAATAATATGGTTTGTTGTAGAGTTGATATTGGTCCAAGACACCCAATAGGTACATGGCCACTAACTTATCACACATGTAGATTCCATAGAAAGGAGTGTCAAACCATATTCACATGGATAAAGAACCAATTATGAAAACCCAATTACTGATTACAATACCACTAATGAAAAAGTGGAGTTTGCATCTTCACATGCAGGAAAATACATGTTTACCACTAGACAAGAACATGCATTATATGAGCAAGAATTTAAAGATCCTTTTTATCTATGGACTCTTTAATTAAATGGATCTAGGTCAAAATAAGGTTTTGTTGTAGGCATATCCTTGATAGATATGGATGGAAGTAAGTACCTTGATATTTTCAAGCTATAGTTCCCCTATACTAATAATATATTATATTATAAAGCTCTTATCTATGGCTTGTATTTTTCACTCAAACATAATGCTAAGTATTTATAGATCATTAGTAATTTTGAGATGGTGTTCAATGAAATTATGAATAAGTATTAGTGTAAGCTCACTTACTTACAGAATTATAAGGATAGAGATTGGGATTTGATTGATTCCTTTGAAGGATTCAACATCAAGTCCATCCCCAGAGAGAAAAACTAGATAGGTAATACACTAGTAGCTTTAGATGTTAATCTAACACTACTCCAAGAGTCAAAGATGCATAATTTGTAAATGGAGCTAGTCCCTTTCCCCTCTATCCAAGATAATGTTAATAACATATAGGTGTTCAAGGATGACCAATAGATTATTTAATTTAAGAACTGATTTAGAGATTTTGAAACTAAGATAATATGTGAGAAGGATATTGAACCCATGCATGGTGAAGACCTAGGAAAAGATGGCATCTTGAAATTGAAGTAAAATTGCATCCCTCTAGGCATGGTTTCTTTAGAGTGAGATTTTTATCTATACCCCCAATCTTAGAAGCGTAAACCATTAAGCACAACTAAATTATATTTTTCCAAACAAAATTTGGGTACTAACCAACACCCTCAATAGGTGAATGTAGGCTTGATTTACACTTAAACTAAAAAATAAAGGTAAGAGACCTATTGGAAGAATACAAAGATGTGATACCCTAGACATATGAATACCCACAAGTATTCAATCCCATATTTATTACACACACTATCCAATTAAATTTAGATCATAAGCCTCTCAAGAAAATATATAGGCCAACTAATCCAATTATAATATCTCTAAATAAAATTTAAGTACATAATCTATTGAAGTCCAAAATTGTTTTCCAAATTAGGCACTATATTTAGGTAGTTAATTTGGTACTTGTTAGGAAAAAGAATGAAGAAATAAGACTCTATATCAACTTTATGAATTTGAACAAAGCATTAGAGAAAGACAATTACCCCTTGCCTTCACTATATGAGGTGATACAAATGGTGAGTGGATAAAATATGCTGTCCTTCTTGGATAAATTATTTGCTTATTATCAAGTACTAGTAGATGTAGAAGATTAGATGAAGATTGCCTTCACAAAAAAGTGGTTCAATTTTCCATATAAGAGGATGTTATTTGGCCTAACTAACATAGGATATACCTTCCATACATCATTTAATTTGATTTATAAGGGTTGGTTGGCATGTGCATCATCATATACATGGATGAACTCATTGTGTTCTCCAAATATAGAAATGACTATGAATACCACATTTGAATGGTGTTTTATAGTTGTAAAAGGTATGGAGTGTAACTTAATATAAATAAAAGCATATTTGGATTTATAAAAGTAATATATTAGTGCATGTCATCACCAAATGCATTATCTCTATTGATTTAGATTGAGTTCAAGTCATATCAAAGTTTACACTTCCTAGTAGCAAGAAGAAGTTGAAGTCCTTATTTGGTAACATAAACTTTGTGCAAATTTTTTTTATATTTTCTAAGATTTTCAAACCACTAAACACTATGACGAAGAAAGATTCTAGGATAAAATGGATGGAAATATCCCAAAAGCTTTCTAAGATATAAAACTACCATTTCTCAAGCTCTAGTTCTAATTAGTCAAGACTTTAGTGAGTATTTTTATTTCTATTCATTTAATTTAGAGTATACTATAGATGTTATGCTTGCACAAAATGTATAAGATAATTAACATCCTATTTCCTTTGTGAGTACTAATTTAGAGGATGAAAATTTGTAATACTCTATGATATACAAGTATAAATATTCCCTACTTAAAGTGATGAAAATAATTTAGGTACTATATTTTGTGAAACAAAGCATATGTCAAACTTATTAATCCTACTATCAAGATCACACTTGGCCATAATGAGTTGGATGAAATAAGATGAAAATGGATGGATAAAATTTAAGAGTTTGACCTTGAAATTAAACCAAAAAATATAGTGAGGGGCTACGGGATTATCTAGATGATGATTGAGATTGATCCACAGATCAATAGTGAGTAAATTAATGAAACTGATATGATTAGTGATGAGTGGTAAACTCAAATCATCCATTACTTACTAGTTATGAGTCCTATAGATATAAATAGAGATCAAATACAAGTAATCAATCTCATATCATCTCATTATATGATAAATAAAGGAGTTTTGTGTATTAAAAATGAGATCTTCTTTTTGAGATACATTTTAAAAGAATAAGTTGTATATATCCTAAAAAACCTGCATCAAAACATAGGCAATGGGCATCCCTCGAGAAACACAATAGCTCATTAATTTTTTTAGGATGGGATACTACTATACTACAATCTTTAAGGACACCCATAGTCATTTTATGACTTGCCATGATTTTTAGGTATTAGGGAAAAGAGAATTAAATTTTGACATGCCTTTGTATCTAGTCATTTAAGGACATCTTTTTGGCCAATGGTGCCTTGATTTTATTGGGGTTATAAACCCAAACTCTTTAGTAAAACATAAATTTATCCTCATATCTATGTACTATTACACCAAGTAGATATAATTTAAAATAACAAATAATTCTAAATTAATCGATGTCATCAATTTTCTAGAATAAAATATATTGATCAATTTTCGCACTCCCATTTCCCTATTTTGTGGCAATGGTCCATCTTTTCAATCTTATAAATTTACATATTGGACATATGATAATCAATGACAATCAATTTCTATTAGAATTATTATCCATAATTTAATGGAGTATCTAATTCTACCAATAATAATATAATGGGTGTCATTAAGAAGTTGATACAAGATAAACTAATAGAATGTAATATCTTATTGAAATATCCACTATGGGCATATATAACATGGTAAAAGCAAACACTCAAGGTTTCACCTTTTCTACTAGTGTATGGAAAATAACCCATCTTATTTATTACTCTTAAGATACCAATGTATAAATTCATTTAAGTGAACATGACATAAGATGAAAGAATACAATCTAGACTACTAGACAAACTCTAGATGGAAGATGAAAGAACTAAAGCACTACACAGATTCAGTAAACATTAGGATATTTTCAAAAGATGGTTTGATAAGAGGTATAAAATAAAATATTTTAGGATCTCAAACATAATGTTTATATGGGATAATACTCATGATAATAAATAACAACATGATAAGTTACTCATTTATGTATTGGACCATATTTGATATCTGAGATCCTAGGTAAGAATGCCTTTTGATTGAAAGACCTCCAAGGTAATGAATTATACTTTCCAATCAATGGGTGGTTTTCAAAGAACTATTTCATGGCTGATCAAAATTGATATGCCTCAAAATGAATGTAAGTGAAGGATGTATATGTATTATTATAATATATCTCTTGATTTATAGGTTATATTTCCTTCTTTCTAGAAAGTTGTATGTTTTTTAGGATTAGTGTTACCTATTTCCTACTTTTACTTTTAGTAGATTAGTTTTTTTACTTTTGTTAATTTAGTTTTTATGCTTCTTATATTAGTTTTCTAAAACTATAGAACAAACCAACTAGTTTCTTACATGGATATTACACAATAATTTCAAAAAATAAGGGGATGATTCATAAGGATGCACCATAGGTCATCATAAGGATTTACTTTGATAATACTAGAGATTATAGTGTCAAGGTATGTGTCATGAATGAATTATATCCTACTCTAATTGGATAAGTTTACTAGACCTCTAGGATTTAATTTGATATAATCATGAAAATTTTATAAATACTTTACATTTCTAGAGATTAACTACACTATAAGATGCTAAAAATTGGATGAGTGATAATAACCATAGAACTATATATATAATGATAGGGATGTACTGATCAAAATAAGTTTTCTTATACATAGACCTAGCCAAGAGTAGTTCCCAACCTTTATTCTACTTGTGTTTCAAAAAATTTGTCATACAAACTAATAGAATATGGGTGATTCAATCAATCTCTATCGAGGATATGGATGCCTAGATATAAATAGAGTAATGTTTTGAGTAGAACCAGAGGTATCTATGTTGAGGCTTTGGATGCTTGGTTGGCATCAGAGTAATACCTAGGATTTATTTATTATTTATTTACTAAGATCAAAATTAAAGATAAAGTGTCTATTAAGGACTTTGTCAAAAATATCATAACAAGGAAAATTTAATCCACAAAATCACACATGAAAATGTAAGGAATGAAAAGGGTTATAATGTTTCATGAGGAAGTAAGAATCTATATCAATGTTTGGTTTATTTATTCATTTATTGGTAGGAATGATGTTTGGTTACACTACATTTTTGAGATTTTGGGTTTTCAAAATACTTAGGATTATTTTCCCCCATGAGTCACCATTTATTATGCCCTAACACACACACCCCATTTTAAAAAATTCAAATAAGGACCCATTATTATTAAAAATATTTATTTGAGGGTCTTTTAAATCTTAGGAATCCAACATTCTAAGTTTGTATTCAAAATTATAAAGTTATAAGAGTTTGAAATATGAAAATAAAATCTTCAACATATATTTTAAGTTGTTTTAGACCTTAGGTTTTCATGTTTCCCTTTGAAAAATTGGCACTTTTGATTTATGGACTAATGAAACTAATATTTTCATCCTAGTGTTCCATTTTTATATTTCAAATTACCGTAGGATTATTTATAAATACTTTTTAATAATTCACGATCAAACCCTACCCTTATTTCAAAAAATCAAGATAGATGGCATCACTATGTTACATGCAGCCTTTAAATTTCATGAAAAGTTTCTTAGTCCTCCATGTCCCCATGCTATGAAATCTTGACATGTGGCATTCATATGTTTCATGGAGAATTATATATTTAAAAAATTCTAAGTGTTCAAAGTCTTTGAGCTCCAAAAATAGGTCATGGGACACATTTATGTGAACACAAAACCATAGAAGCTTTAAAATGAAAGTTAATCAATCTAATGGTTCTAAGTTCCTATATTATCATGGTCTTGAGATTCTAAATTATGAACATTTAACACTTTTCATATTCTCATCATTTTGTAACAATGAAAGTATCAACATAGTCTAATGGTTCTAAGTTCCTACATTCTAATGGTCATGAGATTTCAAGTTTAGAGTGTTTGACATTTAGCATATTCTTATAAATATAAAACTATAGAAGGATTAACATAGTCTAATGTTATGAGTTGTTTCATTTTAATGGTTCTAAGGTTCTATGTTTTTATCATTTTAAACTTGGCACATTTTTGTATACCTAAAACCATAGAGGGATTAAATTAAAGCTGATCATTTTAAGATATCATGTCTATGAGTCTTTGTGATTTTGAGGCCAAAATATCACACCACATTTAAAATTTTTGTTGAACATAAAATTTACATATGGATACATAGTTTATAAGGCTCAAGTTCCTAAGCTTTGATGCCTCTGAGTCCCCATAGGCCTGAGGTTGATCTATGTGGCATAACTATGTTAACTCATGTCTGCAAAGTATTTAAAGTGAAAATGAAAATCTAAAGGACCACGTGAATTAAAATTAGACAATTTTCACAATATGGGATATGTAATATCAAAGTACACATAAGATTTTGATATAAAAGCAAAGGATTTGATAACTATCTAAAACATGATGACTAGACACATAAAATTAATGAATAATTTTCATTTGGTAAACAAGTAAACCTATCAAAACTAAATGGCATGTTAAAATTGAAATGGGAATGAAATATAAAGGATTTTATTTACATTTATAACACACAAATGCATTTAAGACTCATATTTTTTATAAATATATGTGAAATTTAGTCAAAGATTATCCATTTCACCATCAATCTATCAATCAAACTTTACATTTCCAAACCCTTGAGTTTCCAAAGATCCCTATATTTTTTATTAATCTCGTAAGAACAAACCATAGGATTTTTATAATTAATTACATTGATAAGATTGAAATAATGGCCTCATTTTTTAATCAAGTGTATTTTTAAGCCCCCTTAGTGTATTATTATTCTAAAAGCAAGAAATACAAAGACACAATGTTTGATAAAAGTTCCCTAAAATACAAATTCCTCCACTATTAAATGCTCTAGAATGTTGTAGAGTCTATGGCACCATATATATGAAATACCAATTGTATTCATACAATAAAAACTATATCTATGACTTGCTTCCCATTAAAACAAGGTCTCAATCTATAAGCATAAAAACTAGAGGTAATGCCTTGCATAAACTTGTTTAGAGGTTTATTTTTCAATGGAACATTTTTTGGGATTAATTGCATATTAGGAAAAGTAAAATTTTAGATTTGGTTATTTTTGGTAGGGATTTAAAAATGTAACTTAGACTTCCATATCCTAAGACCACGTATAACCAAGTCTTAGCCAATGTTTGGCTCAAGCATAACATAGTAGATGGAAAACTAAAATAATGGTTAGTTAAGGGCTAGAGACTGAATCCAAAGAGAGGAATTTCCTCCAATTCATTTTTAAAATAATAATTATAATTAGGATAGATATGGCCCTCCTAAACAAACTATTTGGTTTGGAAAGTATAACTTATGTGCAAGTGGAATGGTCCTTTTGCTGGACATTCTTTAAAATTCTAACAAGCTAGTTTCCCTAGGGGAAGTCATAAGTGCCATATTGAAAACAAAAAATTTATACCCTTATCAAAGGCCAATTGATTTAAATTTTAATATTATGTGATATATATTATATTTAATCTTGGGCACATTTCATAGGACATATGGGGAGTTATGGTAACCCTAAATAGAGTATTGAGGTAATAGAATCTATAAATATTACTCTTTCATGTTTATTTATATATTCAAGAATAAAATTCAAATAATATATGAGAAAATATATCCTCTAGTATATCAGGAAATCCATGGCACCTAGATGCTTAGGTTGTCTAAAAATATAACAAGAAGCATTGGTAAAATGGGGGATTATTTGTATTAACCTGACTACATAGTCATTAGAATTGAAGGAATAAGGGAAGCTCCTTTATTATTGCCATATAATGTGCCAAAAAATTGTATAATAGGAGGTTTATTTTTAATGCTACAATAACATTGATGAATAACCTGGCATTAAGAATCAGGACTATTATTACAAAACTCCTCTGATTATTTGACAACTTCAATTTGTAATTAGGACACATTTTAACTAGGTTGGGAAAGCCATGCCCTACTACAATTTGAAGGTGTCCCAATTTAGGGAGTGGGAACACATGAATAAAATTATGACATACTTCATGAATATCAAGGAAAATAAGAAGATAAACATTTCATATGGTCACTAGGAATATGATCATGATATTTTTTTTATAAATGCATCAGATGATATTGAGGTGTGGACAATGATGAAAGATAAACATGTAATGATATTTGCTCAGGATCTTTAATATAATCATGATATTACTAAATAAAATTATAAGTATATAGAATAACAATAATAGAGATCATGGATCCATCAATGGCCTCCAACTCATCCACAAGATTTAGAAGTGCAAGACCAAGCTCCCTCTCCTACAAGAGAACATAAAAATTTAAAAAATAGAGAGTCTAACAACCAGAGGGAGTATAATCCCCTAAAAAGGAGGTAAATTCTAAGAGGTCTTCCCCATCCTCAAATACCCTCTACATATTTATATACTACTTATATATTATTTTATATATCCATTACAAAGGATAGAACTACACATCCTCTAGACAGACATAAGATTACATTGTCTATGACACATCTGCCACCACTTAAAATTTTCACCTAGGTTAGTCTCCCTAAGTTTATATAGGCTTATTTCATTTATATTTCAACTATTCCTTACCCTCATGCACCTCTATTATGTCCACCTCCATCTACAACCGTAATTGAGGATGCATCTTCTCAATCACTCCTTGCCATGCTATCCTTTACTCCATTCACCCTTCTAGCCACCATTATTGTCACTCCAATCATTCCTTCACCACAACCTATATTGATACCTTACACCATTTTATATCCTTTAGTTATTTCATCATATCCCTCACCTTCCACTCCCCTTATGGTCACTTAATAGATAAAATCTAAGGGTTATTTTGCCTTCTCCAAGGGAAAATAAATAAAAGACATGCCATATTTTAGTCTCCCCACTATAGAGGAATCCTTTGATGAGGAGGGATAAAAATAAGAGGATATTAAAAAAATAATATATTTAGTTGAGTTTTTAATTGATGAAGGTTAATAATATGTAAAAATAATGAAGGTGTTAGCACCTTTAATAAGCAAAAAAGGCAACCCCAGATGATGAGGAATTAGAGCTAGAAAAGGCTAAAGCTATGGGTTTAGAAGGCCTGCAAGAAGAATAAAATTTGGATTATTAAGTACTCATATAATACAAAATAAAAAACATAAATGAGGTAATTTATTTTCTTGTCTCATATATTTCTAGTGTAGATATTCCAGCTATAGATTTGCCTCCTATTCCAAATATTCTTTTGTCTAGTTATGTTGACTCTCCCATTCTTTTAACTTAAAATAAAATAAAGGCTCTAAGTAAAGTATTTAATTTTTATAGTAGTTTTATTATTTATAATTTCAATCATAGGTGTCCACTATTCCTTAATAAACATTCAAATCAACTAGAAATTCCTATGACACAGTCTTCACCCATATAGTTATCTAGTATGACTATGGAGAAAACACCAAGATTGACCAAGTATGTGGCTAAATTCACTCCATTAAGAGAACCTTAACCATGGGAGAGGATTGTCTATCCACCTATCTATTTCTTATACAAATAAGTGCATCATTGGTACTATAAATAATAATAATAATAATAATAATAATAATAATAATAATAATATCTCTTCCAATGACTCCACCATCCACATTTTTAGACTTGATTCTAGAAGATGCATAAATAGGAGAACTTATCATTACCTAATAGGTAAAAGAGATGAAAAATTAAAGGGATGAGAGACATAATCTAGTTTTCATAAAGTTACTTATAATCTTTAATCTATTAAAAAAAAGAGTGTTATCAAATAAAGGGTGAGGAAGATGAAGGCATTTCATTTGGATACAATGGAATAAATGAAATTTTAACAAATATAAAATCTATTTATTTTCGAAAATAAATCCAAAAGGATCAAAAGGATATTAATGAATATATCAAAGACTTGTATGATTTTATGGAATCAAATGGTGAGTCTATGAAAGAAATGTACAAAATCAAAGAGGTGGCACAATAAAGGATACAATAGAGATAAACTATACATGTTACTCGTGATGATGTGAAAAGTGTAACTATTGGCTATTTTGGCCCACATGTCAAGATTTTGCTTGAATGGATGAGCTGAAAAAAGTTTTTGATAGAATGAGTGGTCTAAAGATCATGTGTAGCTTGCAAAGATTTTGAAACATTTTAAGTAAACTTAAAGTGTATTTTTTACAATTTTAAGGATCAATAAGTTCTCATGGTGATCATGACCTTCATGGACATAAATCAGGTTGTAAAAGGTCTCAAGAAATCCTTTTTATTCTTTAAAATTCTTACACAAGTCTAAAAAACCAGACCATCATGATAATATCACATAGAAACAAATTGATCAACTTGATTGTTCATTTTATAAGTACTATTAGGATTCCTCTCAAGCTAAAATATTTCATGGACATGAAGCTATTTGTGTGAAAATCACCTTATATAAATTTCATGTCTTGATGATCTTGCTATCTCAAGATATAAAGCTTCAAAGTTAGACTTATAGAATGAAGCAAGTCCATAAACATCAAGTTCGAGCATCATGAAATATTTGTTTGAATTTAAATATCCCAAGGTTTAATGAAAGAGTGATAAGTGTCCAAATATCTTGAGCTAGGGTCAAGATACAATGATGATCATTGATTGACAGATGTTAGTGGGTCCTAAGATATAACACAGTGTATTTGATCATACATTGAAGATCAACAGTGAGCATTAAGTCAAAAGGTCAAAATTAGTGAGAAGCTTGAAAGTGGTAATATCTTTGGTGTTGAAAAAGATCCAATGGTGAGCATTGAATGACAAGGTTAGTTTGTCTAGGAAGATCAATGATGAGCATGTAATTATATAAATAACATCTAATGGTAAGCGATGAGTCAACTAATGAGTCCATAAAATGACTCATTATTACTATAGTTTATGGCCTTAAATATGTAAAATAGTTGAGCATTGTATGTAATATTGATATTTATAACATTTATGAGGTAGGAAATAGATGTTTTTATCTTTATATAAACTCATGTAAATTTTAAGTCTATCTTATTTGTACTTTATTCCAACATTTTCATGTTTTAAGATCCACATTTTGCATTTATAGGCAATAGTAGTATTAATATGAGTTTTGAAAAGATTTAGTGAAGAAAAGGAGGATCCAAGAAAAATAATGAACCTTATAAGATCTAGATATAGATTATGAAGCTTGTTATGGATTTTTATAGTCATCTACAAATTTCTATAGTCAGTTGTGGATTTTGACAGTTAGTTATAGATTTCAATAGTTAAGCTATATATTGTGCCAGTTTTGTTATGGATTGACATAGTTTGCTCTAGAATTGATCATAGTATATTTCAAAGGGTTAAAATAGCTTCTCCAACTTCTTCATGACAATTTGGAGAACTCTTTTTAGCATTTCCATTTTTGTCCATGTATACAAATAGTTGTCTATTTCTATTTAGTCTTCCATTTTGGGAGTTGCTAATCTAGGTTTAAATGATGAAGATAGAAGATATGAGTATCAATATATGTAAATATTTGGTTTCTATAGTTAGGCATGGAATTTATTACTTATGGGTTCTTTGACTCCTTAAATATCTCATTGTAATGAGTTTCTATTCCAACTATATCACCCAATTTGTGAAGAATATCTTCCTATTTTCAAATTAGTAAAGTTATTTCCTAGAATGTAAGGATAAATAGTTTCTTCGTATATAATAAATAGATATATCCATGATTGGATATATAAATTTTACACCTATATATAGAGATATTGTAATTTTGGTGATTTTGTAAAATATAAAGTATTACAATAGTTTCCTTTCTCAATCTATGTATTGAAGAAATATCTTAGAGATGAGTTGATTTGAACCTAGATATGAGGGTGAGTAAGAGTTCACTCCCCAATGGGAAAGGATATTTATTTAGCATTTATAAGTTGATTTTGTATTTATTTTAATTTAGGATTGATATAGATATATGTTTGTATAATTTAGATTAAAAACCTATAGGATATATTGAATAGTTAATTTGTTATTTCTAGCATAAGTATTTATTTTATTCTTTAAGATTCTAAAAATATATATTTATGATTTATTTTAATCATTGAGTGAATATTTTATATTATTTTAATTATGAAAGGGTGATTTGAATAGGTTTGTTTTGTAGTTGTTTGAAGCATTTCTAAATTCTACAAATTATATTAGACTGAGTTGTTTATGTTTTATGCAAAGAGTGTTTCTTTCCAAATAGTAGCTTCAATTTAGAAGTAGATATAGATTAGAATAACATAAAAAACCCAACAAAAATAAGTAATGTTAACATTAAATCAATAAAATACCTTACTACAAATAGATTTAGGTATCGCCCTAGTAAGAATAGACACCAACATATGATGGTTAAATGAATGGATAATAACAACACCCATCATCAACATGTCAATGGATCTCAAAGGATAATGTGAATATATCAAGTGTCACAAGGATGTTGAATTTTTAGAAGATCAATGGTACACATTTGTTCATGCCAAATCAAATATATAGTGCATGAGAGCTCAAAGAGTTAGCAGGATTATGCAGATCAAATGAGGAGATGATTTTTGGTACAATATAGGAAGTCCATATCAAGATCAATGGTCAATGATGAAGGTTGAAGCTGTTATAATATTAAAGTATCATATTAATTTAAATGGATAGAATTAAAATTTGAAGCTGGGAGTTTTCAAGTAGATGTCAAAATATAGTTTCAGGTCAAACTAGGGCAAGTTTTTAGAGGGAAGATGCCACCATTGCAGTTTGGTCTAACACCATTGAGAAAACATAGTTATATAGTCAATGGTTATCAAAAATAAGTTTTTGATGCCATGAACCTTTGTTTCAAATATTTTAAACATATAAGGTCCATCCTTTGGGGTTGTAGTATTGTTTTGCGATTGTAATCTTTAATTTTTAAAGAATGATCTATGCATGCAATGAGTTCTCGATATGTGTAGGGTCTAAAGGTAGGATAGGTTAATTTTATACCTAACATAGAGATAAATAAGGAAGGTATGTGATATATAGGTCTCCATTTATATAATAGATATAGGAAAACTAATAAAGGAGATTGGTTTTCAACCTATAAAAGAGATCTATACTCAAATATTGAAATGGGGAAAATATGCGATTAATAAAAGAGTGTTTAATATTTTGATATGGTCATATATTTGAAAAATATCCATTAAAAGTAGACATGGTGATGGCCCTATAAATGCCAAGGGAATGAGGAATTTGTCCTTATAGTATGAAGCAAGTGGAGATGGTGTGGAGGATCAAAAGAAAGAGATTTGGTGGTTGAAGAAGCATTTGAAATGTTGATTCTATTTAGAACTATAAATATATTTTCTCCAACAAACTTAGTAATGAATCATGAAAGATAGACTCCTGTCATCTAGTGGTTCTCTCAACCAATGAGAAAGCTTGAAGATTATTAGAAAAAATGAAGGTTAGCTTATAGAGAAAGGATTGTTCCTAATTGGAAGAAGGCATGCATACATAAAACAATTAATGAACTACCACCACATTTATTGATCATTAATGACTCCTCTATTGTCCCATACATGTTTCCCATCTCTCTCATTCACATTATGTTATATGAATAGACTTCTAAGACATAAAATTGATCCCTCTCTTGGGAATGAATAGACTCTACCAAGATTGAGCTTTGTAACCTCTTGAGATAAATATAAGATTAATTTTAGATTTCATTATTCTATTATAGTGTGTCAATGTCAATTTGATTTGCATGTGTGATATAAATAACTCCATTATCATGTCCTAATATCACATAACTACTAATTATATTATTATGTAGGTCATGTTTAGTATTTAATGTCATTTGGTTAAAGCTAGCATGTGGATCCATTGACTGGTTAGTGCCTTAAATCAGGCCTCTCCATCACTTCCCTTAAGTTTTGATCACATGGTGAACATATGCATGAAATAATGATGCATAAAAATTATTTAGAGTTGTATATTGAGTCTTTTACTTGTCTTATTAGTGTTTTTAGAATTTTAAATAGAGTAGACAAGAAATCAATTTAGGTGAATCACCAACATTAACTTAGATTTCCCTTTTAGTTATCTTTATCTCCATTTTTACCCTAGAAATTAGTAGGTTTTAGTGGAAATAAGCTAAGTGATACATCAGAGTAACTATCCTCATTCAAAAATCCTAGAGGTCTAACCCAAGATTAGGTGACCCACAACCTATGGCCATTCCCATGTTGGACTAGATTTGAGAGTAGGACTTTTAGCTACAGTGCAATCTACATCTACAATAGTTCTGACATGATTGGTGGGACCAAGATCCAAATAAGTGGAAATGTTTTTGGTGTGTCTCTCCTCTAATAAGCTTTTGTAACCAAGCAATTTAGCATGAATGGTGACACTAAATCAAATGTTCTAGTTGTAAACAACTGATGTATGTCTTATTAAATATTTTGATTAATTTTACATCTCATTTAACTTATGAGGTTGATATGAATAGATATGGTGAATAACCCTATCATTAACCTTGTTTTCAATAGTTCTAATATGATCCTAATGATCCATATGAACCCATTTAGCCTTACCAATAAATTTATCAAATCTATGATGATCCCCCTTATCACCAAGATCATCAAGCCTTATATGAGTCTCATCTACTCCCTCTATAGCCTGGTTACCCTCTTGATTAGTCATGGTATTTTTATGACATTCTTGAACATCCTACTCATACCCCAATCCATTTTATATCTAGCCTTAAATAAGCCCTATTGGAATAAGAAAAGAATATGATAAACATTGATACATTGAAAGGGCATAGGCAAGAAATTCTAAAATATGTCATTAGAGAGGTTAGGAATTTAGTGAAGTAGGCATAGGAGGAGTGGATGTATTTAATTATTATAGGTTATCCTAGAAATAATGGTGACATGCTTGACATATATGGACTCATCTCAAATATTAAGGAGAAGCTAACATCCCATGAAGAACATCAAACACCCCATCACCCATCTTATCTTCTCGCATTCACCCCATGTCAACCTCATGTTGAGATTCACATCACCACTCATAATCCCACAAAAAATAAGTTTCAAGGTCATCATAATTCCCCCAAACTCCTCTCAACCTTACCCTCATGTAAATTTGTCCAAGAGAGAATCCAAGAGGAAAGGCAGGTTTATGTTGAAAGAGCCAGCTATCATGAGAAATCAAGGTCTAATTTTGAATCCTGCCTTGCTACGTAAATTGAACATATAGATAAAAATTTGTATTATACATTGGTAGATATAAATTCAACATCACCTCAAATTTACATACCTTTTTTCATTCCTCAAGCCATAATGCACACTATGCAGGAAAACCATGAGCCCAAGTTTCCATCATAGAGTTAAATCATGTATTCAAGAAAGTCCAAAGTCACTAAATCCCCAACCCTCCCTCCTTAATAATATATGTCCTTTCCCTCGTTGATATCCATCTAAATTGATATGCATAATAATGAATAAATTGTGATTGTTGAAGACAAGTAGCTGAAGTTAAGGAAGGAGGAGAGCCAAAATCAAAAGGTTAAAAAAGAACCTCTAGCTTTTCCATCTTGGAGGTCTATCCAAATATGTTCTCAAAATAAGAGGGAGACTTCAATTTTGAAGGTTTAATGTCAGTTTTCATCTATTTAAGAGTCTCAAAAAGGATATGATGAAAATGAAGTTCTTGTGGAAGAAGATGCTCATTCCATTTACCAACTCAACTTTATTTCCCTACAAGATTTTTTTTCAAGATTCAACCATTCTCAAGGTTTCAAGCTACAAGAAATTTATCTCCATTCCCATATGCATCCATGAACCATACACCATATCTCATACTCCATATCCAACTTATCATCCCCACATCACATCTTATCCTTCACCATAAACCCATGAGTCTATCCATCAACTTTCCACTTTCCTTTGTCTTGAGAAAGAATGCATCTTGAGGAAAACAAGTGAAGAGGAAATATCTAAATTCATAGCTAATCATGAAGATGAATGAGTGACTAGGAAGAATAAATAATAATTGGGACACCTATTGTCAAGGAAAAACATGTTTCATCCTTCCATAGTGATGCAAAGATGGAAAACATGCAAGATAAAAGCAAGGTAAAGACTAAGATGCAATTGCAAGAACAAGTACATAAAAAGGAGGTTGCTGCTGTTCAAGAGGAAAAAAATCCAATTGTACAAGTTGAAGGTTTTTGCCATGAATTCTTTGATGAATTGAGAGCTACCATTCATCATGAATGAAAAAGGCTCACAAAAGTAGTAGAACAAAAGTACCAATCAACTAATAAAGATGAATAACAAGTTGAAATTAAGAGCATGCTCAACCATCAGATTAATGTTAAAGATGTAGCAATTTTAATTGACCAATCTAAGATATCAAAATAAGACTTATAGCCCCATGATTATGGTCAATGAACTGATATACTTGATTCTAATATTCAGCTTGAAGAAGCTCTAACTGAATTGTAGACTCATGAGAAAATATCTTATATTTTTTTGGTATCCTTCATGTAGGTTATTCCTTACATCAATGTGGTCCATTACAGGATAAGAGGAGTGATATCATCAATCACGAGGTAATTTTTTGCTTAGGAGATGACATTTTTGAACTTTTCAAACATGGTTATCAAACTTTCTCTTTAAATTTAGACAACTCTTTACTCTTAAAGGTTGAGAATGAGCTCAAGCGGCCTCAAGAAGTCCCAATTATAGATCCATCTCCCTTAGAGGTCAACCTTGCAGATATCTTAAAGGAGATAAATCAAGCTAGTCTATATGTTCATGATCAATAGCTCATAAATGAATAATAATTAAAGATGTTCTTGTAAAGTACAGAATTTGGGAAGAGTATGACTAGGTTTTGGACTCATGTCTATAATTCATGCACCTAAAATTGGTAGTAGTGGAGCCAGTTGTTTCCCCAAGAAGACATGAACATGAAAATAATCTTAACTACAAAAGAGAGTTATAAATAAAAATCAAGCATGTTTCAAAGTTCCAAGATGAAAAAAATGACTTTCTATTTGATTTTGGAGGGAAGCATCTTATTTAAGGTTAGTTATTCTAGATTTACTTTGTTTCAATAAGTGGTTAACACTAGTAGTAATTTATTTCCCTTTTGTTTTGTTTTCCCTATTTCCTTATTTTAGTGGTCCTTTCTTTGTGTAGGTTAGTTTCCCTTCTATCTTATGTTTCCCTTAAATAATTGCTTTGGGCACTTTGTTTTTTTCTTTTGGTCCCTCTTTGTTTCAAGAGAGGTTATCAAGAGGTTGACAACCAATTTTTAGCTTTAGATTAATATGTTGAACCAAAAAAGAGACTCCATGCCCAATAGATCAGATAAGGCAATTAGTTTGGGTTATCAAGCATAGAAAGCATGCTTCCCTATGAGTCACCATAAATGTTTGACATTTTTGCCCACATACCAAGATTTTGCCTAAATGGATGAGTTGAAAAAAAATTTGGATGGAATGAGTGGTCTAAAGATCATGTGTAATTTGTCAAATTTTAAGGATCATCAGGTTCTCATGGTAATCATGACATTCATGGACATAAATTAGGTTACACAAAGTCTTAAAAACTCAATTTTAGTCTTGAAATTTCTTGCATAATTTGAAAATAACTAGACCATCATGAGAACATCACACAAAAATAGACTGATCAATTTTATTGTGCATTTTATAAGTATTCCTAGAAAGCTTCTCAAGACAAAATATTTCATGGACAAGAATTTATTCATACCAAGATCACCTTTTACAAATTTCATGTCTTGATAAGCCTACTATCTCAAGATATAAAGCTTCAAATTTAGGCTTGCAGAGTGAAATAGTCACATGGATGTCAAGTTTAATCTTCATGAAATAGCCATTTGAATTTAAATATCCCAAGGTTTAATGTGAGAGTGACAAGCATCTAAATCTTAGGATATAGGGTTAATATCTAATGATGAGCATTGATTGATAGATATTAGTGGGTCCCAAGATCTAATAGAGTGTATTTTATCATACATTAAAGATCAATAGTGAGTATCAAGTCAAAGGCTAGCATAAGTAAGAATCTGATAAGTGGTAAGATTTTTGGTGTCCTTACAAAGATCCAATGGTGAGTGTTAACTGATAAGGTCAGTGGGTCAAAGTAGATTAAAAGTGAGCATGTAATCATATAAATTAGATCTAATAGTAAGTGATGAGTCAATAAGTCAATGGATCTCAAAGGCTAATCAGAAGTTGACAATTGTCAAAAGTGAATTAAAATGGTAGAATATCAATGGTACATGTTTAATCATACTGAAGCAGATATATGGTATGTAAGAGGTCAAAGAGTCAGTAGGATCTTGTGGAGAAAATGAAGAGCTAATAGTTGGCACAATATGGGAAGCCTAGATCAAGATCAATGGTCAATGATGAAGTTCAAAGGTGCTATAATCTTGAAGGCTCAAATTAAGATCAATAACTAGAATTAAAAGTCAAAGTTGGGAGTTTTCGAGTAGAGGTCAAAATATAGTTTTAGGTCAAACTAGGGCATGTTTTTAAAGGGAAGATGTTTCTATTGGAGCTCAGTAAAACACCATTAATAAGGCATATTTATATAGTTAGGGGTTGCTAATAATAAGGTTTTGATGCCATCAACCTCTGGTCAAAGATTTGGAACATGCAAGGTCCATCCTTTGGGGATAGAGTATTGTTTCACAACTATAATCTTTTCTCTTTAAAGAAGGATCTATACATATAATGAGTTCTTAGTTTTCATAGGGTCTAAAGGTAGGATAGGTCTATTTTAGACCTAACATGGAAATCAATAAGGAAGCTATGTGATCTATATGTCTAAATTGATATAATACCTATAGGAAAACCAATGAAGGAGATTGGTTTTCAATCTATAGAAGATATATATGTTCAGATATTGAAATGGGGTAGATATGTGATTAATGAAAGAATGTCTCATATTTTGATATGGTCATATCTATGAAAAAAAGTAGCTAAAGTTAGACATGGTGATGGCCCTATCAGGCCCAAGGGTATCAAGACTTTGTTCTTACATCATGAAGTAAATGGAGGTGGCATGGAGGATCAAAACAAAGACAACTAGTGGTTAGAAAAGTAGTAAGAGCATTGATTCTATTCAAAACCATAAAGATCTTATCTATAATAGACTTAGTCATGAGTCATCATGTAAGACAAACTCTTTCCCTCTAGTGGATCTCTCAGCCAATGAGAAAGCTTGAATATTATTGGAACAAATGAAGGTTAACTTGTTGACAAAGGATTAGTCTTAATTAGAAGAAGGCATGTATATAAAAAAATAAATGAACTACCACCACATTTCTTGATTATTAATTACTCCTCAATTCTCCCACACATGTTCCCCATCTCTCTCATTCTCATTTTACTATATGAATAGACTATAAGCCTTGAAATCAATCCCTCTCTTGGGCATGACTAGACTCTACAAAGATTGAGCTTTATAACCTCTTGAGATGAATAGAAGACCAATTTCATATTTTGTTATTATGGTATAGTGTGTCAATGTCAATCTAATTTACATGTGTGGTATAAATCTCTCCCCTTTCAAGTCCTAATCTCACCTAGCTACTAGTTATCATGTCATCCAGGGCATGTTTAGTGTTTAATGTCATTTTGTTGAAGCTAGCATGTCAATAAATTAAATTGTTAGTGTCTCGAATTAGGCCTCTCCATCACTTCCTTCATGTTTTGATCACTTAGTGAACCTTTACATGAAATATTGATGCATAACAAACATTTGGAGTTGTAGATTCAGTCTTTTGGTTGTCTTATTAGTGTTCTTAGAAGTTTAAATAGAGTGGATGAGCATGCATCACCAACATTATCTTAGATTTCCATTTCATTTATCTTTCTCTCCCTTTTCACCCTAGAAATTAATAAGTTTTAGTGAAAGTGAGATAAGTGATACATTAGAGGAGATATCCTCATTAAAAAATCCTAGAGGTCTAACCCAAGGTTAGGTGACCCACAAAGTAGGGTCATTCCCATGCTGGACTAGATTTGAGATTAAGACCTAAACACGGTTACTTTTAGATAGGGTGAAATATATGTCTACAATATTAAATACTAATTTGTATATAATTTTAAATGATACTTAGGTTTATAGAATAGTAATACATTTAGATAGAACAAAGGTGATTAAACTTTGGCACCAAATGAAATAGTTAGAGAAAAGATTGAATTTTTTGGTTTAGTGCTCTAGAACTAATGCCTTAAATCACTTTAATTTAATGTCTAATATCGATGCATCATGGTTCCTCAATTATGTAATTTTAAAAAGGGATGGTTCCTTTAATTTACATACATAGATGAGGACTCTATTGATGCATTTTAAAAATCATGAAAGTGAGGCCGTGGAAATTCCAAAACACATGAGGGTCACTGTTGTGATTACACCTATAGATGAATTAGTCAATAGGAGAAATTTTGAGATCCTCCTCCAAGTATCTAAAAACAACTTCAAAGAGGATGTTGAGGGAATAATATATAGGACCAATGATTAAATTTTGTAGTTGGTAAATTTTTCTAGGGATAGGGTGACAAGAGTTGAGGCTTTGGAAGAAAAATTCAAGAACTTAAAATTTAAATAGACAAGGTTGATGGCTGAGGCCATAAAACTATTCTAATACTAATTTATCAACTTTTTTTACATAATTAATAATGATTTTTAATCAACACACACATTATTTTAAGAACTTAGTATAAAATAAATAACTTTATGGTCAACACCAAGCATGTAGCCAACTGTTAGTGTTACCACATTATCTTATGGTTCCTAATTTTCAAGATTTACAGTCATGAAAACTCTAAGTGGACCTAGTTTTATTCTCCAAGGAATAATAGTGGCTAATTTAGTTCTTCTAACTATTAATCCATCATATTATTTGGCTAGTAGAGTTAGATCATAACCTTGATAAATAGAACTATGTAATTCATGTTTTATCAAGTAAGAACTTTGGTTTTAAATTTGCTTTGCATGTATATATTGTATTTTTATCCATGAAATTTGATTTTGGGTTGATTTTTGTACATGAATTTTTCCCCATCCTAAGCTATTTATATGTTTATTTTCCTAGTATAAAAGGGAGGATAATTTTGGTTGTTAAGATTATTATTATTTGAATAAGTTCTATAATTTTAGTCTTCATTTACAATTCTTGATTCTTCTCCAAATTGTGGATTATGTAAAATGTTCTCTCATTCTGGTTGCTTAGTATTTTGGTTATGTATGATTTATCTCTTTTATATGTAGTCATTTATATTAAGTTATAACTGATTTGAATACATTTTTCATATAAATCATAATCCCCCCTTCTATATGTGTTATTTAGTCAAAAAAATGTGGAAACCTTTGATTTCATTTCTTAAATTATGTTTTATTTTGGTTCCCTTTGACTCCTAATTATGTTTTATTATTACTATGTTATAGCATCCTATAAAAAACATTTCTTTTTGATTTTTTTTCCAACCTCTAGTGCAATTTTTGGTCTTCAAAGGTTTCATCTATTATGGTCCATAAGCCTCCTTTCCTACCCTACCTTTCCCTCATTTCTGAGTTCATTTTTAATTCCTACACACCTTAGGTTAGAACCATAATTATTCCACCCATATCAATTTTATTTATATTCATCCATAGCTGACCCATCCATGATAAACAAACTACCTTCTTGAATGCTATTCCAATAACTTGTTTACAAAATCCAATACCCTACAACTCATGCCTTGGATTGAATAGTTTTCATAGATCTAAAATGTTATAGGATACCTTATAAAACATTTTTATGGTGTGTATAAAATCCATATCAACATATAATTTGTACATTATCCATAACATCCCTAAGATCTTGAATTATTTATTGTTGCATCAATATTTGCTTAGCCTAATCCTAAATTATATCTACATTTCCTTCATCACCTCCCCTGTTTTGTCTACAAAATTACATAAAGCCTCTGTATACCTTGTGGGTTCATTTAGGTTTTTATTTTTTCATAATAATATAAGTCCACCATGAAACAATGTGGAATCTATCCTGAGACATAGTAGGAAGTTCAGGTCTCTAATAAAATTTTATAAGAAAGTAACTAAGAGAAAAACACACCAAATAAAAAAAAGGATTCATACAACCAAAAATTAAAATGAGTCAACCAAAAAATAAAATTAAATGTACGTAACTGATGAAAAAGAAATTTCCATCTAAAACATCAGGGATAAGAACGAATCACACTAAAGGTCTTAAAAGGGCCTCTTCCTATCTTTCCCTTGAGTTTTAGTATTTTGAACTTATTTACCTTCATATTTGTTTCCTTAAACACTATAAAATGAGGAGGTTCTCTTAGGTGTCAATTGAGAAGAACCAACATCTCCAAAACATCACCCAATAGAACTTAGAATCTAAAGATCCTCTAGGTTATCCAACAATTTATTGTGAGGGGTGATGATATAAAAAACATGTCTCTCCTTGGCCATCAAAATAGATATAGTTAAAAGGTCCAAATTAATTTCCTTAATTTATTTTCACATCACCTTAAATTTTATAGCCTTTTGTTTAAGACATATCTCTAAGGAGCATAATCTTTCTTTTCGTGAGCTTATCATAACCAAAGTTGTATCCTCTGGGTCAAGGACCTCTAGGGCCTTTAGACCTAATGGATCCACCAAAGATTCATAAATAAACTAGGTCTTAGCCAAATATGCCACTATATCTTATGAATACCTATCATCTAAGATTAACATATTCCTTGGCTTACCACTTTTAGTCTTAGTTGAACCTAAAGCCACACTAATTAACAACTCAGCTTTAGGACTTTTCTTTCATATTTTTAAGACTGATATCGATCTTAAGGTAAGAATCACCATCTTATTTATCTATAAGGATTAATTATTTGATATAAATAGAATATATTTGGAAATAAAGAATTTGTTATTGTATTGAAAGTCCACCATAGAATCATTAAGAGAGTGTAATAGAAAAAAGTGGAGACTAGTTTTTCAAATGTCCTTAAAATGGTTGAGTATCATAAATTTATGAGACCAAACCAAAATAAATCTGGAATCCAATGCGAGGTACAACATAACTTGCATAAAACCCTCTAGACAAGCTTTTAGGATTTCAATCCACTTGAAGCTTTTGGTCACCTCCTTAGCTTTTTCAGAGGAATAAAAAAAATTTAGACCTATTCATATTTCATGCTCTTGTACTTATAGTTCTTGATATCATGGAAAAATATTTCCATTGCTTCAATGATGAAATTATCTAAGACCTCCATTCACATTCCCTTCATGAAAACTAGTCTATCCTTCCAAATGATTGTAAAATCTATTGACAAAATGAAATGATGCATAACAATTCTCAACATGAACTAGGCTTGTCCTCATTTCTCAAGGATACCCCAAATGATAGATTATTATTATTATTTTTATATCAATACTTGGGCTCAACCCTCCATGTTCCCAATTTGTTCTTCTCCCCTCTTGAGATTCATGTTTAAATACAACCTCCTTACCTCTCTTAGTCTCCTGGGAATCCTCATGAGAATCCATACAAATAAAAATAAGAAGGACAAGAGGCTTGACAACACAAAACAAGTAAAAATGATAAATTAAAGAAATGGTGAGCTATAAAAAACATGTTAACAAATAAGAGACCATAAGTAATAAATGAACAATTAGGGATATAATAATGACACAAGAAACTAGGGAAATGAAAACCCAAGATAACGAGGCAATGATCAAGAGGGGAGGTACACTAAGTTGATAAGGGGTTTTCCATGTCATACTTTGACATTGGGTGATGAGATGAAAGTAAATATACCATGAGAGAGTTAGATCATGATAATTAAAGGTAAATCTAATCAAAATATTTATTGAATTGATTCTTCCAAAATAGGATGCTTTTCATATGCTTAGATAAAGAGTGAAGCAATAAATACAACTAGGAAAATTGATAAAGACAAAAAATTGAGCAATAATAAATTAAAATAAGTGGAAGGCATATAAAAAGGAAGAAAATAAAGACTAAGTTAAATAATTAGAAGGCAATAAACTAAATAATTCATGGAAGAAGGCCAAATGAATCTAAGAGAAGAAATCCACATAACTTCCAGTAAGGGGATACTCACAATCACCTAGAAACTAGCTATGATAAAACCCAAACAAGATCATGGGTATTCATTTATAAGGATAAACATATTCTACACATTAGGAATTAAGTGGTTTCCTTTATAAAAGTGTACTTTGAGTCCCTTTTGTGATTTCTCCCTCCATGTAATGTACTCACTTGATATGATTGGATGATCTCCCTCATTTTTTTTAATGTTTCCATAGTACACCTTACATTTCCTAGGTGTTAACTTCCTATGATGAAACTAAGATTCTAATATTGGAAAAAATTGTCCCCATTCATCCTTTTATTGTAGGGTTTGGCTAGAAAGTTTAGTTGTGGGAGATTGGTGAGTAGGGATGTTTTGGTGAGCTATTTTAACATCAAGAATATATTTTAGATTTATAAATAGATCCTCATCCTTTTGTAGGTGGATTAGTTATTGAATTACACCTTACCTTAGACTGTGGAGGTACCCCATCAATTATTGACATGGATGGGTCATGTGTCATCATAACTAGGTTGAATGGAGAAAAAAGAACTAAGGTTGTTAAAATCCCAGGGATTACTCAATTATTCTAGTTTTGGACTAGATATAGGTGGCCTTAATTTTCCATTGACTATTTTGTTTACACACACCAAAATTTCTTTTTGATCCTAGTTATAAGGATATGGATCCTTTACCTTGAGTCATGGATTCACCTCAAAATCCTTTGGAGAGAATTCCCTAAAATCCTCATTGTTCTCATTATCCAAGGAGTCCCTTAAGGGAACTAAAGACTCATCATTTTTATAAGGATGCTTGGTACTTAGGTAAGTCTTACCTAAATTTTTGATATAAGAACAAAACTTTTAGGGTCATAATAATCCATCAATTTTAAAACCTTTCCTCCATAACCTATCTTTTAACCTTAGAAGGATAATCTTTGGGATTGGTTTGGAGGGGGAGATCAACACCTTGATCCTAGCCTATAAGAGTCTTCTCTCAAGCTGAATATCTAGATCAATTACTAATATTAATCTAAAATCAATATCAATTTATAAAATTATTTCTTCATGCCAAAAATCTAATGGGATTTCTAGGATGGAGATCTATATATGGAAGTCCTAATAGAAATCCTCTATTGGTAAGGACACAATCTCCATTTTCATAGTGAGATAAATTATCTACCCATAAATCTAAGACTTTATCAAATATTTCTTATCAAATCATCTTTTTTATAGAAAGATATGAAAAAATAATTTTTGGCCATTAAACCAATTTCCATTTTATATCTAGGCCTCCAACCTCTAGCCATCAAGATCCTAAATATTTTGACACCAAGGAAATATTTATTACATTTATCTAGTAGTGAAATCTCTAGTTGATCTTCCACCTTTTCCCCCACTAAATATTTAATCAAAAGACAAAACCCATCTGAAAAATATGTAGGCATTAGCATCATTAACAATTATTATATAGACCCAAATATTATTTAAATATTTTTCTTTTATTACTTAGCTAGAGGAAATATATTTTCCCTTTGCTCCACTATTATTTCCTCCATTATGATGATGTCCACTCCCTTCCTCTTCCTCACTTTTGGAATTGTAACTCTTTTTTTAAATGTTGGTACTTATTATAAGTAATTAACTGAGGATCAATAACATCTTATCCTTCTTATTTTCTTATGATTCCTTAGCCCAGGTAGGCACAATGATCTCTCCATATTCTTCTAGTTGAGTAGTTTATTGACAATGGAAGGTGGTATGAAAACTGGTGAAAGCATGGAATAATTTATTTGAATAGGTATTATGGAATTAGAGGATTAACCCTACTCTGTTTTGTATAAATCCTATGTGGTGTAGACTATAATAAGTATATGGTTTTCCCCAATGATCTTGAGACAATCATTATGGATGATTTAGTTGAGGTTGATTTAAATATGGATAAATCTAACTAGGTTGATGGCCTTGGTGGAGCTCATGAATGTAAGATGAATAAAATTACCAAATATTCAAAATGGACATTATCTTTAGGGTCTTGAGGCCTAACCATTATTAAGGCAGTGGTATAATTAATAAAAGAATCTAAAAAATTAGAGACTAGACCTAAAGAATTAGAAACCTATTGCTCAATATGCTTAATGTGATCATAAGGATATAATGATCAATTTTATTTAAAATAACTCTATAAGGAATAAAATGGAGAGAGAGAGATAGATGTAATATATGGTATAGGGCATGAAAAATTAACCATTTGAGAATCCCTAATAGTAATAGAACAAGAGAGGGATGACACTACCTTATATAAATCCTACCTTTCATCTTCAATGAGAATCTATATACTTGAGTTGGAAGTTGATGTATCTATTCGAGTAGATGATATTGAAGTGGTGTATTTAGGGGATTGAATCAAATTCAAGGCTAAAAGTGCTTGAGTGAGGCCCAAAGTAAGAACTTTTTAAAATTTGGACTATGTATATTCCTCTAATGTTTGGTCTCTAAGCTCCTTTCCTTATTTAACTCCATCATATTCCTCAAATATCTCTTTGTCTATATATTCATCTTCATCTTTTATCTTAGAGAAATATATTTATTCCTCAAACTCTATGTTTTTTTAGATACCCACTCCTTTCTAGTTATGCATCTTTTATCTTCATCATTATCAAACACCTAGACAAGTTCCACTTATTTTGTACTTATTTTAGGTCTCTCATTTTCCCCTCTAATTTCTCATGTATAAGACCTTTTTTGTTAAGTGGTCACTCGGTAGGTATTTATTCCAATTCCACATTTGGAGATGAAATTGGAGGAGAATTAGGCTTCCTCTTATAGGTGACCATGGATGTATTATTAGTCATAGGCACTTGCCCTAAAGTGGATGGAGGAATTTTAGTTTGGAAGGTGGAAGTGTAGTATAAATGATAGGAAAATAAGGAGATGTAGGCATTGAAAATGGATAAAGCATGGTTAGATAATATGGAGGTGTTGGAGTTATAAATATTGAAGGAAATGATGTAAGTGAACCTTATATAAACAAAGGGAGACTTACCTATTAGACTGTAGTTAATGGGGGAAATGGTGCCAAATAAAATGTTGCTACTTGTTCACTTACTATAGATGAGGATATCCTTTTTATCATTGGAGACTTCATTATTATCATCAATTGAGGCACAAATAGTACCTTCAATATTTTATTTCTTAGCTAGATATCTACCTCCCCCTGAGTGGAACTTTCCTCTCATGGGATAATTTTAGTTTTTTGTGTGGAGGATGGATGATAATATTTGGGTGATATTTGATCATGTGGTTGAGTTCACCGATGGATTTCAACCTTATTTTATTACTCTATTATTTTATTTACCTTCTCCTTTATGATAGAATAATAATATTGAATGTCTTAGGCTAACAACATAGGCATTTTATGGATTCATCTACCTATTGACCTCAAAATCATTTTCCTCATTGATGAAAATGAGACATTGAGTGTATCCCTATGGCCATATTGAATTTGGACTTCATTCCTTATAAGGTCACTAAATTATTTCCTCACTCTACCTTTGGGATCCCAATCTCTATATTCTACATGACTTAGCCCATATTGGGTCCTGGTCCTCCCAACTAAGTTGAGGTGCCTATTTAGTTTGTATTGCATCAATTTGATGCTAAAAATAACCTTATAATAATATCATTTATGTTTTGTAGCTAGATCCTCATCCACATTATTATAAATTTGAAAGGCTATCTCCTAATCTATAACTTTATCAAGAAAAAATTGAGGGAGATTAAAAGGGGCAACCCTAGTTACTTATATAATGATTATAATACAATCAATATAAATCTAATAATATCCCATATTCATAATATTTTTCTTTATGTTCTCTAAAATCTAGGGCATAGAGTGCCCATAAATAGCCTTGTATACCACCAGGTATACCTCTTCTACAACTATCTTAATTTCTCTCATGAATTTATAAATGTATAGTAGAGAAAAGTACTCATATAACCTATTATTCACATATTTCTTAGATGGTTCTGAGGGATTCCTATACCTCATATACACTATCCCCATGATGGCATCCATTACATATGGAAACATGTAAACTTTTCCATATGTTATCCTTTCATCAAACTTGAGAATTAATGTCTTGAGTATGACAATGATAACCTCTCCAAGTGTCATGACCCAATCATAAGTTATAATTATATACATAAAGAGTACTCACTCATCATGCACATAAGTGATAATGGAAAATCCATATAGCCTATTTAAAGAGGCTATAACCATCCTAATTCCTAGCCTAAATTTTATTATAGGAACTAAAGAAATATCACCTAGTATATTTAATTTTTCTCCCTTAGATATCCACTAATTAATATTTCCCTCAACTATGTTATGATCTATCCAAGTACTGGTTGTGACCTAAGTCATTTTAAGCATTTGGAGGTTCATATATTTCTCAAAAAGCATCCCTAGAATTGTAGTTGATTACATTATTTTCAAATCTTAGGTGTAAATAATATATAGTAATAGCACCATTGGAAAATAAATCATGAAGGAGGTTATTCATGGTATTACCTCAAATTTTATGACTACATTGTGGAGGTCCATAGATTTTACTAGAAATAAATCATCAACATATCTCTTCTTATTATCATCTATCTAGTTTTAGACTAAATATGGATTTATGATTTCAAACTCATCCCAGAGAGATAGGTAGTGGATCCATGGTAACACCCCCAGTCAAAAAACATGTAAAGATACTTGGTTAATATTGAAATTTCATATTTGGAAGGGGATGGATATATGATTTAGATGAATAATTCATTATTGTGTTGTAGAATTCATAGCAAGATTTTAACTAAATAGATTTGAAAAATATTTAGTAGAAAAACTAGTTATCTTAAAGGCTTGATAGTTTGAATTCATAGTTAATTTCTAATTAATTAATTGAAAAGTGATTTTATGTTCTCAATATTTTTTTATATATTTATCATAACTTGGTACTTGAATGTCCAGTCCATGTGAAGTTAATGTAGTATCTATTTTCAATTTTGTTTCCCATTTTAATTTTAAATTGATAAGTCAAATTTCATGGGTGTAATTTCTATAATGTTATATATTTTCATCAATTTTAAGTTCTTAGTCATCACTTCATTAGAGGTGTATTTTTTCCATTTATATATCCTTTATCCTAGATATAAACCCTTGCATAGGTATTATAGTTATGCCCCTATGATATTATGACACATGTCATGATCTCATTTACCCAGAGTGTTTATGTTTATAACTCTAATTTATACACTCTGATAGTTATGAATTAATGAAATTATTCCATATATTATAATATTTAGGACTCGATATTGTTAAAACCCAAACTATGTACCTCTTTTGGAAAGGATCCATGTCCACGACATGGTGTCACATGGAAAAATCTTAGGGTTATAAAGTTATGAGGATTCTAACTTTTTACATTCAAAATATAAGATATGCATTTGGATATCATGACATATGGATAAATATCAAGGTCTAAAATATTTAGAACCTCTTAGGTTGTACTTTATCTTGGCAGGATCCAAATTTTTTAGATTGTGACATGTGACAGCTCTTGGTTCCTTGTATACTTTAGAATTTTTCTCTTGGTACCTTCTTCTAACATGTTTTGGGATTCTAATATGATAACATGTGGATGGATTTTGGAATATAAATAAAATAGTGTTTTGACCATGTAATATTGACTAGAAAGTCTCAAGTTAATATGATTCTTCTACATGGATAGTTCACTTAATCTAGAGACTTAGAACCTTTTGGTAGTGTACTTGTATGTTAATCCTTAAAATTATATGATGATAATGTGTGGATGGCTATTATTAATATAGGGATAACCAAACTTTGTAATTTATCTACAATTGATTTGATCTAGTTGAATGAGATTCTACCACTTGGCACAATCTAAGGAGCCCAGACATTTTGAACATAATCAACATGTTGTGATCCTTTGAAAAAAGTTTTAATAAGATTTTTCCACTTAGATTGATATCAAAAGTACAAAAACCCTTTATAATTTTTTTATGTATGTTATTCTCATGTACTCTCAATAATTGAGATGTCTCCATGTGGATAAATCTTGGTTTTCCTTCAAAAAAATTCATGATGACTAGTTACATCCTAGGTCTATATGATTTCAACACGTGGGAAGTTATCACTAAAATGGATACTAATAACTTTTAGGTAGAATACTTAATGTCAAAAATGAATGAGATAATTACATGTGGAATGATCTCATGAATATAATTACTCAATAGGACATAATAATTGTATTATAATTACAATCAGCTATGGGTGAATTAGATGATGACACTTGTCATGATCTAGGGAACCTAATGAAGGTTTAGAATTCCATGAACTCACTGCACATCAAATATTAAATAAGGTACATATTTTCATTAGTCATGTTAGTTCCTTAAATCAAAACATGATATTGGATACACATTTTGTTAACAAATAAAAGCATCAAAGATGATAAATAATTCAAGAGTGTTTCCCAATCTTTGATTTTCTCCTTTTCAGAATAGTTCTAATAAAATAAGACTATGAAAATAACCTTAATATTTTATATGGTTGATCAATTTAGAGTTCCTAAGGTTGATATGGACTATTAATAAACATTTCTTAATAATAATGGATCCCTATTTGAATTCTTAGATAATGGGGTGTGTTAAGGCATAATAAATGGTGACTTAATGGGGAAATACTATAGATTATTTGAGAACCCATAATCTTAGTTAATGCACCATATCAAAAGTTTAATCTCAATAAGAAAATAATAAGTGAACCAATCATCTGAAAATGAATCCACCTTCCCCATGTAACATATTAACTCTTTTCATTCTTGGGATCAAGATCAAATTTTTTAATATTTGTTTTACCTCTTGTGATGAGAGTTTTGACAGATACATGGACATACATTTTATGTTTCATTTTGCTTTCAAATTTTTTTTCAAAAACTCCTAGGCATTACTTTGATATAGTCTAGGAATTCATAGCCCTAACAAAGATACCTTTGATTCTATTGTGAACCTTGATCTATTGATGGTTAGGTGTCCATATCCCTAGTATAGGTTTCTTGAATCACCCTTCCTCCATAATTTAGTTTTAGAACATAGATGGAAGAAGGGTTGGGAATCACCATTGGTTAGGTGTATGTATAATAGAACTTATTTTTTTATCAATACATCCATATCAGTGTGCATCAACTCCAATGTTTATTATCTCTCATCTAAGTTTTATCATGAAATAATATGGTTGATGTTTTGAAATGAAAATTATTTTTAAAATTTGCATGAGTATATCAGAGTAAATTTCAAAGTTCCAGTGAACCTATTCAATCTTGATGGAACTTAATTCAGTCATCATACATACCTCAATCCTAAGACCTTAATTACTACCACAAAAAAATCATGGTATGCACCAAAAGTGTTCATATTTATTCTTCCCCTTTATTTTGGTAGGCATTTCATAATTCTAGTATAAGAGACTAATTGGAGAGTTTTTAAATTTTAATAAAACCAACCTAGAGACAAACAATGATGACTATGAAAGAATATGAATAAAATAGGGAATTAGTCTAAGAAAATAGGAAAGCTTAATCTAATAAATTGAATAATATATTCTATAAATAAATAGACATAATATACTCATACATTTACTTAAATACCCACATCCATTTAGGGGTATCCCAAGTGGAGCAACCATGAAATAATGTTTCACAAATTATCCATTGATTGGAAAAATGAGGTCATTACCTTGGAAGTCCTTTAAATGAAAGGCATTGTTACCTAGAATTTCAAATATTTGATATGGTCCAATCCAAACAGGAGTTAAATTATCATAATTCCCTTTCTTCTCATGTGCCTTATCCATAAAAACACTAGGTATAAAATACTAAAAGCCTTAATTTTATATCTTTTATCAAACCACCTTTTGATGATGTCTTGGTGTTTATTAAGTACATGAAGTTCATTAGTTAATTCATCTTCCATTTGGACTATGTCAAGTAGTTTAGATTATATTATTTCATCTTATCTCATATACTCTTACATGAACTAGTAAGTTGGTATGTTGAGAGTGATAGGAAAAATTGGTTATTATCTATATATTGTTAGGAAAGGTGAAGCCTTAAGGGCTTACTTGTGTTTTGTCATGTCTACCCATAGTGCATACTTTAATAGTATATGACATTCCCTTAGTTTATCTTGTATTGAATTCTTGATGGAATCCATTATATTCTTGTTATTAGACTCAACCAATCCATTCCCTTATGGATAAGTATTTTGATGAAAACTTGATGTTAATTTGGTTGTTATAGGCCCATTCAGTTATTTCTATAGATAGAAAGGGTGGACTATTTTCATAGACCAAGGAGACGGGAGTTATAAACCTAGTTAATATGTTTTCTTTCATAAAATTTATCACATATTGAGATATAAAATTATTTATCACCATAGGTTCCATCTATTTGGTATAATAATAAATGGTTGATAGGACATATTTATGCTCAATTGAGGAATTTAGGTTAATCTCTCCAACAAAGTCAAGACCCATTGATAAAATTTGCATCCCTCAATAATTGGCTATAAATGAATGGAAACATGCACTTCCATTTTTCAAAATTCATAACATTCATAACACATCATAACATGGTTGTGTGCATCTTTGAAAAATGTAGGCCAGTAATATCATATCCTTAATATTTTATGAGTTATGGCATTCACTGAAGGATGTTCAATGCCTACTCTCTAATGTAATTTATTTAGGATGTTTATAGATTCCCATCTTAATAAAAACCTCAAATAGATACCTTCATAATTATTATGTTGTAATAATCCCTTATTTATCATATAATGGGCCGATTGAGCCTAAGTTCTTTACATTATTCTCTATTCATCTCAAGAGGACATGTACCCATGAGTATTTACTAGATGAGGTGGGAATAATTTTAGAGGTATAATCACTGAGAGGGGGTGAATTAGTGAGCCAAAATATTTTAATTTTAATTCCAATCAATTCAAAATATTAAACAATCAATATAAATTAACTTGATCTAGTAACATTAAAAAGAGAGCTCATTCATTCAATGCATACATAAGATCAAACACATAACACATAGCTCATATGGGAAACCCTTGTTGGGAATAAAACCCACTATCAATCCTATAACACATGGACTAAATTTCCTATAATATAGTACAAACAAGAGACTAATCAAGTCCTTTAGACTAGAAACCTTGATCAAGTTCTTTTAACCAAAGGCCTTTAGTGAAACATCTATTTCATAAGGAACAACTACCCTAAAGAAGATCAAGTCATTTAAACCCTCTTATGAATTTAAAACCTCTACCTTAGTATTTATTTCTTCAACACCTGATGATGTATATTTAATTATCTAACCCATACACAAACTCCCTATCTATTTCATACATGCCTCTTCCATAGGCATGCTATAATCTCTCTTATTCTTTACTTAAATTGTCTTCATATGCACACTAAAACATCTTCACACAACTTCAATCTTTAAACATAAAAGATAAATTTTATGTAATCATAAATATGACCTAAAATTCATACATATAGACAAAAAAAATCTATGCTTATCAACTCATCCAACAAGCACACTACATTTCCTCTCCACTTCAACACATACTTCACCCATACAAGCCTCTCTGAAGTCTAGAAACCATCACATTTAGTTTCACTATTTATAGATAATTCATGAACTATCAAGTCAAAAAATTTATTTTATTTCCAAAACACATACCTTCACTGATATTTAATCTTACATAGCTCACACTTAATCATAACTCTCTTTCAAATAAGCCTAAGTCACCTTATAGGTCCTATGAAGACCCATTCACATTTTTGATACTTATCCAAGAAAATTAAGAACATAAGAACACTTTAAAAGTACATGTACCCATTAAAAATTATCTATAGGCCCTCCTTAAATGATAATAACCATCATAGTACCCTTCTGCTTAAGCCTAATCTCCTCAAATAATATTCTATAAAGCAACCATTATGAGCAAACACACAGTCAGTTTCTAAACCTTCATTCATATTAGATATCACTATTTAAGCCTTTATAATATTAAAAAAACATTATCATGAAATATATAACATTTTAAAATCAATATATCATCTCAAAACATTGAATTACCAATGAGCATAACTCAAATACCCTTCTCGGGTTACTTGTAGAACATGCACAAACACATATTCACCTTAGAACCTCAATATATTTGTATTTACGCTATTTAAATTTTAAAATTTATATTTATAGATGCGTATTTGAGTCCTATTTAAATTTAATTTTTACACCATGATAAAATTATCCATAGATCAAAAGTTATAGCTCAAACAATAGACACTAGTATTTCCTATGCTAATTTCAAAAATTTGAATTCAAAAGGTCACAATTAAACTTCAGACACCATGCTATCAACACATGTCCTTAATAATTAGATTAATCATGAAAAATAAATATTATTTGAGCTTTAACTTGGATATTCTATTAAACAAATAACATGTTGACCTTATCTCATGCAATCTTGTAATATTGACTCAATACACACTGTTGATCTCTACAGATCAACTTCGTCCTTACTATGCAGTGCTCACCATTCGATCTTACTCAGAACCCCATATGATTATGAAAATTGGAAAGATAATTTTATTTTTTATAACTTTTAATATATAAATATCAATCACGTTTCCTCATTTTGCTACTTTCTGAGACCTTAGAACATACACACTTTGTTGATCCTTTTGTAAGGAGCTGAATCTTTAACTTTGTTAACCAACAAACATTTTGAATCATTAGAATAAAAATGAACCATATATATACATTGTATTATAAAATTTTATAAATTATATATTCATTTGTTCCTGATGTTTAACATCATTTAAAAAATACTAAGTATGGGAACCATTGCAATCTACATAGAAAGCCAACTTTGGACCTCAATAACTTTTACTGCACTTAAACACATGATCTAAAATTTGGACCATAGGATTTACTCACATAGGAGAATATATTAATGCATCAACATGATATTTGAACCTTTTCATGTTAAATATATAATTCCATTAATTGGATCATTCATATTTTTCCTGACATAGAGCCAACTATACCTTAAACTACTTGAAAGGCCAACTTTGCACATGCATATCTTTTGATGTGATTCATTTTATGACATAAAATTTAGTGAATATAAAATATGGAAAAAAATTAAAAATCACATATTATCAAATTATTCTAAAAATTCCACACTTGTAAAATATAACTTCATCAATACGCTTAATTGGTTTTTTCTTGCCACATGTAAATTTGGCTAAGTATGTGAAAACATTATCACACTACCTAGGGGGCCAACTTTGCACTTGCATATATTTTTTCACACTTAGTCACATGAAATAAGATTTATCACATAAAAATAGGTAAAAATTTTATCACAACCATATGACGAACTCCTCCTGAATCATCCACATATGGTAATGGTGACATCATCAAATGATCTACTCAAATTCTCTACCACTAGACCTAAAATGTCTAGATGAAAACAATGATCAACTAGATGAAATCCACTCATGTACACAAGAACTAAAATAATATATAACCTCTTATAGGACCTATTTAACATAATAAAATCACCATACTCATCCCTAAACATCTATAACCATTCCAAACCTGATGATTAACCAAGCCTCCTTCAAGCACACTATGATAAAAACATTGCACACTTTGTCATTGTCACTTAGAATATCAAGGAACTTCATCCAATAACTTGAACACCTCCATGATATCACCATGACATCATTGAAAAATATCCAAAAATATCCACCTTTTTCATTAATGTCAACAAACATCATATAACTTGCTTTCCTTCTCTCTCTCTTTAAGCACTCTCACAGTAGGCATGTTCTCCCCCTTTAACATAATGAAAAATTGGGCACCAATTTATTTTGAGGACATGAAAATACTAACATTAGGATAATACCATATTATAAATATAGTAAAAATTCCCCCTTACCTTTAACCTACCTTGACAATTTCCTCTTGCTCCATGCTAACACTCTCTTCAACCAAACACTTCAACTAGGGAAGAAAGAACACACAAAACACTGAAATCTGATGGACCTCACTAGGAAACATCTGAGAGGGACTCCCCATAAGGTTTCTAATAAATTTCACCTCCTAATCATCTTTAGATCTCCACACACCATGAAGAACCACCATACAAGATTTATATCCTTTTCTCACAAGCCACCTCTGGAGCAATGCTCATGAATATGTTGTTCTACCTTAACCAAAAGACCTAATGATTCATAGAGAAAGAAATGACACATAAAATTTATCTTAGATATTCAAATGTAACTTTTGATAATGTTTTGGTCATAATATCTACAAGTTGTTCTTTTATAAGCACATACTCTAACTTAACACTTTGATTACTCACTTGTTCTCTCAAGAAATGATATATAATAGGAATGTGTTGAGTGTTTGAGTGAATAAATTTATTATTTGAGATAATAATTGCACTATTTTTATCATCATAGATAGGACAAGGTACATTTTGTCTTACCTTATAATCTTCTAAAGTTTATTTTATCTACAAGATTTGTGTTCAATAAGAAGTAGTTGATATATACTCAAATTTTGTAGTTGATAGTTATACTAAGGCTTAATTCTTGTTTATAAAAAACACCAAGCATTCCCCCATGAATAATACCCCACCACTGGTACTCCTCCTATCATCTACACATCCTGAATAATCTGCATCAGTATTTAATTTCAAAGTGAATTCCTTACTCCTAAGATATCATAAACCATAATTTATGGTACTTTTGAGATACCTCAAGATCCTTTTGACTAATTTCAAGTGAGACTCTCTTGGATCATCTTTAAACCATCCTACAATACCAACCACTTACATGATATCAGGCCTAGATGCAGTAAAGTACAAAATACTTCCAATCATGGATCTATACAAAGTTTGACCAATTTTTGCTCATTCATCCAATTTACTTAATTTGTATCCTATAATCATTGGAGTACTTATTATAGGAACAATTTTCACCCTTGAATAGAGTTCTTCAAGATCCCTCCATTTGAGCTACATAATGGGAACAACCCTAGGCTATGGGTCACTTATAATGGGGTTAGACCTCCAAACAAGGTTGGCTTCCTCTTGATTCTCACCTATACTAATGAAAATAATTGATAAAAGGGTTATAAAGGGTTAAAGGGATTGTAATAAGGCTAAAAATGTGATACACCAAAGTTAAAATGGACAGTCAGACAAGCTTGAACCCACATTGGATCAACATTGAACAACTATAACTCACACAATCCTCACAATCTCACTAGTTGCATAAATACTTCATATAAGAGGTCCCTAAGTAAAACACTAATCCAAACCTTCAAGTTGATTTTAAAAAAACTTTAAAGGGGAAAGAATAAATATAACAAAATAGGAAGACTCTCTTTCACAAATTCACCATACACAAGCATACTAAGCAGTGATTGAAGATAAGAGATAGGAAAAGATTTGATTCTATTACTTCTAAAGGTATTTCTTAAAATATTTTGATAGGTTTTTACCATATCAAATGAGAAATTGTTTTCAATAATCTCAATGAGTATCCTTTTCCAAAAAAACAATGAAAATATTCTAAGAGCTGAAAACCCCCGCAATGGGGAAGAGACTAGGATATATATGAGGAGAGAGAGAGAGAGAGAGAGAGAGAGAGAGAGAGAGAGAGAGAGAGAGAGAGAGATCACCATCAAAGAGGGAACATACTATCTTAAGTCATTAATTAAACTTGAGATGCCATATTTTTTATCTAATGAATGCCTTGCCAGCATTTTCATCAATTAAGACACTGGTTATGGCTTATGAAATTAGAAAATACCCAAAGCTTTCTAGGACACATTAAATTCTCCTAGATATAAGTCCCAACTAAAAAATCCTTTTCTTTGATCCTTCATGCCATCTCCTACTAAAGACAAAACATTCATGCTCATAGATGTGATAGAATCATGACTTTGTTCATTTAAGTGGCTATTTGTCAAAAATATGGCCATGTTGAAGGATGAAGAGCTTCTTCATAATCACAGATATCTACCCTTGATCAAATATGGACTAGATCTTTTTTATAGATGGGAAACTAATCTTATTAGTTTTCCTATAGCCCATTATATCAATGTAGACTTGTAGACTACATAGATTTGCTCCTAATCTCTATTAGGTTTAAATACCTATTTTTTTACTTTTATCATTCATATAAACTAAGATCTCATTACATACAGTGATCCTTTTTGAAATAATGGTGAATGCAGACGCATAATGAACCCAGTGTGCCATGGATCTTCAAACTAGAGGTCTATATTTAGATTCAATGGTGCTCTTTTTATGTTATTTATAAATAACTACATGGATATATAATTTTAATGGTATTCAAATTAACTTTAATGATGATGGGATGACCCTGCAAGACCTTGTTTGATTTCATTGAAAACTGGTTCTCTGTTTGATTCCTAGTTTGACTTTGTCTATCAAATATTTCTCAGGCCAATCAAATTGATACAACCTATCTTTACTAAAATTAGATTCATAGATATTTAATATCATATCTTGACATTTTTACCTCTTATGCACCATTTATATCCTTAGTACAAATGAATGTGATCCATTGATTTCATGCCATGAATATCCTTTAACATGTTGACTTTCACTCGTACCATTGAAACTTAATGTACAAATCAACATGAGCCTTCGATCTTCCTGGGTCCACTTTCCTACTAGTTCCTATGCACCATTAGATACTTGGTATGATTGAGATTTGATCATTGATATAGATTATATCCACCCTTAATTTTAGTTTCCTCATGCCTTTTTATCTCTTCTTGGTTAGTCCACACTGTTAGATTTTGTCCAACTTGTAGCTCTTTAAAGGGCTTTAACCTAAAGACCTTTTGACTCATTTGACCCCAACGCAAACCATTATATCTTGAATATTAGTATGAGAGATAATTTATACCATTATATATTGATCAAATTTAAACCCTTTAATGATTTTTGAATCTAAATGGTTATTTGGTGAAGCCCAAACTTGACATTTGCGTGAACATCTCAATCTGCAAGCCTATTTTGAACACTTAGATCTTAGGATAAAAAGCTCACATGGGAATGAAATTTGTATATCATGCTCATAGTATGAATAACTCCATGGATCTATAATATTTTGGCTTTTTATGCTTCTATAAGAGATTTATAAAATTCATAAGTGAAGTGGTCTACTCTATTTTTGTGTGACATCTTGATGATGGTCTAGCTCATTTAGACTTGTGCTTGATCCTTTGTTTGAATCTAAAAATATTAGATGGAAATATAAGACTTTTGAAAAACTTTATTCATGCTCTTAAATTTTATGACCACCATGGAGACCTACTTTCTTGAATTTGGACAAAATAGACTTTAAGTTAACTTAAAGTTTTTCAAAAGTTTTAGAAGTTGCATGAGATCTTTTCTCCTACTATTAGATCCTAAACATTTGCTCATCTAAATCATATATTAGAAACCTAATCCATATGGGTAAAATATTTGTATGTGGACCAAAAAAGGCTAACATCTTTGGTGACTCTCAAGGAAGCATGCCTATTATGCTTGAGAACCTAGTCTATATTGCCTTATCTGGTCCATTGGGAGTATGGAGTCCCAAATCTTCTCTCAACTGATCATGAAGATAGTCAAAACCTATCCCTATTTAGAACCTCCCTTTGAGATAATATATATATATATATATATATATATAATAATAAAAAAAAAATTCCCAAGGCACTTACTGAAGGGAAACTAACCTATAACAAAATAAGGACAACAAACAAGTGTGCTAGAAACTACACTTGGAATAAATTATAATAACTACCCTAATATATATAGATTAAAACTATATGTACCTTTCTTCCTAAATCAAAATTAAAGTTTGACATTATTTCTACATCATGAGGTATGTAATTGAATGAGGCATGTAGCTTCATGACACTTGGTCTTGATGCCTACTTCTTCTTTGTTACATCTTTCATCTTCTTTAGCGTGGTGTTTAGTGAGAACTAGATAACTCTAAATAGGTTAGAGATGTGCATCCAAATAGTCTCAAATTTATCATATGGCTCATCAACTATGACCTCCAATGTTGGTTTAACAAGGCATACCTTCTTGATTCCCATGGTCTTCTCAATAAGATGGGGTCTTTCTTTAGATACAAGTTCTTCAAGCTCATCAAGGAGATCTGCATAGTCTACCCAATCTTTGTCATTATTCTATATGGACAACTCTTTGTCCACCTTCTTAGGTACTTGATCCTTCATGTTCACAACTTATTGGGAATAAATCAACTTGAGATCCTTCATGACTACATGTTCATGACCAATTGAAGCATATCACCCTTATGTTTCAATTTATCAAATTCTTTGCATATGGCATTGAACCTTCACCATAATCCATATACCTCATGAATGTCACCTTCAAAAGCTATATCTTTATGGATATTGAGTAAGAGATCTTCATCAATTATGTCTTTTTCCATATCAATCTCTATATTTATAGCTATGATAGGATATTTAATGTGATTTATACATGCATGATGTCAAAGTTGTACTTGTGCTCACCAAGGGGAGTTCCTATGCTAATTTATTCTTCATAATCACTCATGGCATCCTCTTTATTATCTATAACTTGAGATGTTTATTGATAATTTTCTTCTATCAAGATAGGCTCCTTCTCAATAAGGGATGAGGTGGGAGATTGATGTATAGGCTCATGGTTTCGAGGTAGAGGATGAAATGTGATGGGTTTGGTAATGGAGGGAACCTTATTGTAAATTTAACCCTCTTTCTCATCTTTATGAACCCCATTCATCTTGACCAAAAATTCTTCATTGACCTCATAAAGGAGAGGTTATTTCTATAAGAACGGCATGGTTAGCCCTTGGAAATACTCAAGGAGATGAGAAAGGTCCATATAATTAACCATAGATACCTAATATTTCTTATGGAGTTGCTCTCCTTATACCACAATCACCTCTTCTTTTTTCTACACTATTTCTTGAATGGGCCCCCATGAAGGAAAGACCTTGGGATTTTGAGGATAGGGAAGTTGAGGTTGGATGGTCTCTTATATGACTTCAATACTCACCACTTCCTCCTTCTACATGTCATTTTAGATGGATCTCCATGATGGAAAGGGCTTTGATTCTTGAGGAGGGAGGGGTGTGGATTGAGAAACTTTGAGTTAGGTAATAGAAAGAGTATCTTAAATTACCAGATTTTCATTTTCTTGATAGCCTCTTTGAGATTATTCAATAGTAGTAGACTACTCTTCACCCATCATAATTGATGTCTCCTTATTTTGAAAATAACTTTGGATGGATATCCAAGATGTAAAAGCTAGAGGTTCCTCATTAACCTTCTAATTTAGGTTCTCCTCCTCTTTCCTTGTCTTGAACAATAACTCTTTGATTTTCTTTGCTATATTTTTTGAGAATATCTTCTATTTAAGATGGCTAATACCTTCATGAAGATAAAGAACACAATAAAACTCCTGAGGAGGGATGAGGTAGGTTTGCATAGGTTTAAATCCTCTTTTAACTTGGGTTTTTAAATCTAGATTTATCTCACTTTGCCCACCCCATGACTTCACCACTTGATTCTAGTTTGGAACTTTGAAGGACCTGATAAGGGGTTTTTGAGGGAGGATGGATTCTTGGATCTAAATAGCAAGTTGCTTCACAATAATCTTCTTCTTTTTTTGGCAGCTTCCTTGGATAGGTTTCTAGGAAGGAAAGCTCTAAGAAATATATAAAGAACTTAGAATAATCACAAGGTCACTTGGAATTGTATCTTGGGGACGAATGGGTGGCATGTAAGAAGGCTAAGTGGTGTATATGAAGTAACATAATATTATATGGGTTATACCTACTACTCCTCTAATCTTATCTTATCTTCAACTCTTTAAATATAACTACCTACATCCATCATCTCACTTGTGAGATTGTTTCAATTTTATCTCTCAATATGTCCCTATTCTTCTTTTACTTGCTAGAATAACTCCATCACATAATGTATCTGATGAGTATGGATAATTTGTCAAGAAAATTTATATGAATATAATTCTAGAGCATGTTTTTCAAGGCTTACTAAATTTTTATTAAGTACCGATATGGATGGATCATGATAGGATTGATGAGGAAAAATATTATGATAGTTTTGCTGCTCATAAGGAGGTAGATAATAGGGATATTCACCATATATATTCACATTAGCCTCATATATGAAATGATATACAATAACTAACTAAAATATGTAATGATACATACCTAGTCTGCTCATAACTAGAGGCTTTGATTTATAGTCACCATTGGTGCTAACTTGCTTACTTCCAAAATATGATTAAAGGAAAGACACATGAAGATCTTCCCACTCTTTTGGAAATTTATCCCATTGAGTGTGATAGAAACTATTGTAGGCTCAATTTTCACCCTTGGAGAGAGTCATTTTGGATCCCTCTAATTGAGCTACACAATGGGAACAAACCCAGGCTATGGGTCACCTATAATGGGGTTGGACCTCCAGAGAATGTTGGCTTCCTCTTGATGCTCACCTAAACTATTAAAAATCATTGAGAAAAGGGTTAGAAAGGTTTTAAGGGCTCTTAATAAGGCTAAAAATCTGATACACAAAATTTAAAATGGACACATATATAATCTTGAACCCACACTAAATCAACATAGAACAAATATAACTCACACAATCCTCACAATATCACTAGTTGCATAAATACTTCATATAAGAGATCCCAAGTAGAATACTAATCTAGACCTTCAAGTTATTTTTAAAAAGCCTTCAAAGAGGTAAGTATAATTATAATAAAATAGGAAGACTCTCATTAATAAATTCACCATACACAAGCATACTAAGTACTGATTGAAGATAAGAGATAGGCAAAGAGTTGATTCTATTACTTCAAAAGGTAATTCTTAAAATATTTTCACAAGGTTTTACCATATCAAATGGGCACACTTTTTTAAGAGTCTCAATGAGAATAATTGTCATAGAAAATAATTAAAATATTCCAAGAGAAGAGAAACCCCATAATGGGGAAGAGACTAAGATATATAGGAGAAGAGAGAGATAAATAAAGAATGTGGGAACATGCCATCAGAGAGGGGATACATGATCTGAGGTCATTAATTGAACTTGATCTACCACATTTTTGATCCAATAAATGCCTTTCCACCTTTTTGATTAATTAGGACATTGCTCATGGCTTACTAAATGGGAAAATCCTCAAAGGTTTTAAGGATGCATTGAATTTTCTTAGCTACAAGTACCAACCACTAGATCCTTTTCTTTGATCCTTCATGCCATATCTGACTAGAGAGAAAATTTTCATGCTCATGGATCTAATATAATTATGGCTTTGTTAATTTAGGTGGTTGTTTAACAAAAATATGACCATGTTGAAGGATGAGGATCTTATCTATAATCATAGATATCTACCCTTGATCAAATCTCAACTAGATCTTTTCTATAGATGGAAAACCAATCTCCTTTATTGCTTTTCTTATAGCCCCTTATATCAATAAAGACCTATAAATTACATATATTTTCTCCTAATCTCTATTAGTTTCAAAGACCTATTTTTTCCTTTTAGCATTCGTAAAAACTAAGAGATCATTACATATAGGGATCCTTTTTGAATAATGGTGAACATAGTCACAAAATGAACCTTATGTGCCATGGATCTTCAAACTATAAGTCCAAATTTAGCTTCAATTATACCCCTTTTATGTTATTTATACCTAAAATCATGGTTATGGTCTTTTAATGGTGCTCAAACAAACTTTAATTATTGTGGGATGACCCTGTAAGACCTTGTTTAATTTCATCAAAAACTAGTTATTGGTTCAACTCCTAGTTTGAATTTGTCCATCAAATATTTCTTGAGATAATAAAATTACTCCAACCTATCTTTACTCCCATTGGATTCATATATCCTTGCTATTAGATCTTGACCTTTTGACCTCTTGTGTAATATTGATCTCCTTAGTATGAAAATACATGATCCATTAATTTCTTACAATGAATATCCTTTGACATGTTGAATTTCACTCACACCATTGGATCATAAAGTATAAAGAAACATGAGCCTTTGATCTTCCTAAGCCCACTTTCCTACCAGTTCTTATGTACAGTTAGATCTTTACTATGATTGAGAAATACTCATTGATCTATATTTGACCCACCCTTATTGTAAATCACCTCACACTATTGGATCTCTGCTTGGTTAATCCACATGATCAAATTTTGTCCAACTTGTAGCTCTTTAAAGGGATTTAACCTGGGGACCTTTTGACTTGTTTGACCTTAACATGAACCATTATATCTTTCTTATCAATATGTGAGCTCATGCATACCATTATATCTTGATCAAATTAAAACCCTTTAATGAATTTGGAATCCAAATGGTCATTTGGCAAATCTCAAACTTGACATTTGTGCGATCATCTCATTCTATAAGCTTATCTTTGAACACTTAGATCTTGGGGTAGAAAGCTTGTGTAGGCATGAGATTTGTAGAGTATGTTCTTGGTATAAAAAAATATATGGTGATACAACATTTTATCTTGTGATGATTTTAGAATAGATTTATAAATTTCATAAGTCAACTAGTCTGCTCTATTTTTGCATGACATCTTGATGATGGTCTGGCTCATTTAGACTTGTGCTTGATCCATTTCTTAAATATCCAAATATTAGATGAACCAATGAAGCTTGTAAAAAACTTGATTCATGATCTTGAATGTTATTACCACCATGGATACATATTTTATTGAATTTGGACAAACTACACTTTAAGTTAACTTAAAGTATTTTAAAAGTTTTGTAGGTTGCATGATATCTTTTCTCCTACGTTATATCCAAAACATCTACTTGTCTACTCATCCATTAAGAACATGATCCATCTACACACAATCTTGGTATGTGGGCCAAAAATGGTCAACAATACCCATTGTCCTATAATCCACCATGTCAAACTTAGCATATCCTTGATGTATTTAGCATGAATATCCCTACATCAAGCTAGTTACTTTTCAATCCTAAGAAAAAAGAATGTTCTCCCAACATTAACATTTCAAACTCAGTATTCATAGTGTCTCCAAATTCTCTACTCATTTTATCATTGTAATATCTAGAAACTATGTTATCAACATAGACAACCACTATCAATTGATGATTGCCTTCTATCTTAATGTACAAATTACTATTATCTAACCCCCTTTTAAAACCTTGACTCAAAAGATACTTATCTAACCTATCATACTAAGCTCTAATATCTTATTTAAGACTATAAAGATCCTTCTTTGGTTTACACATAAAATATTGATTACTTGATATGAATTATCCTTTAGGTAACTCAATGTATACTTATTATTTTAAATTGATTTTCAAGAATGCAAATTTCACATCCATTTTAAATACCTTGAAACATTTTAAATTATCATATGCCAAGAAAAGTCTAATTTCTTCCATTCTTACCATAAGATCAAAAGTATCATCATAATTTATTCCTTTAACTTGAGCATATCCTTTACACACCAATATAGCCTTATTCCTTATGACTTCTCCTTTCTCATTCATCTTGTTTTTGAAAACCCACTTGGTACCTATCATACTTTTTTCTTTTGGCCTAGGATATTAGTCCCATGTTTCATTATTTTCCATTTGATCAATTTATTCATCCATTATATCATTATAAATTTCATATTTGATAGCTTCCATTAATGTTTTGGGTTCAATCATGGATAACAGAGCTGAGTCTTGTTGATTTTGATTGATTAGCATTCTCCTTCTAGTCTGAAACCTTGTACTAACATTTCCAATAATTTGAGAGATTGGATGATCTTTATGAATTATTATATATGGATATTTAGAAATCTTGTCTTTCTTCCTCCTCTTCATCTTCATCATCTATTTGAATGGATAACTCATCATTATTTGCAATAGAATTATAAATTGAGTAACTTACTTGTAATTTTGGCTTCTCAACTCTACTTATCTCATCTACCCTTACATTCAAACTTTCAAAAATCTTGTGAAGTATCTTCTTTGAAGCACCTATAGGTAGTATTGATAGAATAATAACCTAATAATATACCCTCATCAAATGTTGAATCAAATTTTCTGAGATTCTCTTCATCTCTTTTGATGAAGCACTTGCTCCCAAACACTCTAAAATGTTTGGCATTAGTTGCTCTATTCATCCATAACTCATAAGGACTATTATCACCATTTACTCTAATTTGACACTTGTGTAGGATGTAAATTGAAGTTTTAGATACCTCTTTCCAATAACCATATGATAGTTTGGAATCTTAAAGCATGGTTCTACTCATCTCTTAAATAGTCATATTCTTCCTTTCAACAACACCATTATGTTATGGTGTTCTAATAATAGAATATTGTCTCCTTATCCCTTATTTTTCAAAAAAATCATAAAATTCATGATAAAAAAACTCACCTCCTCTATCTGATCCTATAGACTTGATTCTTGACCCTTTATCATTTTCTATAAGTGCTTTGAATGCCATAAATTTTGCAAAAGCTTATAATTTTTCTTTAATAAAAAATATCCAAGCCATCCTAGTAAAATCATCAATGAGAATCATAAAGTAGTTATTCCCTATAATAATTTAGGTTCTTATAGGTCCACATATATCAATGTGGATCAAATCTAATGGATTTTTAGTGGATAACTCCTTAGATTTGTATCTTCTTTTGGTTTGCTTCTTATGAAGACATGCCTTGCAAAGAGAATGAGGAATATTTGAAATATTGGGCATATTATAAAAATTTATATGTCTAAGCATTCTATTCCAAATCCATATTTCTTTTAATTGACTCATGAATCATTCCTCCTTATTGGATTCATGGAATACATACATGTTTTTATCTATTTTATAAACATTTTCAACTAATTTTTTAGTATTTCTTACTTCACATATATCATCATGAAAAGGTACAACATTTCCTTGATTACATATTTGGCTCACACTTAAAAGATTATGTTTTAAAAATTCTACATATAATACATTCTGAGTCCTAGTATGACCATTATCCAAACTCATAGTACCTTTGCCAACTATGTTAGCAGCTTTTTTGTCACCAAATCTCATTGAACCAGGGTTGGTCTTCTTGAGAGAGATAAACTTGTTTTTTTCTCCTATCATATGATTTGAGCACCCACTATCTATGAACCATCTCTTGTTCCCATCTTCTTGATTATGTAAGGCTAATTGAATAAACATTAACTCTTTCTTTGGTGAATTTCTTAAAATTTGCTTCTTTACTTCTTAAATCTTAGACTTAGTCTTCTTAAACCATTTGATGGTGTCAATGACTTGTATATCATTTTTCCAAAAATCTCTTTTGTATTTCCTCGATATGTGATACTTTTGGTTAAAATTTTAGCATATTAGATTTATTTTGATCTCTGGAGAGAGAAAATAATCATTATATCTATGACCAAATAGATTACAAGAGAAGCAATACCCATTCAAGACATTGTTCATGTTTGAACCTATTTTATCTTGACCATTACCAATCAATGGATTTTCATTATTAATCCTTTTGGTGGAGATATAATCCCTTATATACATAGATAAGATCACATATAAGTAATTCATGACTTTATTTTCATAGTATTCCATCATTTTATCAAGACCTTTATTCACCATGACCTATAAATTCTTGATTTTTGCCTCTAGATATTACACTTTCATCTTCACATCATCCATGCTTACATTGAAATTTGATAAATAAAATACTATTTTATCTTGAAGATAAGCCATAGTCGCTTTTTCATCCATTGTACCTTAGATCACCTTCAAGTGGTTAAACTTAGAAGAAGGACCTTATCTAATATGAATTATTAGAGGTACAATCATTAGGGGGGGCTAAATCAGTGAGCCCAAATATTTCAATTCCAATCCTTTATAATATTAAACAATTAGTATATATCAGCTTTATCAAGCAACATTAACAAGAGAGCTCATTCATTCAATGCATACAGAAGATCAAACACATAACACATAGTTCCTATGGGAAACCCTCATGGGGAATAAAACCCACTCTAAAGCCTATAACATATGGACTAATTATCTTATAATAATTTAAAAACAAGATACTAGTCAAGTCCTTTAGACTACAAACCTTGTTCAAGTCTTTTTGACCAAAGGCCTTTAGTGAAACACCTTTTTCATAATGAGAAACCATCCCTAAGGAACATCAAGTCATTTAGAACCTAATTTGAAGTGAATACATCTACCTTAGTACTAATATATTTAAAAATTTATGATGGATCTCTAATTATCTAACCCATACATAAACTCCCTTTCTATCTCATACAAGCCTCTCACATAGGCATGCCACAATCTCTCTCCTTATTTACTTAAACTATCCTCATATGCACACTCAGAAATCTTCACACAAATTCAATATTTAAACCTGAAAAATAAATTTTATATCATCAAAAATATGACCTAGAATTCATACATAGAAAAAAAACTACTCTGCTCATCAACTCATCCAACATGCACACTACCTTTCCTCTCTTCTTTGCTTCAACACATACTTCACCCATACAAGCCTATCTCAAGTATAGAAACCATCACATTTGGTTTCAATATTTATATATAATTCAAGAATTATCAATTCTATAATTTTATTTATCATCCAAAACACATGCATTTAACCTTAAGGCATTTTACATGGGTCATACTTAAGCACAACTCTCTTTTAAATAAGCATATGTCACCTTTTAGGTCTTATCAAGACCCATTCACCTTTTTGATACTTATCCAGGAAAATTAAGAACATATGAAAACTTTATAAGTATATGGACCCATTACACATGATATATTTATCCTCTTTAATTTCTAACAATCATCAAAATACCTTTTTTCTTAAGCATAATTTACTCAAACAACATTCTATAAAGCAACTATTATGAGTGAACACACGATCAGTTTATAAACCTTTATTCATATTGGATATGATTGATAAAACCTTCATAATTAACATATAACCTCCTCATGAATTATATAACACACTCTAATTGATAGTTCATTTTGAAACATCAAATTACCAATGAACACAACTTAAATAGCCTTCTTGGGTTACTTGCAAAATATGTATGAGCACACAATCAAATTTTAACCTCAATATATTTTATTATACACACTTTAATATTTTAAAATTTATATTTATAGATGAACCTTGGAGTCCACTATATATTATCTTTTTATACCATGAGTAAATTCTACATAGATCAGAAGTTATGGCTTAAAAACTAGACACTGTTCTTTCCTTTGTTAAATTCAAAAATTTAAATTCAAATAGTCAAAGTTAAACTTCGAACACCATAGTATCATATCATGCCCTTAATAATTATATTAATCATGAATAATATATATATTATTTTATCTTTAACTTGATTATACTATTAAATAAATAACATGTTGACCTCATCTTGTGTAATCTTGTAATATTGTCTTAATGTGCACCATCAATCTCTATAGATCAGCCTGGTCCAAACATCAACACTCACCATTAAATATTGATTAAAAACCCAATTATCATGAAACTTGGCACCATTTCATTCCTTTTTATCACTTTTATTTTTTAAACATTGAGCACTTGTCCTCATCTCGTTGCTTCCTGAGACCTTGGAACAAACATGCTCTGTTGATCCTTATGGAAGGAGCTTGATCATTGACTTCATTAAACAAAAAAAAATTAACTCATTTGAATTAACACACACCATATTTATATACACTATAAATACACCAAAAATTCATTATATCTCCATCTAGTCTTGATCTTTAACATTACTAAAAAAAATACTAAGTATGGGAACCATTGCAATCTGCTTGGAAGGCCAACTTTGGACCTTACTATCTTTTATTACGCGTAGATGCATTATCTAAAATTTGGAAAATATTATCTCAAAAAATAAGAGAATATATTAACATGCCAAACTTATCTTGAAACCTTTGAATGTGAAATATATAATTCCATTAATCTACTCAATCATATTTTTCTACCACAAAGCCAACCATGCCTAGAACTACCTGAAAGGCCAACTTTGCACATGTATATATTTTGATGTGCTTCATTACATGACCTTAAATTTATCACATATAAAATAACTTAAAAAATAAAAAAAATCATATGATTCAATTCTTTTAAAAATTCCACATGTGTTAAATATAACATCATTAATATGCTTACTTAGCTTTTTCTTGCCACATGCAAATTTGACTATGGGAAAACACTATCAAACTGCTTATGAATCCAACTTTGCACTTGCATATATTTTATCTTGCTTAGTTTCATGACCTAATATTTAACACATAATATATAGGTACAAATTTTATCACAACCATATGACCAACTCCTCTTTACTCATCCACAAATGGTAATAGTGATGTCAATAAACTAACTACTTAGATTTTCTACCACTAGACCCAAAATGTCTAGATGAAAACAATGATCAACTAGATGAAATACACTCATGAACACAAGAACTCAAAGAATATAAAAACTCTTATAAGACCTCTTTCACATACTCAAATCACCATACTCATCCCTAAACATCTTTAACCATGCCAAAACTGAAGATTAACCAAGCTTCCTTCAAGTATACTATGATAAGCACATTGTACATTTTATCATTATCACTTAGACTATAAAGGCACTTTATAAACTAACCTAAAATACTCTATGACATAATTTAAAAATATTTGACACATACCATTCACCACCATCTACTTAGTGTTATTGATATATTAAATGTAAATACATGGATCAATTTTAGTCATGAAATGAATGAGTCCTTGGCCTCACCCCTTCTTGGTGGATTTGATTTAAAGATAAAAATCTTGTATTTTTTCCATCCATTTTAATCTTATTTAATCCAATTTCAAGATAAAAATTCCTAATAAAGTGTAATTTTATTATAACTAAAGCTTGATCAATGTCATTTTTGATATCTTGATAAGTTATATTGGCTTTAGTTGTCCATTCTATTTTAGCATCTTGCTTCAACATGGCATTCAAGGGCTTGACAATATCTATAAATATAGAAATCAATTTCCTTACAAAATTTATCTTTCCAAAGAAATACTTCAATTCTTTCTTGTTTTTAGGAGGTGTTATCTTGGAAATGGCTTGGATTCATTCTAGGTCAATAGAAATCACATATTTTGAAATGACGTGGCCTAAGATATTTCCTTTAGTAACTCCAAACATACTCTTCTTTAGATTGACATAATCCACATCTCCTAAACCTATTGAATACCTTCTATATATGGTCTACATGATTATCTCTATTCTTTGAAAACACTAGTAGGTATTCCATGAAGATAATGATGCACTTACCAATAAGTACATGGAATATAAAGTCCATAGTTTTTTGTAAGGTTGCTCCTACATTTATTAGGAAAAAAATAATACTTTTATATGTAAAATCCCCCTACTTGGTGGTGAAATTAGTATTCATTCTATCTTATGTTTCATCTGGCACTTGATTATAACATGAGAATATATACACTAAGTACATCATCTCATACACACTATCCATTTGGACCACCCCATACAAAGAGGGGAAATGATCATTATCCTTTTCTTATGCTCATTTCAGATTTATAAAGTCAACACATGACTTGATTTACCCATTCTTCTTTTTGATGGATACTAAGTCTGAAAACTAGGTAGAATGTATAATTGGAAAGATGATCTTAACATTAAATAACTTATATACCTCCATCTAAATAAGGGGATATAAAATTGGATTTATTAACCTCTGTATTTTTTGAAGGGATTATGTTATGGATTCAATGGGATAGTGTGGGTGATGACCCTAGGATCAAAAACCTGTAGGTTTTTATATGTCCAAGTAATCACATCTTTGTATTCTATCAATAAACCTTTTAACTTTTGTTTCTCACTTTTAATGAAACTTAGGCCAATGTTTACATGATGAAGATGTTGGATAGTTCTATATTCTCTTTGAAAAAATTAGATTTAGTTCTTTTAGGTTATTTTTGCTTTTTAGTTTTTGGATCCATGTTGAAAGATCACTCTAGTGAAACTATCCCCATAGGAATTCATTTATATTTTAGATATAGGATGTCATATTCTCATAAATCATTTATATTCATGGGTTTAAAATCTTTTTTATCTATTATCTAGGATTCAAAGGTTATAGAACTATATAAATTGTATGATCTACTGATCATCGTAACATACTATAAGTTTTCCACATTATCTAAGACAAAGCAACAAGGAACCATCTCCATTGAGAATTGATACATATTGGATTCTTAGAGTGGTTCTAGGTTGTGAGCCAAAGATGCTAGTGAATCTATCATCTAATTGTCTTCCCTTGGGACAACTCTAATGTTGAATGATTTTAAATATTCAATAAGATCCCATGCCAAGTATTTTTACTTATTATAGTGAGAAATTTTTCATTTATATTTATTAATAATATGGTTCATAACCAGATTTGAATCATCAAATATCTTCAATCACTTGACATTATATTTCAGTGTGAACTATAGAATGAGGCTTAGAGACTCATACTTAGTTAATTTATTGGTGCAAGAAATTATATTTCAGTGTGAACTATAGAATGAGGCTTAGAGACTCATACTTAGTTAAATTATTGGTGAAAGAAAATTACACACACACACACACACACACACACACACACACACACACACACACACACACACACACACACACACACACACACACACACACACACACACACACACACACACACACACACACACACGCACACGCACACGCACATGCACACACACATGCACATGCACATGCACACGCAAATGTGCGTGCACATGCGCACATGCACACACACACACGCACACACACACACACACACACACACACACACACACACACACACACACACACACACACACACACACACACACACACACACACACACACACACACACACACACACACACACACACACACACACACACACACACACACACACACACACACACACACACACACACACACACACACACACACACACACACACCTGCATATATTACTTCCCATTTGGGTTGATAAAATATATACCAACATGTGAACCTTACTTTCATCTAGCTTCATCAAAATGAATAGTTCATAACTATGAAGGACCTTTAAGGACTTGTTCATGATGTTCTTATTTTGTAGTGAATATATATACACCTACATTTGAGAATGCAAAGTCAACCTTTTCATTCTTATAATTATATTATGTGATTAGGTATGTCATCATAAATTATTTATCTAATCAAATCTAACATGGCTCAACCACATGTGTGAGAAGTATATTTCCATGTACCCATTCAATTTTTTTGACCAACATGGCTTAATAAAAATCAATAGGTTTTAAGAATATCTATGAGAAAAATATCTATGTACTATGATACACATGGATCAAAAGAAATATGGATGTGTACATGTTTTATGTCTCAAACTCATCGTATAAAGGATTTGTATAGTTTTAGGACCACTATTTTATATTTATCTAGGATCAAACCCAATTTGTTTCATATAATTATGGGAATAAAATTGTACGAGGCACCTAAGCTGACCAAAACATTATGCAAATTATTTTTTAACATTTTAATAGTTAAGATAAAAGGTGGTACCTCAGTGTTGTCCTTATAAGAGACCAAATTTGCATTTACAACTTTTGATTTATCAGTAGATGATCTCCTAGTCAAGGCTTTGAGTAATAATTATCTTTATTCAATAATATGAGCTAGCTCATGAAGAATGATATTTTTCTTGATATTATTCATATCTTCAACAATATTTTACCTTCCTTTTCTTTGTGGATATTTATTTTACAATTGGTCATTTCCTCTAAGAGGGGAAAGTTATTATTTGCATTAGGATTTAGAGGAGTAGTGGCTCTATTAGTTGGATGTGTTGAAGTGGTGGCAGGTTGTTTGTTCCTTAGGTTGTAATTATTCCTATAGAATAAATGTAAAGAATGTATTTCATATATATTTTATTTATATTCATTATCATCTTATACTAGGAATGTAAATTCATATGTCTCAAATACCATCAATGTGATGGGAGGACCTAGAGTAGTAGAAGAAGATGGTTTTGATTGATTTGTAAAGTTTTCCTATCCATCAATTTATTTTTGGAATATATCAAAGGTAGTTAAATACTCTATGAAATATAACTCACTATGTTGTGTTATATTTTTTACTCAACACAATTTAATAAGCATTGCTTCCAAGATTTTTATTTTAAGCATATATTTAGGTGGTTGTTATTTTATGTTATTTCTAGGTCTATTAAAATGCCTTTTGTATCTCTTATGTAAAAAATATGTTTGGTATTTTGATGGATTGTGTTTCTCATATATTTATACCAGCTTAAGAAATCATTGTTCATCTTATATACCATTCACTATATGGAATTCAAATTTACCTTTGTATAATCAAAAGATGTACCTTTTGTATTAATAATATTTACTAGTATTAAAGACTAATTTTGACTTAGATGATTATATGTAGTGGCATGTTTGTTTAGGAATATAAGGTGGTTATGTGGAGCATTTGATAGAGGTAATTATTTATATACTTGGTACTGATTTTAAGCCACAACATTATTATTATCATTTGGTATTGGTTTGAGGGCTAGAAAATTAGTGAAAATTGTTTTGGAAATTTTATCTATAGTAAAAGGCCAAGTATAATTATGTCAATAAAATTGTTAGGGATAATTTTCTTGAGGACAAAGTTATTTCAAACATTTTGTTTGAAATAAATTTCCTAAATGCAAAAGTCCTAAAGACCTAATTCTTTCAATAAAAGTGGCTGAAATAAAAAAAATTGTAGTCAAAAGTCCTGAAGACATAATTACATCAGCTAAATTATCTCAAGGAAATTGAGTTAGAAAAGTGACATTCACACAAGTGTGAAATTTCAAGCTTAGTATTCATCCATTGGGTTCTAAATATTTATGGTCTTGAAACATTAATTGATGATCATGTGGATGTCAAATGACAGGTGTAAAGATGTCAAATTAAGGCTATGGCAAATAATTGCTAGATTCCAAATATCTGAGTGACAATCATGTAGATGTCAAATACATTCATGAAAAAATAAAATATAGATGCATGAAAACCATATTAAAGACTTTTTAATTGAACATTTGCATTCAAAAATTGTAAAATATATACAGAATGAACACATGAGTACCAAGTGGCATGATCTCAAGAGAAAAATCAGATCTAATGATGAGCAGGCAAGGATAGAGTTAATGGGTACTAGTAAGATCAATGGATCACATTTAAACACACAAAGGAAATAAATGATACACATTAGGTCAAAGAGTCAATTTTTTTTAGGATGAATATAAGACCATCACATGGCATAAGCATGGAATCAAAAATACTAACAGTAGGATCTTGAGAAGAGATATAAGGGTGCCAAGTGGCACTATCTCAAATTAAGTTGACAAGTCAAGGGTAGATTTAAGACTCATAAGAATTCATATAGGTAATATCAAATGTGAGTGAGGGTTAGAGAATTCAAAATTTTGATAAGGCTTAGATTGAGCATGAGGTTTCCAATTATTAATTTGGTCAATGAGCCTAAGAAGCTTCCAAAGGGTCAAAGAGGCAGTTTTTAACCAAGACAGATAGATACATAGTGAACTAAGTTCAAATACAATATGGTTTTATTCATTATGAACATTTCAAGGATGGTATGGTAGCATTAAAGACTTATAGATATAGAATAGGTATTTTAGACCTAGTATATATCAAAGGTTGATAACTTGTTGATGAAAAAGGACCAAGCATTGAGTAGAGTTTTGTCTATATTAAAACTATAGGAAAACTAATAGTTTGGGTTGGTTTTCATCTATAGTAGACCTAGGTTCAATTTCCCATGCAAATTTAGATATTTATGATTATGAATAAATAACTCATTCTTCAACATGTCCATTATATCGATAGACCTCTACTCAAAAAACACATGGCATGGCTCTATCAGATTTAGTTATGGGGATTTTGTCCTTATCATGAACACAACTGGAAGATGGAATGGCAGATGACATGGAAAATCAAAGAAAAAGGATTTAATGGTTAGATAAGAAGTTTAAAGCATTCAATTCTTTTACAAATAATTTAAGGGTTTCCTTTCATAACAAGGTCATGAATCATCATGCAAAACTAATTATTGTCTTTTAGTTCCTCTCTTTCAATGAATGAAAAGAGATCGAAGACTGCTAGAGCTAATTTAGGCTAACTAATTAATGATGGACTAGTCTTGATTGGATCAAATAGATGGTGGAACATCCCTTGATAGGTGGTAGCTTATTGATTATCCTTACATAACATTCTCCCTCTTATCTCTTCTCCCCTTTCTCTATATTACCCATTCCTATCATTGGAAATCACTCTCTTATACTTTGTATTCTCATAAGGACTCATTAATATTGAAGAGTAGGGAACTCTCTAAGATATTGTAAAATATGCTCATCTTGATTAAGCTTGACCTTGTCAAGCATTTTTAAGAACTACCTCTTGATGCAAATGAATACTTTTTTAACATCTATATTACCTTAGATCTGTATCTATTGGTTATGTACTATGGTATTATGTGAAGGAGAATATTTCTCATCCATAGTCCTCCTTTTTTATCTCTTTTAGGGTGTTCTCAAGCTATTTATAGGTCTAGATTTGTGTTATTTTGCTATTGATAAATGGTGATTGTGATTCTATAGAATTCCTCTTTGACTTTGCCCATTTCTACCTAAAACCATTATATGAAACACTTATGTAATCAACCATATATTGAGATTATGTGAGATAGCATTCTCTTCTAAAAATCTAGTGTGGGTTCAAGTTTATTGGAGTTTCCCATTTTTATTTGGTGCATCACCTTTTAACCTTACTAGTATCCCTTATCCTATTTCTAACCCTTTTCATTGTGAATCATTAGTTTAACATTAGTTTTAGGTGAGCATCAAATAGGAATCAGGTCTTCTCTAGAGGTTCCACCCCACCATAGGTGACTAACATCCTACGGTTCTCATAGTTATGCTCAATTGGAAGAGAACTTGAATAACTCCCTCCCAAGGTGAAAATTTGAGTGGAAACACCTACCTTCTAAGGGATAAAAGTAAGGAATATACCTTTTAACGTTTATACAAAAACATGCACATCTGTAGGGATGGCAATAATAGAAATAGCTAACCAAACTAGGGCCATCACATAGATAGGAAAAAAATCTCTCCTATTATGGGAATATGATTGGGATCAGGGTAATCTTAAGATTATTATATCTAACCTAAATTTTTAATGTATTTACAAAGGTGGGAATATTAGGTCTATATCCAGGTGGACCTTATTAGTCTTCTAGGTATATCCAGTGTAAGTTGAGTGATCTTTTTAAAGAAAAAAAGGACCTCCTTCTAGTGATCAATAAATTACTATTGATGTGGGTTTTATACACACCATGGAAATTTACAAGGTAGTCTATAATGTTTTAGGATTGCTTAATAAAAATTCACTCCAAGGTATGAGTTGCGAGGTATTGGATTTTGTAAACAACCTAGTGGTGGAATAACATTGAGCATAACATTTGTTTACCTTATATGGTTTAGATATTACATAATTCTAGACCTACTTTGGATGAATATATTGATGGTGAATCTAACCAAAATAAGTGTATGATTGGAATAAACTCAAAAATAAAGAAAGGGTAGAGCAAAAAAGAAGGCTTTGTGAATTAGTCAGAGATGAAAACATTTTGGGCCAAATTTTTAACTAGGGTTTAGAAAACAATCAAAGATCCAATGCATATTAAAATATACTATTATAACATATATTCTCATACATAATTAATATTCTAAGGAAAAAATAATATAATGAACCTTAGTGCACATAATTAAAGATTGATGTGTTTGTGAGATTGCAATTACACAACTACAAGTGCGAGATTATAATTATTACACATAAAGCATTCAAATTATCTACTGAAAAATATGAATAAGTGTATAAAATAATAAATTTACAAAACCCAAAGAATAAATTACCAAAATTATGGAATTTATTTAAAGACTCACAAACTTGGATAAGAATAATATTTTCATGTCAAGACAAATTATAGAAAAATCCTCAAATTTTATTATTTATCTTAATAGACAAAATTCTCCTCACTTTGTAATCAAGAAGATACAAGTAAATATAATATTAGGGAGGGGTTACCTAATCTTCCAAGAAATATATAAAATTACAATTTCTAATTTTAGGACTCATGCACAACATGTATGTATAATATACAAATTATAATAACTGACCAAAAATTAATAGTTACAATATAAATATATACATGCCAAAAATAAAATGAATATGTGAGTCTTTGTAAAAATAAAATACATGTAAATATATTACATTCATATTTAACTATGGTTCCAACTGGGCACCACCCAAAAAAGAAGGAAACTATGAGTTTGACATGGAAATTAAAGTTTATGGAATTATTTTAGGTAAAGATCTAGGCCCTTATTAATAATGAAACACCAATAGAATGAGGAGGAATAGGCATTGTATGATGAAATGGCCTTTGGGGTTGAATTATTAATGTAGATGATGGTAAAGCAATAGGCACCATCTTGGTAAAATCCTCAACAAACTTCAAATTTTTGAATAATGTAAAGGTAGCCTCTAATTATTTATTTATAATATCAAAATTGACAATATAAGGTTTGAATATTTTACCAAATTCATTCTATAAGATCCTATTCACAACCTAAAACTTGTTGATCTCATATTGGTTTAATAAATCCATCTCTAATGTGTCTTGTTCCTCCTATGGGACATCTACACATTGGGATCGATATTCATAGATTTCTCTTCCTTTGATCACCTTAGTTATCTTGACTTTAATATCATACTCTAGGGTCTTGGTGATCCAATTGTCCCATTTATCTATGATATATCCTTCTGTTATGAACTCATAGATACTAGAGTGTGCCATATACACCATTTTTTTTCTTCTCACCATAAGGTGCCTAAATGTTTTGAGGCCCTTGACAATGATAAAAAAAAAATTCTCTATAAAAATGTATTTTACTTTGTACTCACATAATGTTATTGAGTAAAATGTGATTAGGTGCTCATTCCTCCTTCCTCTTCCTTTTGAGTTAACATGCATGCTAGGCTATGTTTAATCCCATAGACATACATTATGAAATCCTTGGAAAAGTGAGGGTTGACTAGCATAGGTATATTAGATATCCCATCCTTGATTTTATTGAATGTTGTTCTCCCTTTGGGTTCCCATTTGAAGGCCTAGTCCTTCTTTAGCATTAGTTTGATTGGCCTTACTAATCCTACAAATTCATATATGAATTTGTTGACAAAGTTAATCTTCCCAAAGAAAGATTGGACCCCATTCTTGCTCACCAATAGAGATAAGTCTATAATGGATTGTATTATTTATATATCAATGTAGATCCATTCTTTTGATACTACATGTCTAATAAGCTTGCCTTTTAAGACTCCAAACACACATTTTAAGGGTTAAGAGACACCCCAAATTCTTGGTACCTTTGGAAAACCTTTTCAAAATGATCAAAATTGTCTTCCTTCTTCTTTGAGAACATGGTGAGGTCATCCATATAGATGAGGATGATAATTTTTATTACTCCCTTAAAATCCACATCCATAGATCACTAGAATGTAGCCCCTACATTAGAAAGTATAAAATGCATCTTCGCATATGCAAAGGTTCTCCAATTTATGGTGAAAGTGGTTTTGTGATGATCCTCATCTTTTACCATACTTAATTATATCCAGAGAATCCATCCAATAGAGAAAACATTTATACACTTGACACTATCTTTATGATCTATTCTATAGAGAGAAGGGGGTAGTGATATTTCAAGGAAGCCTTACTCAAGTCTTAAAAGTCCATGCACAACTAGATCTCTCCAATATTATTTCTCACAAGAACAAAATTAGATGCCCAAGTTGAATGTTTGATTAGGTATATGATCTTTGAGTCAATAGTTTCCTTAGCTCATGAGCTATGAGGGATTCAATTTTTGGGTTTACCAACCTCTATTTCTATCAAATAGGTTTGGTTCCCTCCAGCAAGTCTATGGTGTGTTGAATGACCTTAGGGTCATACCCTTTCATGTCATCATAGGTCCATGTAATGACTCATTCATACATATTATAGAAGGAAACCAATTATTTCTTGTCCTTTTTGGGATCCTCCTTTTTGACCTTCATATTTCTCCCACCTCTAATATCAAGTTTGGATTAGTCACCTTTATTTATGACAAACTTTCATTTATCATTCCTAACATCATCAAAATTGAATAGTTTTTATAGGGTGATGAGCCCCATTGGTACTTTGTTGGTTTCTAATTACATGATTTGGTCCCCATAGGCCTCTTCAATTTTTATTTACAATTACTCCATGAATTTTCATGATTATTGAAGGAACATGGTGAATTTTACATCACTTTAGATAACTTTCTAGCTATGGTCATTATCTAGAATAAAAGGTTTGATGATCACCCACACTACTTGCTCATTAGTGAACAAGTCTATCACTAGGTCAATTTTGGAACTAACCATCACCATCCAGTCTGATTCTATATTCTCGGCCCTAGGGATGATATGAATGTTGAAGGATTCAAAGGTCTCAATCAAATCTCATACCTAGTGGAAGTATGACTTCATGTTTACATTATTTATAGTTGTGACCCTTCTAACCTACCTTACCACTAATTTAGAATAATCAAATACTCTCAGTTTTTTTATGCCCATCTACTTGGCAAGGCTGAGGTTATGGACTAGCACCTTGTATTTGGATTCATTGTTTGTCTAATTAAAATGAAATTTAAAGTCTCAGAGGGTTTTTTTTCATTAGATGGAAACACTAAGTATATGTCTAATATTATTTATTATTTATGACCTTGGTGTTAAGCAAAAAATATAATGAGAGGGTGGGGGGTGAATTAGTGTATTATATATCTTTTAATTCATCTAATTTTTTTCTTTAACCATTTAATCACACATTCAAGATATGCAATAAAACTGAAACAATAATATGCACCACATGAGAGAGAGAGAGAGAGAGAGAGAGAGAGAGAGAGAGAGAGAGAGAGAGAGAGAGAGAGAGAGAGAGAGAGAGAGAGAGAGAGAGAGAGAGAGAGAGAGAGAGAGAGAGAGAGAGACCAAATTTTTTACATGGAAACCCAAAGTGGGAAAACCATGAAGAAGAGAGAGAGAGAGAGAGAGAGAGAGAGACCAAATTTTTTACATGGAAACCCAAAGTGGGAAAAACCATGAAGAACAATCTCAAGTATATGAATGAACACCAACTCAAAATACAAATTTCACAAGCACCAACTTATAGGAGCACCAACCCCTTTACTAAACACCAACACAAAAACTATTTGTGAGCGGAGAACCAACCCCTCTTGTGTATAAAACACAACTATCTCTCAATGTTTCTTACTCAACAAATGATATAACTCTACAATATCTCCTACTTTTCTCTCTTCAAAAATAAATACAAACCATGAACTCTCTTACATATAACAACTGGCTCCTCAAGCCTTTATTTATAGCTTTATAAATGAATTTTGGCATTCACCCTTTGTGACCCTTCAACCCTCATGAAAAATGGCACCAAACTTGCATGACCCTTTGCATTTTTGCATTTGAAAAGTCATATGGTGACCCTTCATAATTAAATGCATCCTTTAATCTTTTGTTTTTATCTTCATGACTTTACGTATTCCTCAAAGTGTCCCTTCATGGAAAAATGTGCCATACCCTCTTTTGTCTTTACATGGTGACTCTTGAAATTCCTCAAAATGACTCTTCATGAGAAAATGTGGCCCATTCATCTTTTGTATTTTACCTCGTGACTCTTTGACTTCTCCATGGGCCCTCTTTGACTTATATGCAACCAAAAATATAATCATTAATATTAAATAAATATTAACACACATTAGCCAATATATGAATATTAAAAAACCATTAAATGCAATGGGGGATTTATCACCAATAATGCTAGACCTTTGACATCAATGACAATATTTCCAACAATATCCCCCTTTGTCATTGATGGTAACCTTAAACTAAAACTACCATATCCTGAAATCTACACATATTTCTATCTAAAAAACATACAGTAACTCCCCCTTACTGAAGCAACCTATATCTATTCCTTGTACCTAATTTTGTTCTTCTCCCCTTTTACATTAATGGCAAAGGGCCTACCTAGAGATAACACTTAGCTCCCCCTCAACTAATACTAAACCTTAATGGCAAGAAGTAAAACAAATTACTTCCAACTTCTCCTATAGATTACTACAAAAAAATAGTGTCTTTTGATAGTGCCTTTATGAAAATATCTATAATTTGTTCTGTAGTACTGATATATTCCATCTTAACCTATTTATCTACAACTTTATCTCTCAAAAATTCATATCTAATGGGAATATGTTTTGTTCTTGAATACATCACTGGATTCTTCAAAATATTAATAACACTTGTATTGTCACAAAAAAATAGAAATAGGTTCATCATATTTTTACCTTGATATCTTCCAAAGTTTGCTTCATCTAAAGCACTTAAGTACAACACAATACCACTACAATATATTATACTTTATCTAAAAGACTACCAATTCATAGATATATACAAATATTTATCTACAATAGGTGAATCTTCATCCTTGCTCACCTTATTTCTTATACACATTGTTGTGCCAATTGGTGCACAATCCTCAAAACCAAATTTATTCAACATTTCTTTGGTATATTTACTTTGAGATATAAAAATTCATTTATCCAATTGAAATATTTGTAACCCTAAGAAAAATGGATAATTCTCCAAGTATAGACATCTCAAATTCTTTTTGCATATTATCATAAAATTTTGTCATTTTTTCATTGTTTCCTCCAAAAATGATGTCATCAACATATTACCACAATAATCAATTAATGCTCACCTTCTATTTTGATGTAGAGGATTACTATCAACAAATCCTCTCTTGAAACCTTGATCTTGTAGGTACTTACCAAGTCTTTCATACCAAGCTCTAGGAGCTTGTTTCAATCCATATAATGCTTTCATCGATTTGCATACATAGATACTAATATTTGAGAGAATAAATCCCTCATGCTGCTTAATGTAGGCCTCTTCTTCTAGATAATTATTTAGGAATGTAGATTTGACATCCATCTAAAACCACTTTGAAATTTTTAAACACTACATATGCAAGAAACAATTGTAATAGCCCTCTAGCCTTGGCCATTGGTGTAAAAGTTTCTTCAAAATATATTTTCCTCAATTTGAGCATATCCTTTACCATACTAATCTTTCTTTATTTCCTGGTCACTTATCCATTTTCATTCAACTTATTTTATATACACCCATTTTGTTCCTATCACATTGTGATATTTTGGTCTAGGCACTAATTCCCAAGTATCATTCTTTTCTATCTGATTTAATTCTTCATCCATTGCCTTAACCCAATGTTGATCATGTCTAGCTTATAAAAAAGTTCTAAGCTAAAATTTTGGATAATAAATAAAAATTAACTTGCTCAGATTTACTTACCATCATTCTTTTGGTGTGAATTCCTTTATTTATGTCCCTGATGATGTCACTTTTATTATGATTTATTTGAACATATTTGGATGGAGTTTTGGTTTCCCTTTTCCTCTCCTTCTCATCTTCATCTAATTCTTCAAAATCTTCCTCTTTCATAATTTTAGGAATGTCTACTAGATCACTGATTCTTTGTGTTTCATCTTCTTCTATCCTGACACTCGGCACTTTCAAAAAAATTCTTGGTTATATTATTATAACATTTATAAGCTTTAATTTTAAAAGGAATAACCAAGAAATATACCTTCATCTAATTTGATTCAATCTTACCAAGTTTTTCTTTTGGCTCTCTATATGAAGCATCTGTTGTTAAAAAACTCTAAAATAATCAACTGTTGCTAGTTTGTATTTACATAGCTCATAAGGAGTCTTGTCACTATTGAACCTCAATAATTCTCTATTTTTAATATGCACTATTATATAAACTTCCTCTCTCTAATATTTATTTGGTATCTTAGATTCATTTAGCTTTGTCCTTGCCATCTCCTAAACTATTCTATTTCTTCACTCCATTACTCCATTTTGTTTTGGAATTCTAGCTACTAAATAATGTCTCTTTATTCCATGGTCTTCACAAAACTCAATAAATTAATCTAACATGAAATCTCCTCATCAATCTGATCCTAGACACTTAATCTTCCAATTGGTTTCATTCTCAACTAATACTTTGAAATGTCTAAAAGCTTCTAATTTTTTCTTTCAAAACATTACCCAAGTCATACATGAAAAATAATCAATAAGTAAAATGAAATATTTTTCACCTTGAGTACTTTAAGTTCTCATAGGTCCACATAGATCAATGTGAATGAGCTCTAACATCTAATTGGTTGAGTACTATTTTGTTTTGAACCACCTTTTGGTCTGCTTCCCATGCTGATAAGGTTCACAAAGTGTGTCAGATGGCTTTGTAATCTTTGAAATATTTCTAATTGCTTTTTTTCTACTGATTTTGACAAGATTTTCAAAATTTATGTGACCCATTCTCTTGTGCCATATCCAACTTTCTTCAATCTAACTCAAACAACATCTTTGACATTTGATGTCTGATAACATATACAAATTATTGTTTGTTCTCTAATCATCTACAATCAACACATCTAAATATTTTCTCCTAATTTCACAACCTTATGCATAAAAATTTAGTATGTGTCCTTGATCACATATTTCACATACACTCAAAATATTATGCTTAAGACATTTTACATACAAAACATTTTCAATTTTAGTTCTACCATTATCCAAACTTAGTGTACCTTTTCTAGAAATTCTGGTAGTAGTATTATCTATAAATTTTACTATTCCACCATTGATCTTCTTCAAGGTTATGAACTTAATTTTATCCCCTATCATGTGCCTCAAACATCCATTATCAATTAACCATGGCTTTATTCATTTCTTGCATGCAAAGTTGTTTGTACAAACATTGATTTTTTAGGTTGTTTCTTCTGCCATGAACCTATCTAAACTTTCATCTTGATGAATAGAGCCTTGAAATTTTGGTCCTTCTTGACTGACTCAAACATGATTCTACAGTACCAAGCTATGTGTCTAAAGTTGTTACACTTGTAACATATTATGGCCTCTTCATTTAAGCTTGATAGAGGATTAAAAGAGTTTGTGGCTTCTACTTGACTCTGCATGAATTTCCTTCTTGTTTCTAAAATTATTAGCCCTTTTTCAACATTCTATTTTCTTATGACCATATCTATTACAATAAAAATAGTAACCATAAAATTAAGACATGTTTGTGTATCTCTAACCTGATTTCCATTTGTAGCTTTGTTCTCTCTAGTCTTCTTTGTTTTAGATGTCCTTTGTATTCTTAACTTCTTCCTTTTTTATTTCCTCTTTTATAAGAGCTTCAGCATAGCTCTTTCCTTTTTCCTTGGCTATGAAAGTAGTAGCCTCCCCTTTCTCTTTTTCAAATCCAATACCTATCTTATCTGGCATTGATCTTTGATTTTCTAATATGTTATTCAACATATTAGTGATATTCTCAAATTTTGAATCATTATCTGCTTTATCATTGATTGCTTTATTTATTTTCTCAAGATCTACTTTTAAAAAAGCAATTTAAATAACATACCTTTTACATTATTTACTTACTATTTACAACTATGCCATTATATCTTCTTAATTTTGCTTGGCTTCTTCAAAGTGTGCTTGTAGACCTTCAATTATTTTCTTTGACTCCTTTTCATTTTTATTGATTTTAAGCTTTAATCTTCGATTCTTCTTTTCAATAGATTTTAAATCTTCTAAGGCACAAATGAGTTCTCCTTCAAGATTCATTACAGCTTCATCTTTTTCTTCTTAATGATCATTGATATTTTTTATTGTGGAGGCATCTTTATGTATGTCCATGAATAGAATCTATTATTCTGAAGCACCGACTCCACTATCTTCAGTTAAACTAGGATCTTTAGAATAAAAAACTCTTCTTCTTTAATCTCTTCTTGAATTTTCCTTTGAAATTATTCTTTTATGTATACTTTCATTCTCAATTATCACCATGACCCTTATCTAGGAACTTAGCTATAAAATGTCCAATCTTTCCACAATTAGAACATTTAAAAGCCAATTTTCCTTCGTATTTACCTATGCCTTTTTTCAACTTGTGAATGAATAGAGCTCCATTTTCATCTTCATCATTGCTAGAAATGTCACTTGATTATTGAATCTTAGCCTTCTCTTTCTTTGATGTCTTGAAATCAACTTCTCTCTTTGAGGGTTTCTCTTATTTGGTATACATCTCATATGCTATAAGAATACCATGTAGCTAATCCATCTTTAGCTTTGGGTAAATTCTTCATCTCTTCAATTTCTAAATATTTTACATGATATCTCAATGGTAGAGATCTCAAAACTTTTTGAACACTTATTGATTCTTCTAACTTTTCTCTTAGACCTTGAATCTGATTAACTATTTGATCAATTCACAAAAGATAACTTGCTATATTTTCTTCCTCTTCCATCTTCAAACTCTCAAACTATCTTCTGAAAGTCTGAAGCTTAGTTTGCTAAACCTTTCCATCACATTTGTAAATATTCTCAAGTTTTACCTAAGTTTCATGAGTAGATTTACATTGCATAACTTTAACAAATTTTGATTCACATAAACCACATAAAATAACATTTAAAGCTTTAGCATTATTTTCACTTGCCTTCTTTTCTATCAAGGTAGTTACAAGTGTCTATGGCTCTTCATGTTCTGCCACCACTACTTTCCAAATGTCAAATCTAAGGGCCATCAAATAAGTCTTCATCTTTATGCTCCAAAAGGCATAATTTATCCCATCAAACAAAAGTGTCTTATTTGTATAAAAACCTTCATGTGATCCAGCCATCATGCTTTCCTGATCTACCTTCAAACTATAAAATTTTTTACAAAGGAACCTACTTTGATACCAATTGTTAAGCACAAAATATATTGAGAGGTGGGATTGAATCAGTATATTATATATCTTTTACTTAATCTAATTTATTTTATTTAACCACTTAATCACACATTTAAGATATGTAATAAAATTGAAACAATAATATACACCACACGAGAGAGAGAGAGAGAGAGAGAGCAAATTTTAATGTGTAAACTATGGGAAAAACCATGGAGAACAATCTCAAGTATATGAATGAGCACTAACTCAAAATATAAAGTTCATAAGCACCAACTTGTAGGAGCACCAACCCCTTTGTTGAGCACCAACACAATAACTATTTATGAATGATAACCCACAAGAGCACCAAACCCTTGCAAATATTTGTGAGAAATAAACCCTCTTGTGTATAAAACACAACTATATCTCAATGTTTTTTACTCAACAAATGATAGAACTCTACAATATCTCCTAATTTTTTCTCTTCAAAAACAAATACAAACCATGCACTCTCTTACATATAACAAATGGCTTCTTAAGCCTTTATTTATATCTTTCCAAATGACTTTTGGAATTCACCCTTTTTGACCCTTAAATGCTCATGGAAAATGGTGCCAATCTTATATGACCCTTTGTATCCTTGCATTTGAAAAGTCATATGGTGACCCTTCATAAGCAAAGGCATCCTTTCCTCTTTTATCTTTATCTTAGTGACTTTTTGTATTCCTTAAAGTTTCCCTTCATGGAAAAATGCACCATACCCTCTTTTATCTTCACATGGTGAATCTTGTAATTCCTCAAGATGACTCTTCATGAGAAAATGCATCCCATTCCTCCTTTGTCTTTTACCTCCTGACTCTTTGACTTCTCCATGGGCCCTCTTTTGATTTATATGTAACCAAAAATATATTCATTAATATTAAATAAATATTAACATACATTAGCCAAGATATGAATATTAAAAACACCATTAAATGAAATGGGGCCTTTATCACCAATAATGTTAGACCCTTGACATCAATGACAATATTTCTAACACTTGGGTATGACTTGGTCCTCATCAAATATTACATAATTTCTAAGTCCAATGGCATAAATTTTTTTGAATGGATTTCTCTTGATAAATTCATTAACAAAGGCTTATTCCTATTAGCTTTTGGTATCTATCACCTTTTATTCTTCAATCATCTTCATGTGGTACATCTCTATCTTAGATAAGGATATGTGTGTTTCTTTAAAATTTATCATCACCTCTTCCACTATATGTTTTGAATGTATTGGTTTAGAAAACACCTTTAATATTAAACCATATTTGGTATTTATGATTATATGGGGCTAGTATAATGATAGGTATCCTTACAAGGGAAACACCATAAAATAGAGTCATTTTCCAAGTTCCTTTAGCCAGTGATTAGCTCTTTATCTGAATTGAGTGATATCATGTGTAAGAGATTAGGGACTATAACCATTTGATTTATAAGCCAAATATAATAATTTTTCACTTAGAGTTTTGGTGCTTGGTGGTTTGGCCTTTACCTCTCCTGATATTGGTTCAACTGGTATGATGCTCTCCTCTCTTGGTAATTATTGAAAGGGGGATTTGAATGGATAGACTACTACCTTTTTGAGATTTATTATCTCATTGGAGAATTTTCAAAAAATACTCTTCATATCATTTATCTCTATGACTAGTAAGGATGAAGTAGATGTGGTTACCTGAGTGGGTGGATACACATACATAGAAGGTGGTTCTCCTAAAGTACTTGGGACTTCTTCTAATGGAAGCATTGATATCTCTAAGAACATCAAAATTAATGGTCAAGGAGGAATTTTTACCATGTCTATTAAATTATTTTTGGCCCTTACTGTTAGATCATAAGTGTCTAGCAGTGTTTGACCTCCAAGTGATTAGATCATGATAGTAATATCTAAGTTGAATGTCTTAAGATAGAAAATGATTTCCATGCCTATGAGTGGCTGAGTAACTATTAGAATCCTTTTCTATGTCTTATTGAACCTAGAATTGAATTTGATAATGGTTTCTTACATGGCCCTTTTGATAGTTATTAGTTATTATAGGAGGGATGGTCAGTCTACCTTCTCATTGAACCACTCAAAGAATCTATCACCCAAATCATCTCAGGTGGATATGGGATTGGGTGGCAAGTATTGGTACCAATCAATAACTTGCCCCTTAAAATAAGTGGCCAGTAGTATTAAGGCTACATTATACACATTAATATAGTGTATAATACACACATTTATAACATTTTGGATATGTTTTGTTGTGGTCTTCAAATCTTATCTTAATAATTTAGGGAGCACCTTCAAGGCATTTGAAGGAATGGGGTCCCATGTAGTTGGGGTCACTAGAGGGATAATTGAGCTATTACTATCCCATGATATGAAGTTCCTTGGTGGGCTTAGAAGATCTACTTATTATTTTTGAGTAGCACTAGAACTTATGGTATTTTTATGAGTTGGAGCCCCTAGAGGTGGTGTTATCAATCCTGGATTCTTCTCTTTTTATGACCTTGTAATGGGTCTTTGTGTCATAAACTTGTGCTTCTAATTATGTATACTAGCATATATCATCCCACTAGGCATGCTAAAAAATAAAAACTATTGATGCCTACAACTCTTTCTCTAAGTTAAATACCCTTTATTCGAAGATTTACAAGCATGGGACCAAATTTTCAATATGTAAAGAAACCTCTAGGATTTTAGAAGCTGGATCTTCAATTTGATCTTGAGGGGTGAAAAGGAGAAGGAATAAAATGCAAATAATACTAAAATAAAACTATCTAAGGTGATGTACTAAGAGATTTAAAGTGTTAACCTATAATTTCATAAAATATATTGAATTGTTAAACACTATAGACCATAAAGGAACATAAAACATGAATTAATATCTATAGTGCAAAAAATAATTAATACTATAGAAGCAAAGAAAATAAATAATGAGTAAGGATGACTTCCCACCCAAATTTATATATAACACCACATCCTCTTCATTATTAGGTGTAGAACAAAATATATAAAGCCTCAAGGTCATAATATAAAATGTTTAATTTGACTCATGAGGGGCACCTGTTAAGGCTGTAGAATGGAAAATGCTAACTACTAATACTCCTATTCTATTACAAAATGGTTGTTTACAAAAAATATCAAAATACTAATAAATGATAAGCACCCCCCAAAAGGGACGAGCCCAAAATATATAGGCTAAGTAGATTCTTGTAAGAGAAACAATTATAAATCTCTAGCACTCATGCTAATGATAATGTCATTAAAACTAGATTAAGGACTTGAGATCATGAGTGTATAAATATTTGAATCTCAGATATGGCACAACTACACATTATTTTTATGGTCACAATGCTTTGGAGGAGGGTGGTGACACCATGTGTCCATCTCTAGATCTACTTATGTTATGTTGCATGGTGGGTCCCTTTCCTTCTCTTCACTAGATAATTGTATTACCCAAATATTTTATAGATAAAAAATTCTCTTAAATGAGCATTGGAATGACATGTGTTGAGTATATGCTTCTCTAGGGGAATTTAGGCAATTCCTCACAAAAATGAGCATAAGGGAACCACATAGAAAACTCATGGTCACCTTTATAACTTCTTGGTGGGTCCCACCTATTCTATTGTTAGCCAATGGTGCCACTTAGAGTTATGAATAAAAGGGAATCATCTTTGAATAGTGTAGGGTTACCACGTGTCAAGATGGTGCTACACCAGAGTGAACCAAGAAATTCTTCATTATGATAAAGTACCTGGATACCACATGGAAGAAGCATAAGGAAGACAATAGATAGGTGAAAAATTCAAAAGGGGCCCTTGGAAAGGATGACTGAAGGTAAAAGTATTGAACATGTTGAGCAAGTGTGGGACCAAATGTGAATTACACCAAAATGATAAAAGGTGGATCCCAGTCCACACTATAATCTAACAACTATTCTAAAATCTTGATACAATCCATTTCTAACCTCTTTCAACCTAGATATGTATATGCATAGTGAACCAAATAAGTACTCTTATTTCCAATTTATTTAAATTTCAATTAATAGTTGTAATTTCTATTTTTAACATATCTTGGTATTATAAATTTAGAATATTTTTTATTTGAGTTTTTAAATTAATTGGTTTACTATAGATCTATTTATCACCCTTGTGGTTATTCAATTATATATTATTAACCCTATGTACCTTTTACACAAACAAAATTTAGGTTTAAACACCATTTAACAAATTCTTTGTGTTTACTAAAGTTCAACATGGTTTTTTTTTCATTTTTCTTCCAATTACATTACGTTGAGAAACCTGGATTCAATTTAAATATCAATTTCAAGGAAATATTTCATGAATTGTAATGTATGGATTCTCAAGTTTGGGGATAAGTTTATATCTTGGACTTATACTAGATGATATGGGTATGTTCCTATAGATGACATAATCCTAGTTCTATCAGACCAAAATAGATACTTCATCATATTATGTGAATCTTGAAGATTCTTATCTAAGGCCTTATTAATCACATTTAGAAAAAGAAAATTTTAGACTCAGTGACACCATTACCTTGTAGATAATAATTTGAAGAGAAATTATGAATTACCTTATTTTCATAATCCCATTAAGTAAATTATAAAGAGTAAAAATCATGGCCATTATCACTTACCACAACAAATGGAATTTCAAACTTTGTAATGGTGTGCCTTTTGAGAAAGTCAACCAAAATTTCAATTTAATAGTTCTTTAATGCTTATTTTTCAATCCAACATGTAAAATAATTAGTTGTTGTTAGGATAAACTTGTGTCTAGATAAATAATTTTCCTTGATATCTCTAATGAAGTCTAAACATCATTTTTCAAAGGATAACACTTCAATGACATGCTTCAAGGCAATAAAAATGATATTCTCTTTACTATATTAAATTTGGAAAATGTGATATATTCTCACATGAAATTGAGAATATACACTAATAATAACCTATCCTATGTATTTGGTGATTGGTAACACTTCATGAACCATGTCTAGTTCTAAAATTTCCATGAAAATCCTTTAGTATTTTAGTTGATTTATCTTTTGTATGGCATATTAGGTATATGCCATCATCATTCTTACTATATAATGTTCTTTATTTGTTCATAAAATGGATAATATTTAGGTGTAGTTATCTCCTCTAAGTGTAATTCAAGTATCTTGCATAAGTGTTATTGAATAGATTAATGATTATGTCATGATACCACTAATTATTGGTCATGGTCTGCACAATACACTACTAAAAAATAATATAGGGATCAACTTCAACCATTATTTCAATCAATTCTTGACCTCTTATGGATTTCACTAGATGGAACTCTAATTAAAATTCTTTCAAACTAGTCATCTATTTGGCTCTTTATTCACCAAGCTCATTTTTCATTAGTATTTTTTTTTATAGTAGGGTTGGATATAATAATAAACACTTTACTATGTAAGATGTAATGCCTAAACCTTTTCAATACTTAATTAATGAAAAAAAAAAATCTATGGTGGAATACCTAAGTTCAACATTATTTAGTGGATAACTCATGAATGATATTTCTCTTTCATTTCTCACCCCAATTTTCTAATTTAAAATAATAACACTTGAGTTTTTTGATGTAAATGAATAGATATAGAAGGGTTGTGTGTAATATGGGATTATTGAAACTAGAGTTTTACTAATTGTTTTCTTAATTCATGATAATGTAGTTTTTGCTTCATAAATCCATTAAATTATTGCATCCTTCTTCAACATGTTGTTAATGGTCTAACTATTTCAACAAAGTCTAAAATAAACATTTGTATAAAAAAAAGTTTCTAGAAGATTTAATTTAGATCCTTTTACTACCAGGAAAGGGACATTTTAGGATCACTTTGAATCTATTTGGATCTATGGACATGCTATTTTTAAAAATTACATGGCCTAAAAACTTGCATTTCTCAAATCCAAATATGCACTTCTTCAGGTCCAAAATGATTTCATGTTCTTTACAGATTTGCATAAATTTTCTTAGGTCCTCCACATAGTCTTTTTTATCCTTAGAAAATATTGTTAGGTCATCCATGTAAATGACAATGCACTTACCAATAAAATACCTCAAGCAATGTCCATAGTGTGATAAGAAGTAGCACCCACATTTATTATACCAAATGGTATTCTTTTGTATGCAAATGTTCCCTATTTTGTTATGAAGGTTGTCTTGATTTTATCTTCATAATTCATCATAATCTAATTATAACTAGAATAGCCATCCATTAATGACATCATTTGGGATCCATTTACTATTTCTAATACCTCATCCAACAATGGAAATAAATAATTATCCCTATCTTAATTTTAGTTTAGATTCATGAATTATACGCATAAACAAATTTATAAATTCTTATTTTAAACTGGAGTAAGATTCACAACCCACATTGAGTGCATGACTATAAAATTGATTATGCCTGATAATAATTTTTGCACTTTTTTAAAGATAAAAGGGTCTAGCAAAGGCTTGAAAATCCACTACTTCTCAAGAAAAGTCTTAACTCCTGGTTTGAGAGGAATAGTGTGAGTAAGTATTAAGGTTTCAAACACCTTAAATTCATTTTAACTCCATGCTATGAAATATTTTTAATATTTTAGGGCTTATAAAATCCTTTGATTCTCCATTTGGGTATAGGATGCTCCCAAAAGAACATTTATTGAATCATTTTCACTCCCCAGGTCATTAAATTTAAAGAACATGCCTTTATAAGGATTTGTCTTTTCTCTTTATCCTTAATAGTCCATTTCAAATTATATTTCTAATGAAATAATACCTTTCATTATGTTTTTTTATTCAAGTTCATAATGCCATCTTCATCTAGCTCAAAATCATCTCTATTAGCTTCATCTATAATTGGGGACTCAAAGACATCTAAATTTGTGATGAAGTTGATTATATGTTGATCATCATTGGACACTTAAATTTTTTTGACATTGTCTAGAATGGAAGGAGTAGAAATCAACCCCAAAGAGAATATTTTCAATTTTGAGTATACAATTTACTCTAGGGTGCTTGAAGTTATTTCTATAATATCAGTAGTGTAATTTATTCTACAAGGAATAACTAGTGTGCCAAATTCATCAAAATATTATATTATATTGAATACACTACTTTGATATCATTATACACATACTAATTTCTAACTTGTATAACCACTAATTATGAGTCTCTTTATACCTTCAAGAACTAAATTTTCTTATTGAGAGCAAACTGGAATTAGACCAATGCTTCATATACAAAAACATTATGTTCATAGGAAAATTGCAGCCTAAATACAACCAAATAATATTTTCTTTGGGATTAATGAGCTTTACTTCAGTTCCACAACCTTGTTTAGATTTAGGTCCCCTAAAATTTCAAAGTCTATAGATGATTTTTAGTTGTTCATTATTGATAATGATGTGTGTGAGATATAGGAACATCACTTTAATTTCTTTTACTTTTGACATCAATAATAAATATGTTGTATTCTTCACTTGAAATATTTCTTCACTTTACAATGATATTTTGGTTTGGTCTTGTATAGCTAAAACACAAGTGGAGTTATTTATAATAATGGTATCTTCATATCTAGTCTTTGTTAATCTTTTTATTTTACTTGGGTAACCAAAGTTAGGATTAATTATTGATTTTTTTTTTAAATACAAATTTAGGAGTGGAAATAGATGATAATACTACTTCAAATGTATAAAATGTGTCTTCATCTAGACATTATAGCTCTTCAATTATATCTTCATGTTGATTATTTAAATTTTTTTATTTTCCTTGTATTGATGACATGTTGAAATTGAAGTTTTCATAAGTTAATCTACTTGAAATAGAAGTTTCATCATTAGGATCTAAGTTATTACTATGTTATTTAGATATCTTTTACTTAACTAGTTCAAAACTTGAGCGAATTATCTTCATATTTCATCATGCCTCCCATCATGTAGACTTTGAGCTTAGATTCTTCATATAAGATTTCATTATTCTTATTATATTATGTGATTAAATTTGTTAGTTTTATCTATTTTAAATCTTAATATTATTAGGTATACCACATCATGAGAGCCACATATGATATAATTTAGTTGACATATAGTTATTTAATGTTTTTTAAGAGTCCATATTGATCAACATTATATATGCATCAGGTAATCTACTAATTGAATGTCACTAAACTATTTTATTCTAGGATTTGAGGTTAATTTCATGTGAATGTGATTCAATTCACCAATCATCTTAACCTTTGTTTTGTCTACCTGATATAATGTTTATATTTAACTTGGTTGTATTTAGTGTTATCATTTCACATACTCATAATCACATCATGTTACTTGAGGAATCTGGATCCACTAAACAAATATGTAATTTTTTCTCATATGCTCAATTTTTTAAGAGAAATGGATAAGATTTAGTTTTTTATTTATAAATGGTAACATGTGCATAAAATAATCTATTTGTTTCCTTTATTTTTGGAGAAGAAAAAGTGATAAAAATTAATTATATATTATTAGGTATATGGATAAATTTAAACATTGATATATTATATTTAGTATTTTTTAGGTCCTACATAATGTTATATTCTAATTTTGTTTATCAACATGTTTATCTATTTTTTGAGGTGGAACAATGTCTTTTAATTATAATGTTTCAATAGATCCTTTAGGAGGGAAAGGATTATTATTATAATTTTCATTAGGTGGAATCAGACTACTATTTAGAGTAGAGGTTGTCAAATTCATGTTCATCTTACCCCTTAATATGTATTTAAATTGTTGATATGTCTAAATTTCATCCAAATTGTCTTATAGCTCATTGTCACTTTCAAATGTAAATTCACAAGTCTCTAAGACTAAGGCAGTGCCTACATTTCATGTGTTTTGATTTACATTCATCTTAGGTGTAGGCATTATCTATAGATTGTCTATTCCCTTTTGAATAAATTTGAATCCAACTTAAAATCAAAACAATATATTGAGTCATAGTTAATTACATTATGAATTCCACACCATATGATCAATGTTAAATCTACCAAATTTACTAAGTTTTTGGAACTAATATTAACTCAATTTTTGTCATCAAAAGGATTGGGGACATTTCCATTGTTGGGTCGAGTATTCTAATGATGATTGGTTTTTAGGAAGTTAAATTCACTATTCTGGGAAGGATGCATGGGTTGATTTTGATGTTATGGAACTTGCTATCACAAGTCAATAATGTCATTAGCTAACCTCTAGACCATTTTATATAAGTTTTCTATTTTTGGGTTCAAACTTAGATGATGACTATTTACAACTTGTGGGATTATGTTAGCCGTAGGAACTGTAACATTCCAAAATTTAGGAGTGACAAGTATCATTTGATTAGAATTAGATCCAATAGGTACATAACTATTTAAAAATGTTGGATTATCTTGATAATTACTAATTAAATAGGTGTGAATGCCTATGTAAGAATTGGTAGTATCAATTTTATAATATGTAGGGATGATTTTTTAACCATTGTATTGAGGCAATATCTAATTTAAAATCTCACTCTTAATGAATTATATATAACTTAAAAGTATTATACTATACACTTTATCTTGGGTTTGATATGCTATAATTGGGATCAAGTTCATCATTTTGGTGTTTTTCATAATTTCTTGACTCACCTTTGGTTTTAGGCACCCAACTATCCTAATAAATCCAATGGACTAACACCATACCCTTGTGGCATCATTTTTATTCAAATTTTAGGCATCATTATATGTTAAAGATAACATTTCTCGAGCTTACAGAGTCATTCTAACAAAAATAGAAGTAATTAGATCCAAATATCTTAAATATGTTTGAATAGAAATAGGTTATGTTTTTAATAGGGGGTTTTCAACCTCTTGTACAATTTTTGGAAATGAGTATTGAAAATTTTAATGGGTTCATTTTTTTCCTTGTGGTAAACTTCAAACTATTTATATAAAATTACAGGTTGATAGGCACTCTAAAATTATTGACAAATCTAGTTTAAAATCCATTCCAAGATGTAATAGATCCATATTACAGACCAAGATACCATCCATAAGCCAATTTATCTAGGGTGTATGGGAACAATAAAAAGTACACATCTTCATGTTGGATATGAGTTTTGATTAAGGCATCCTTGAAATTTTATATATGTTCCTCTATAATTTGAATTCAACCATGAATGTAACTTGAACAAAATTTCTCATAATTTTTAGGTAAGTCATGGGCAGCCCTTGGGGTATTATCAGAACAACTACCTCCTCCAAACCAAGAAATGACCATTGAAATATTTAGAGTGATAGAAAAAGTTTAAAAAAATAAAACAATAGATGTAATAGAATTGTTGGATGAGTAAACATGTCTAATTTCTTATATTCATTTATCAGTATTATGTTTTCTATGCTCTATGAGGTATAATATCTCAAATTCACCTTCAATAGACTTTGACCTCATAGGATTTTTTATATTTTCTTGTTTGATACCTTGAATCCTTCGATTTAAGAAAATATTATAAAAATTTAAAACCTCATTTCTCTCCTTATGGCACCAATATGTTGTTATGCCATTTTAAATAGGGGTTTAGGCACATAATTCCTCCCAGCACTAGTTTATTTGGCATGCCAACTTACTAGAATTCCAACAAAAATCCATCTTCTATCTCTCTTGAAAGGAAAAAAATACTTCCTTAAGATTTACATCATCAGGTCATGGAATGATAGATACCTTAACAGTTGATATGTTTAAATTTCATTTCAAAAGTCCTAGTAATTTAAAGCTTAAAAAATATAAAGGAAACTTCACTAACGTTACTCAAAATGAATCAACACATTAGATTAAACAAAAATATCATTATTGATTAGGACTTATCCTTTCATTATAGATGATTAGTTCCTCTCTAGTATTAATGAAAAGAAATTGCAATCAAAGATTCAACTATGCATAATAGATCACAATTCAATTCTAATCTAAAGATATTCTAACATGAGTTATGGAAAAAAAAAGGTAAGGGTAGGGAGAAATAAAACTGAGCCTATTTCATCAAAAAGATAAATTTGATTATGTTGATTAGAAGAATATGTTTAGAAACTAGTCTTCTATTTGGTTAGCATATTCATAACCAAAAAAATATGGTGTTGAGGTCTAAAGAAACATTTAACTATGCAAAAGGAGACAAATATAATATATACATGCACAGGTAATGAGTGTCAATATCCATCACTTATAAAATAAATTATGATTTATGAATTAGTTGATAATATTGATCAAATACTTAGATTAATTATATAATTATTCCCAAAACAACATAGGCTCATATAATATAAAATTTAAAAACAAACAAAGTGCAAAATTAAAATACTAGACTGTCTCATCTTCTATTTATTTCTATCTAGTAAATTAATTAATTTAATGTATCATTCAATCTATTTATCTTCCTTGATTTATCCCAATGTCCACACCATGGCTCCATTATATGTTGATGACATATCTATCATGAATTACACATCATTATAATCAATTTACATTATGAGACAACACATATTTTGGCCTAGATATTTTTATGGAAAACATACTATAGCTTCTCCCTTTACATATTTTATGGGAATAAATAATCCTCAAATTTGAAATTAACATCAATAGGATGGCTTGTAAAGTTGGCTCATCTTTTAGGATCTACCATGTCCTTTTATCTAGGCATTCTTTGAAATGTTTTATTTTCTCATATCTAAACAACATTTTCTTTGGTGTCTTATTTGTGGGACTCAACTTTTGCCACTCATATACTAACACATATTTTATTTATGGTATCATGATACATGGCAATGTCTCACAAGTTGTGTTTCTAACAAGCTCAAAATGTATTGTATATTATTCATGTGTAATGCTATGAAATTATGCCATGTGATAACTCCATGCACTATCAAGAAAAATTGGCTTGAAGGATTTTATTTTGATGATGTGAGGATGTGACGATGTAAGATTTTGATAAACTTATCTCTATGTCATAGGTTTATGGGTATTTACCATTTAAAATTCCTATGAAATGTTGTTGAGTTGTAAAAGTGAGAAAATCTAACAAGTGGAAGTCTCTTGATAACTCTTAAGGTGTGAATAACTTGAAATGGGTTCTAAAACATGATAACAAGTGATAAAATGAAAAAATTAACAAGGCCAAATACCTATGTGAAAAGGCACAAAAAAAAATAATATATTATAAAAAAGGATAAGCAAATAAATCTATGAAAAATGAGAAAGCATAAAATTAAGCCAATTAAAACCCTCTTTCTAAACCTATAATTAATTAGCTCAAATATGAAAGAAATGACTAAGTCAATTACAAAGTGATTTAATTAATTTATCCAAATTGATATAAAGTAATTCAAAAATGAGCTAAAATTCTAAAGAAGAGTTTTGAATAAGCTCAAGAAAATGTTTGTAATATTTACATAAGCCTAACTTTTAAATAGGCCACAAGGTTTTGAAGAGATTAAATCAATATATAAGATAACAAATAAAATTAGATTTCTAACAAATTTGTATAATCAATTCATAAAATCTTATATTTTTTTTTAGGTTGAGTGCTTATAATTAAAATTTATCACTTAGAATTGGTTAAAATAATGGAACATGCTTCAAATTTTGATTTTACATATAGCAACATGTTTTATGCTAAAATGAAAAATAAATAGGAAAAAGAGACAAAACACTTTTTAAAATAACACCAAACTTTACAAAAAAGAGAATGGATACCATGATTTCTCTAAAATTAGCATGTTGCACAAGAAAAAATTGGTATCCTTTAAATAGTCAATTTTTGTAGCGTAACAGTAAATGGTTAGCCCTAGGAAGTTAATATCAACATATATTAGATATGAAATAATGTGTCGACAGGGTGGTGTAATCCTCCATAGTTAGTTCCCTTTGGGCTTATTTCACTATTTATGACTGGGATCAATATATCATAGAGCCTAAAAATCAAATATACCTTCCCTAATTACACATATTGATATGATGGATTTTGTGTTATTAGTAATCTTTGTATTTGTCATATTTAATTTATTCTAGGTCAATAAATCTAAAGTGGATAATAAAAGGGATAAAATGAATAATGTACAATATCAAATCTTCCTTAAATCATAATTTTGGAATACTATATCATAACATTATGTCCTTAAGATAAAATCACCATTAAGGAAAAACTTTTTGAAATCAAGTATGACTAAATAAGAATAGTTGTACATTCAAAATACTATAATGCATACTACCCAACCGATTGATGGACTTATCATGACTATCAAAAATGATAAAGTAAATATAGAGAAATAAGTGAAATAAATGACAAATAATTCATGTAATATATTAAATCAAATCCATATAAAATGGATACACTATTATACATTTCAAGAGATGAACAAAGGAAATTTTATCAGGCTTCTACATCAAGAGATTGACATGATCCCTCTAGATTCAATACTTCCCCTTTAGGTGTCCTAGTTACTACTATTTATTATATTCCTATATCAACACCTCTATATACATATGTGATATCATCCCTAGGTATGGTGGAATCTTAAGATTTACAATATACTAACATTTTTATTTATACACAAGCATCATACGCACCTCCTTAGATTACTATGTATGATCCATGACAAACCTCACACAATGCATACTTTATTGAACATATTTTTATACCCTTAAATGATAAAGAGTTATAATTAGAGCAATTTGTATCAATAGCTAGTCATTAAATGGAATCTCATAATTTTATTTATAATCCTTTGTCACCATAGATAACATCTTACCCATTACCTATCATATTTGTAGCTCATAAACTAACACTTTATGAAGTTAAAGGTAATATTGAACAACATCTTTAGTCATTCCATGCATCATGCTTAGATTATACATATAATCATAAATTATTAACTAGGTTATCTCCAAGAAGCCTTAAAGACTATCATTTGGGATGATTTTATGATCTTACACTTTAATTAGTTTAAGCATTTAATCCTTTGGAAGATCATTTTATATCACAATTATCTATAAAAATTGGTGAAAAATAATATTTTGTGAAAATAGATAAAATAAAGAAAGGGTCAAATGATGCAATCAGTGAATATGTTCTTTGATGCAAAACTATGCTAGTTAAGATGAAAAATTCTATAGAAAATAATGAGTTACAAGATATCTTCACACAATTTTTTCTAACACTACTCCATGAGTCTATCATTTTGACAAATTCAAATATTTTGATGAGTTATTCCATACAATAAATAATAATAATTCAAGATCATAGCCTTGAATAATCTCAACTATACACCAAAATCTCCATCTAATTCAAATACTAAGTTTCAAAATAAACTAAACTACAAGGTCCAATATAATGAAAGTAAGAGTGAATAAAAAGTAACAGTCAATGCATTGTAACAACCAAAAAATAAGCTTATAAGTAGATTATCAAAGTTACCATCACCTCATAATTTATTATTAAAAATTACTTGATTGAAATCTCATATCTCTCCCTCAACCATTAGAGGTTGATGCGACTAAATCTCAACATATGGTACTAAACAATAAGACATATTTTGAATATCAAAAATGTATTTGGAATTATAATAGAAATTTTCATAGGCTAAGTCACAAGATACAAGGTCTTATAAATAAAAATACTATTGAGATAGTCACACCCATGAAAGAGGCTATACCATAATAGAAAAAAAATTTAAAGTTGAAAATCTTCAGTAATACATTTCCAAACCATGGAACAATAATAAATATAGATAATTTGGAGGTACATTATTCTTACAATATGCATCATCCTAATTAGATGTATGTGCATCTAATATATGATTTTATTGGCACATTTATAAACATATAAACACTATTTCCTATGATCAAATTTGATGATAGTGAGATTTAGGATGATATTTCAGATAGACAAGCACATTTTATTCAATATTATATCAACAAAAAACTAACACATGATGTAATGACTAACAATCGGTCAATTAAAAACACATGTACAAAGACATTTATTCACACTATTTATACATATAATAATATATAAAATATACATCAATGATATTTAAAACATCATATGGACATACTTAGAATATTCTTAAGCATATAGTGATACCTCTTTATGTCAATTAAGATAAAATGGCTACTCAATTATTAGTCTTATCTAGCACAAGGGTCCATGACATGTAATTAGGATTCCCTTGTATATAAAATCTCTACATAGTGACATTTATAGTACACCAATGTCTTAAGTATATACATTTTAATTAGGAGGTAAAATTTTTAGGCATTTAATATGAGTACCCTCTATAGTTAGTGGTATATTTTACTCCTCCTTCCCCCTCCACCATAATTGGTTAATACACCTATTTAGGAGCATTATTTAGAGATTTTTTTGTCACCTATGTAGGATATTTATATAAAATCATATTGGAGGAGAAAATTACACCATCTTAGGCAACAAGATTCACATCAAACAATTATATAGAGTTCAAAGAGATCTTCATCTTCTCTAGGTTTCGTAAAGAAGTACCTCAGAAAACTCAACATGTTTCAAAAATAACTCCTAATATAAATTGGACCCTGTTGGGTGAATATTTTTTCAACCAGCTCACTGGTGATAAAAATGCATCTTATCATCCACAGCAAAGGAGATTGGTCAGCCCAGCGTGCAATTTTACTACATCAGAGGTGGACAAATCTCTCCTCTCATCAATGGGAGGTTCCCTATAAATATGTGGAAGCTATATACTATAGATATAAATAGAAAATAACACTTAGGGGTAGGATACACCATCCATATCTCTCTTTTTTAGACATGATGTTCACATACAAAGGAGAAAATCTAGGTGGAAACACTGAAAGCACTTCTCCTTTTTCAGAAGTGGTCTTACAGCAAATAGCTAGAGTTCTTCCTGGTAGTGACAAGTAAGTGGTAACAGGGAGCATAGTAACTAGCAGACTAAGATGTAGCACAAAGTCTCTATCTCGGCTACCCAAGATTAAAATACAAAGGAAAATGAGGGCACAAAGTCATCCCAAGGTCCTTTACACATTAATAGAAAACAAACACATACTAAAGACAACTATGACAACATAAAGTCTGAAAGTAACTGGGTTCAGGATATCTTCCTTATCACTTCCACTAGATCTGCTTGTTAAATTGAATAAACAAGAATACATTTAGGAAACAGACATAAAAATAATCTCCTAGAATGACACAAATTATAACAACACAAATTTTGAAAGTAACTTGCTTTCTGATTCAAATAAAGAAATACGATGAATAATCTGAGCCCAAAGTCCCAGTAATGCCTTTCAATTTGGGCAGAGTTTTTGCTTCTAATGATAAAAATATCTCCCTTTAAAATAATAAAGAGATTACAATATATAGCTGCTAAGAAAAGATTGGAGCTCTATTTCATGGAATGGCCCATGCTGTGCATTTAATGCCTTGAATGCATCTTTGAGTTTTGTCAAAGAGGACCATGCTGGAATAGGGTGGCCACCTTAACTGTGGCATGTTGATTCATCTCGAATGTCTTATTTTGGGCTAGAGTCATCTAGTTTGTCACCTAATATCTGTGCAGCTATCCACTTTGCCTTTACTTTAAAGGAGAGAAATAGGTCATGCCTTCAATGTTTGTAGGCTTTAATATCTACCCGATGCACTATTCCACCTACTGGAAATAACTCCTACAGATATATTGGCCTTTCCCTCTTTTTGCTGTGATTTGAACCCTTGGGCTATCTTTTCCCCTTTCTGATTCTTTTGGTTCTTCCTCTCATCTTAAAGGTCTTTGAATGCATTTAGGTCCATGCTTAAGCTTTCAAAGATCAACAACTATTTTATTGCCACAAATTTGACGTGTTCATATCTATCATCATTTGAAAACCAATGGCTAGTTAGTTTTCTCAAATTTGATGTGTGTGGACCCACATCCTCCTTAGCACTTCCTTCATGTCTTTCCCACTTACTCTAGCCACTTTCCACTTATCCCAACAAGTGACACATGGCATGTTCCATTATGAAAGAGGTGAGGACACATGGCAACATCCACTTAACTTATAGAGGCTTTAGATGCCTTTTGAGAGTCCTACAGAAGGTGACACATGGTGGCTTCCACAGGAATTTAGAAAGACTATAGAAACATTTGGGACTCATTTGGATTCATGAAGATATAGGCACTTGTCATGCTCTAATGAGTTACAATGGGACATGTGGCACGTTCCACTGCTTTTTAGAAACAAGTTATAATGGGTCTCAGTAGATGACACTTGGCAGCTTCCACTCATTTTAGTAACTCACTCGAGACCCACCACAATCTTTACTCAATAATGAAAGCAAAGGAAGACACAGTGGCCGTTCACACTTGGTGGCTTCCACCAAGCTTTTCAAGGGACATGTGGTGACTTCTGTAGTTTCTTAGAAAAGCACATGCAAACCTTCTGCATTGGCCACTTGTCACCTTATACTAGATGCTGAGGGGAGATTATTGAAAGTATCTATGAAGCTTACAAAAACTTGAAGCAGAAATGCAGACACTTGTCGTGCTCCACTGAGTTACAATGGGACACAAGGAAGAAACTGTGGATGTTGACACTTTTCGGCCTCCACCGAGCTTTGCAAGGGACATGTGGCATGTTCCGCTACTTTTAGAAAAACATATTGAATCCTTCCATATTTTCCACTTGTCAACCTTTGTGGAACTCTAAAAGGGACACATGGCACATTCTGTGGCTTTTAGAAACAAATTATAATGTGTCCCGATAGATGACACTTGGCAGCTTCCACTAAGCTTTTCAAAGGACACATGGCACGTTCCATTCTCAAGTTTTTTTTCTTTTGGGCATTCTTTTGAACTTATTTATTGAACCATTAAGTACTTGAACTTGATGAATTCTGACAAAGCGCTTGACTCTTTGAAGCTTGCCGATGAACCCTTTGAACCTACTAGTCCCTTTACTGAAAAAGTTTGAAAAATGAGGAATTTGAAAGCTCAACAAATTTTTGAAAAGGGAAAAGAGGATTTTGGTCTATTAAACCAAAATAGTTTAGTTTTTGTCCTAAAAATGAGTGAAATTTTTGGGGATAATAACTAGATCTAGTTAGGGAACTTCCTTCAGTTAAAAACTCAGAATAGCTGAGGGGAGTAGAAACCAGAATCTCTAGTGCCTTCGAAGCATGCCATTGGGTTATGGAGTCATGTTACCTAAAAAGAAAGGCTCAATAAAATGAAAATGAATGACAAAAAGCAAAAACAAAAACTATACAAATATAGATATGTACAGATGATCTCAAGTGATACTTTAAGTGTTGAAGTGTTTTAGATGCTGCCCATTGTGAGGCAGAGAAAAGAGAGTACCGTCTTGATACTTCAACAGGAAGCTATTTTCACCATTGAGCTGATGGATAATGAAAGGGCCTCTCCAAAGAGAATCAAACTTCCCATGCATTCCCTTTGGTTCTCTCCTCTTGTCCCACAACAGGACTTGAACTCCAATCTAGAAATCACAGTCTTGAGCTTTCTGGTTAAAGATCTTATTTACCAGACTTTAGTGTGTAGAAATTCAGTCAACCACCATAGTTCTCTACTCATCTAGCTCAATCAAGCACATGATCCTCTTATCAATGGAGCTTTCATTGTTTGATCCTCAATTGCCTTAGCCAATTTCAATGCTGGCAATTCTAGGGTGATTGGTATCTTAGCATTGAGCCCATAAAGAAGTTGGAAAGGAGACATACCAATTGCCCTTTTTAGTGTAATTCTATCTACCCAAAAATTATCAACCAATGCTTTATGCCATGTCCTTTGGTTATCTTCCACCAGCTTCTTGATGATAGTGACCAGGTTCTTGTTACTTGATGTAGCTTGTCCATTCACTTATGGAAAGTAATCAGAAGAGTGGGAGAGAGTGATCCCATAGTAAAAATAGAATTGAGTGATCTATTGGAAAGTAAAATAATTTGCATTATCAGTGACAATTTTGGTTGGGACCCCAAACCTGGAAATGATGTTCTCTTTGAGGAAGTTGCATACTACTTCAGAAGTAGCCTGCTTGGTTGGAATTACTTCAACCCACTTAGTAAAGTAATCTATGGATGTAAGGACATAATCATGTCCAGCACTTGAAGATGGGTTTACATCACCAATGAAATCAATTCCCCATTACTGGAATGGCTCTTCTATCACTACTAGCTTGAGAGGCAATGTAGCTAACTTGGGTTTTCCAACAAACTGCTAGCATAGTTTACATTTTCTTACCTATTTGTAAGCATCTTGAAATAGAGTGGGCTAGTAGTACCTAGTTCATAGAATTTTATGGGCAGTCATAGGGGCAAAAAAATGTCCTTCATAGGCTAGATTGTGGAAGGACTTTAGAAGTTGGCTCTGTTGCTATTTGGCCACACAGTGAAGGAATACTCCATCAAGGCTCCTCTTGTACAGGCCGTTGTCCTAGAGGACAAAATTTTCAGCTTTTAACTTGATAGTCCTCCTTTCTTTATAATATAGGTGAGAAAGAAACTCACCATAGGTAAGGAAATGAGCAATACCTGAATACCACTCATTTGTAGTGGAGACAAAGAGGACTTTTGGTGTGTCTTCTTCTTGTGATTTTTCATGATCTATTTGTTCTAGTCTGTTATTAGTAATCAATTGGCACAGGCCTTTTCCATGCACCAACTTCATTGGATTGATTACTAGATCAAAATATTGGATTTTCTTCAATCCAATTACCTCTTTTGGTCCCAAAATATGATTGATTTAATATGGATTTAATTGTGGTATCAGGAACCAAGGCAGTAACATGTGAATTCAGGATGTAGAAGCGGAAATGCTTCACTACCTTTACCACTGCATAGGCATGCTTCTCCATGTTTGAGTACTTTATATCATGAGATTTAAGAGGATAACTCATGAAATAAATGGGAGATTCCATACCTTCATTATTATATTGAACCAAAATTGCTGAAAGCGTGTGTTCAGAAGCATAATTGTACATGGTGAATTCTTTGTTGTAGTCTAGATAAACCAAAATTGGGGCATGAGAAATAGCTATCTTTATGTCTTGGAATGCCAATTTACCTTTTTCAGTCAAACTAAGTGTGGCCTTGATTTTCATCATATTTACAATATGGCGAGTCTTCTCAGCAAACTCAGGGATGAACCTTGTTAAGAAATTCAGCTTTCCAAAGAAAGAGTGAACTGTAGTCTTACTTGTGGGAAAAGTAAGCTCTTCAATGGACTTGACTCTATCTGAGTCAATCTTTATGCCTCCTTTGGACATAATTTTACCTATAAGTTTCCCTTCTATTACCCCAAAAATGGACTTTTTGGGGTTTAAGGAAATGCCATTCTAGCAACAACGTTCCAGTACTTGTTGCAAGTGGCGCACATGATCTAGGTGATGCTTAGAAAAGATAGTCAAGTCATCAAGATAAACTATAATGAATTTACCCATCTCATCTCTAAAAGCAAGGTCCATTACTATTTAGAAGGTGGTGCCAGTGTTTATCAAGCCAAAAGGCATCCTTTTATATGTAAACATGCCCTAAGGTGTGGTGAACACAGTCTTATGTTGGTCTGCTTCACCAAATTCAACTTGATTATATCCTAAAAAGTCATATAGCATTGATAACATTTCCAAACAAATAACTATCTAAAGCACTTAATCCATGATAGGCAAAGGGTAGTTATCATTCAAGGATGACTGATTCAAGTTCTTGAAATCCACACAAAGGTGAATTTTTCCATTCTTCTTCCTTACATGCACTATATTCGCAATCCATGTCGAATGATGGAATGGGAAGATTATCCTAGCATTTAGTATTTTTTGTATCTTAGATAGAATGGTACTTGATATCTTTAGATTATACTGCCTAGATTTTTGCTTGAAAGGCACCGAGTCAGTCTTGAGAGGAATCTCATGGTGAATTTCTTTAGGCCTGAGTGAATTTAAATCATCATAGCAGTAAGCTAAGACATCCATGTACTGGTTGAGAAAATTAGTGAACTTGAATCTCTCCTTAGGAGTGTAGCATTTCCCAATGTTCACCATCTTGGGATCTTCCTTGGTACTTAGATTTACCTAGTCAAACTCTTGGGAGGAGCTTGAATATATTTGATGTTGTTTGATGAATCTATCATGTTTATCAAATAGTTTCTCAAGGGAAACCAAGCCTTTAGGAATTTTATTCCCTTTAAGTTGCAGGAATTATTCACCTACATCTACACTTGATTTAGGGGCTGGTTCAATATTTTGAGGTTCATTACCTTTAAGGTGAAGCTGTTAAAAGCTATTCTTTTGTTCCAGGAAGGCAATGATTTGACTATCATTATTGAACACTTGCCAATGATTGGCATTATCAAGTACACTTGGTCAAAAGACCAGTTCAATAGTGTACTTACCCCCTTAAATTCTAGGTGGGGAACTAAGAGAGTAGCTAAAATAACCAAAGCATTAGCTCTATCATTAAATTCCTTGGGAATGGCAGACATGTTGAAACCATCAAAGTTTTCAATTTGGTCCTAGACTAGATTGCAGTAGTGGCACAATCTATCATTCTTAGTTTGATATAGGTTTCTCACCTGACAAACCACCAATTTAGCATCACCTTTCGCATGAAGGATTTTGATACCTTTGTCTTGAGAAGCCCTCAAACCAAGCTAAAGTGATTCATACTTAGCTATGTTGTTGGTATTGCCAAACTGTAACTTGTAGGATGAAGGAAAAATATCTCCTCAAGGAGATATCGGCACAATATCAGCTCTTAAACTGGTAGAGGAGAAACTTCCATCAAATTCAATAATCCATACCTCCTCAAACATTGATTTTCCTTTGGATTCTTCTTCATTTGGAGGAGGACATCCTTCCACACTTGCATTGCATTCTACCAATTCTTCTGTTGTTCTTTCTGAAACAATTTTCAAGTTGACACCTTCAAGAGCTTCAACAGGTACTTCATGAACTTCATCCATGGATAGAAAATAATTACCCATACTTGAAGACTCAAACAAAATTTAAGCTTCAAGTGTTGATGTTTGGGTGACCACATATTTTGCTTCCTTTTTAGGAAGCAATATTTTAATAACACCTTTGATAGGAATCCTTGCTTCAAACAAGTCCATGCTTAATTCACCACCAACATCTTTATAGAAGTTTCATTCAAGAAGGATGCCATATTAACCTGGGACATCAGCCACCAAGATAGTCATCTCAATTCTTTTACCTAGAAAGGTTGCAAATGCGAATTGAACATCTTTGATTTGTCCCAACAGAGGTACTTGCTTGTTTTCCATGGAGAAGCATCTACAAAATGTTTTGGTTAGTGTGAGACCAAGGGATTCTACCACTTTGGTAGGCATGACATTGTCTAAAGCTCTAGAATCAATGATGCAATTGCTCAGCTTGTGACCATTTATCAACATGGAAACATATAAAGGCTCTATTTTCCTAGGGCTAGTAGGAGGAGTAATGACAAGGTTATTTGGGATAGACAGGTTCCTTGGGGGATCATGAGTTACCTTCTTAACATCTTGTCTTGCAAGAGTGGTTTGGTGCTTCACACATTAAACCAACTTGTCCAATTGCTTAGGATTAGACTATATAAATTCAAATTTAGACATTTGAATTTTGGTTTTCTTTATATGGTCAATTATGTCAAATGTCTGGAAAGAGCTAGGAGTAGGGAATGAAAGTTCATCCTTTTGGTTTTTAGAAGGGAAAGGACTGGACTGTGAATTTTAAGTAGAAGGCACAGGGATGGTTGGTGTACTTACCTTTCTCACAATCACTGAGTCCTTTGGTTGGAAGGGTAGAGTGGTTCCCCACTTAGCAATTAAGATTGTTGGTTGAGGTCACTCCTCTAATTTTTCCTTATTAGCTGGTTGAGATGATTGATTCTTGGATTGGGTGAATACAGCATATGATCCCTCAGATGCATTACCTTCATTTTTGGTTTCATCTTGATATTTTAGAAAACCAATGTTGGAGTTGACAGCTAATTATTCTTCTTCCTTAGTGAAGAGATTAACATCATTATCTTGATCAAACTTAGGTTGGAAAGAGGAATCATGTTCTATTTACAGATATCCAACAGCTGAGTTAGTTGGAGGTGCTTCAATGGCAAGGTTATTTCTTTGTGGAGGAGGAATATGATTTCATTTCCCTTGGTTCCTAGCAGCATTGCCTTGATATGAATGATTTGGGAATTTCCTCCTTGGTGCATCTCTATATGAAGGAGTAGAGGACACTCCTTGTGTCATTTGCTTCTTGAGGGCTAGCAACTCATTTTCTAGATTTTGCACCATTGGATCAGTGGTGGCTATAGGTGAGTATTCAAAGGAAGAAGTAGATTTACCTTTATTTGGATCTCTCCTTATTTTTCTTGCCAAGATAAGGTCATCTTATACCTTAGTAGCTAAGTCTTGAGTGGCCTTAAGGTCTATGTGGCTAGCATGTCTCAGTAGAAAACTCACCTCAAGCAATTGTGAATTGATGAAGACGCACTTGAGGTTTTTAGGTGTTGGCTGAGCAATTATAGGAATTCCATTCCTAAGTTTGCCAAATTTTGCTATGAAATCCCTCATAGGTTCATGATGTTCTTTCTTCATCTGTGTGAGTTGGGCTAGTAAGGCATGTGCATCTTCTGTAGGCTTAAACCTGGCTTCGAATTTATCTTTGAGTGTGTCCCAGTCAGTCACTGATCTAGCTTTTAAATGGTAGAACCAGTCTATAGCAACACCTTATAGTGTCTCCATGAAAAGCTTGACTGCCATGTCCTCAAATTCCATGCCTATCACACCACAAGCTATGCTAAAGGCCACAATGTGTTCATCATGATGAACTTTCCCATCCCAAAAGAATTTGGGGAAATTATTCCATGAACTGTGTGGTAGCTCATGCATAAATGGAGTCAAATTGAGTGGACCAAAAGAGTTACCCCAGGGGCCTTGAGCTACCATGATTAGATTATGAAGAAGAGGGATAATAAATCTAGGTAGAGTACTTATAGGCAAATCTATACTGACAGCAAAAAACTCAGCTCTACCTTGTGTTGGTATCCTGGTATAGGTAGGAAGAACACTCCTAGATTGTAAAACAAAAATGGAAAAGGACTGGTCTTGCTTTGGCTAGAAGCTTGAGGCTTCAAACTACTTGTCTTTCCTCAGCAAAGTCACCAAAAAGATTGTTGGGTGAATATTTTGTCAATCAGCTAACTAGTGAGCAAAATAGGTCTTATCATCCATAGCAAAGGAGATTGGTCAGCCCAACGTGTAGGTTTACTACATCAGAGATGGACAAATCTCTCCTCTCATCAAGGGGAGGTTCCCTATAAATATGTGAGAGCTATATAATATAGATATAAATAGAAAATAACACTCAGGGGTAGGATACACCATCCATCTCTCTCTTTTTCAGAGATGATGTTCACATATAAAGGAGAAAATCTAGGTGGAAACACTGAAAGCACTTCTCCCTTTTTAAAAGTGGTCTTACAGTAAACAGCTGGAGTTCTTTTTGGTAGTGACAAGTAACAAGTAATAGGGAGCATACTAACTAATAGACTGAGATGTAGCACAAAGTCTCCACCTCGACTGCCCAAGAGTGAAATATGAAGGACAATGAGGGCACAAATTCATCCCAAGGTCATTTACACATGAACATAAAATAAACACACACTGAAGACAATTATAACAGCACAAAGTCTGAAAGTAACTGGCTTCAGGACATCTTCCTTATCACTTCCACTAGATCTAATTATTAAATTGAATAAACAAGAATACATTTAGGAAATAGACATAAGAACAATTTCCTAGAATAACACAAGTTATAACAGCACAAAGACTGAAAGTAACTTGCTTTCTGATTCAAACAAAGAAATATGATGAACAATCTAAGCCCAAAGTCTCAGTAATGCCTTTCAATTTGGGCAAAGTTTTTGCTTCTGATGACAAAAAGATCTCCCTTTAAAACAATAAAGATATTACAATATATAGCTTTCAATAAAGTCTTGGTGCTTTATTTCATGGAATGACCCATGCTATGCATTTAATGCCTTGAATGCATCTCTCAATTTTATCAAAGAGGACCATGCTGGAACAGGGCACCTACCTTAATTGTGGTGTGTTGATTCATCTCAAATGTCTTCTCCTAGGCCTGAGTCATCTAGTTTGTCACCTAATATCTATGTAGCTATCCACTTCAAGTTTACTTCAAAGGAGACAAATAGGTTGTGCCTTCAATGTTTGCAGGCTCCAATATCTACCCGATGGACTATTCCACCTACTAGAAATAACTCCTGTAGATATTTTGGCCTTTCCCTCTTTCTGCTATGATTTGAAACCTTAGGCTATCTTTTCCCCTTTCCAATTATTTTGGTTCTTCCTCTCATCCTAAAGGTCTTTGAATGCATTCAGGTCCATGCTTAAGCTTGCAAAGATCAACAATGATTTTATTACCACAAATTTGATGTGTTCAGATCTATCATCATTTGAAAGCCAATAGCTAGTTAGTTGTCTCAAATTTGATGGCTATGGACTTGTCATCCTCTTTAGCACTTCCTTCATGTCTTTACCACTTGCTCTAGCCACTTTATACTGATCCCAACAAGTGACACATGGCGTGTTTCACTATGAAATAGGGGAGGACACGTGGCAACATATGCTTAACTTATAGAGGCTTTAGATGCCTTTGGAGAGTCTTATGGAAGGTGCCACATGGTGGCTTTTTCAAGACTTTAGAAAGACTATAGAAACATTTGGGACTCATTTGGATTCATGTAGTTATAGACACTTGTCACGCTCTATTGAGTTACAATGGGACACATGGCACGTTCCACTGCTTTTTAGAAACAAGTTATAATGGGTCTCAATAGATGACACTTGGTAGCTTCTGCTCATTTTAGTAACTCACCCAAGGCCCACCATAGTCTTTACTCAATAATGAAACCAAAGGAAGACATAGTAGCCATTGACACTTGGCAGCTTCCACCAAGCTTTTCAAGGGACACGTGGTGACTTCTGTAGTTTCTTAGAAAAGCACATGGAAACCTTCCGCATTGGCCACCTAGCACCTTCTGCAGGATGTTGAGGGGAGCTTATTGAAATAAGCTATGAAGCTTATAAAAACTTAAAGCATGGATGTAAACACTTGTCGTGCTCTTCTAAGTTACAATGGGAGACAAGGAAGAAACTGTGGATGTTGACACTTGTTAGCCTCTGCTGAGCTTTGTAAGGGACACATGGCACATTCCACTACTTTTATAAAAACATATTGAAGCCTTATATAGTTTCCACTTGTCACCCTCCATGAAACTCTACAAGGGACATGTGGCACATTCCATAGCTTTTAGAAACAAATTATAATGTGTCCCGGCAGATGACACTTGGCAGCTTCTGCTAAGCTTTTCAAAGGACATGTGGCACATTCTATTCTCAGTTTGTTTTTTCTTTTGGGAATTCCTTTTAACCACTTGATTGAACTATTAAGCAGTTGAACTTGATGAATTCTGACAAAGCGCTTGACTCTTTGAAGCTTGATGATGAACCCTTTGAACCTACTAGTCCCTTTACTGAAAAAGTTTGAAAAATGAGGAATTTGAAAGCTCAGAACAAATTTTTGAAAAGGGAAAAGAGGATTTTGGTCTTTTGAACCAAAATAGTTTAGTTGTTATCCTAAAAATGAGTGACATTTTTGGGGACAACAGACCCCACCAAGTCCTTCATGATCTAGAGATATGTATCTTACATCTGATTCTATGAGCAAAACACCTAATTAATTATTAGATTTGGATTCATCTACATGTAACACTTTTCATTCATGGAAACTCATCCATTTAATCTAAGATATATACACAGACTATGGTCCTCCCACTAATGGGATCACTGGTTATTTCCTTTTACTTTTTTAACATACCTAAAAAATATAAAAACATTAAAATATATCAAAAATAAAAAAATAGAAAATAATTCAAAAATACTAAAACATTTAAAATATTCTCAAAAATAAATTATTGAGACTTCAACATGACATGATTTGCTAGTTTAATTCTTGGCATATGTTATTTATCACATATCATGGTAGATAACATATTATTTTTCATATACACATGCATTTCACAAGGTATATAAATGTGATGTAGGACATATATAGTTTACATGGAATCTTAGATGTTGGAATCCCTTATACCTTGTGTTCATGCCTATAATGGGGCATCATATTTAATGGGTTACATTATCACAAGTTATATTATCTATGACCTCTCTACCATGTTGAACTTCATATATTATAAGTGTCTTTTTATTTTTTCATAGATTAGATTATGCTACATTGATATGTTACTTTGTTATGATGTGACATTAACACATATAGATAGTGTTGACTAGTTTTCACTTGTTCTATACTCTTTTGATACTTTTTAATTTCTTGTATGATAGCCTAGACATTGTTTATTACTCTATAAGTCCATTTTCCATACATGTGTAATATTTTTCTTTTGTGAAATTTTAACATGTCCATTTATTGTGGTCCTTGGCCTTATGTGTGAAAATTTTTACTTTTGTAATATTTGAACATGTCCATTGCTTGTGTCTCTTTGACATATATATAGTGTAATGTTTATTTATGAGTGACATTTAAACATGTCCCTTATATGTATCCCTTAGTATTATGTGTGACATTGTGTGACATTATGTGTTGTGATTGTTTTTATTGTTGATATTTATTGGTGTTTCCATGATATATATCATGCACTTTTACTAAATAGATAGTTACTTTATTATGTGCATCATTGATATATACATAGAACTGTCACTTTTATGTCTCACATTTAATATGTTACATACACATTTCATTGAAAATTATATACACTATACTATGATAACATACTCACTATGTGTTGACATAAATATAAATGATTCCATGTTTATCACATAGTACAATTAACTCTTATTTTTAAAGAGTGACTTTCAAGCTACATAACTCATCTCAAAATTGGGGCATTACAGTGGGATTGTCTTTGATATCCAAGCCTCTATGAGCATAAAATAAATTTTATGATAGATTCTAGGTTTTAAATATTCAAATCATTTTATAAATAATATTATATTATAGAATACAAATTTTAAAGAATCAAAGTAATTCAGAAATCAAATATATGACAAAAATTGGCACATCAAATATAAGTTATGGGGGAATATAACATGCATATTCATTAAATTTAAAGATACTTGACTATATATTAATATAATTTGAATACATATATATGTGTATATGTAAAATAGTTACAATATCAAAAATTATACGTTTTAAATGTAGCTACAATTGAGAATATAGATGCATGACATTAGATATCATTTTCATATATTTGGTAGGCATGATGTTTTTTAATGCACATATATACATTTTCAAAGTCAAAATGCATTATAATGGTTCATGCACATATCAAATACAATACAATTTCAAATTTCATATGAAAATTTTTATTTTTATTCATTGGCATTGAGATCATGATGGGGGCATGAATATTATTAATTCTATTTAGATCATGCAAATAGAAATTATATTCATCTATAATTGTGTGATTCATTCTATTACAAGTAATGTAAGTTAAATTATAGTGATATTAAATGACCTTGGAATTAATTATTTAAAACCCATTTTCTGATTTCATATTTTTTTGTAAAGGATGTACTTTCTAGTCTAGTAACACTCAATATCCTTACCAAGACATAAAGAAAACCCATCATGGTTTCATCTTTTTTTTTTAATAATTACATTGGAGAAATTTTCCCCATTCATGAGACTTGGAGCATGTATATTTCCACTGAAGGAGATTCTCCAATTATTTAACATAAAGAACCATATATCTAAATGATTCAACAAGGGAGAAATTTCATTGAATGCTTTACCATGTAATCCCTCGCTATATTTCTAATTTTAAAATTTCAAAGTTTCATATTTCTCAAATTTCAAATATGAACAATTAATACTTAATGTGTTATATCAAGGTTTCATAGATTTGAGAGACCTACACAACTAGAGTTTCCTATCAAATACAAAGTGTGTTATACACACTCAAATATTTTTTCATCCTTCACTCTATAAATTCCTTTTCTAATTATTGACACATCCTAAACCACTAGATTTACATGACTTCGACTCACCATTATTATAATCCATTTATCTTTATGGGAACTTGACACCTTAGCTTATCATATATATTATACATAATTTATAAGCCAGTGCTTTAATTTCTCTTTATCACTCTTTGATTTATTCCCATTTTAATATTGTTATCCTTGATTCTTTGGGATAGGTTTGCTCTAGGTAGATATGTTTGATGGTGTGGACCTATCCACCTAGTGTGGCCTCATCTCATGCTAATAAAAATCTACTTTCCAAATTTTTCAATATTCATTTGGGTCCTCCCACACATTTTTTAATATTAGTTAAATGAAATTATCCAAACATTTAACTATAAATATAAATCAAATGTTATTAGTTATTCCTAGACTGATACTATCTATTTCTAACTTATACACTACTAGACATTGAGTAATATTCTCCCTAAATTCAAGATCATTCACTAGGATCCATCATGATCCAAGTCTAAAGCATTTAAAATCAATTCAAGAGATAAAATTGTCAAGTTTTAAGGTCAAATTTATACCATACACATAGTAATGAAGCACCTTTGCACAAATATTATAGGTGGGAGAACTATGTGTGGATTGAATCCTTCCTTAGAGTATCTAGACACATAAGAAATAGTCAATCATCAAAAATGGTGATCAAGGTCATCTCAACTAATTAGATTCCCCCTATCTATTTTTTATATTTCTAGTTATCACAAATACCCATAGGTTCTCTAAGGAAAAGATAAGGAAAACATTGAATTTTATATGGAAATATCATAATAAAAAACTCTTAAACCTCTTAATAGACACATGTAGGATGATGATAAGTTGCATTTTCATCATAGTCAACATGGAAAAGTTTGTTTTCAATGGATGTGACTAGTTTGTACCAATATATAGGGAAAACATACCTATCCATAAACATCTTCATATTTTATTCTTATTTTAAGATATCACAATCTTATCTTTCTATGTTTCACATTATCAAATATTATTTATTGTCAACCAAAAATTAGAAAAGTTAAGTGTATTTTATTTATTTTCACTTACTATTTATAGCATATTTATTAATTTCAATTTAAATTTATAGTCAATTTGACATGTACATTCATATTAATGTCTAAAAATATCTATAAAATATTATGCCTCTTTATAAAATTCATTTATAAAATAAAAAATAGGGACAAACAAAAAGGTTTAAATTGGGCCTTAATGTTCTTTCATCTCTTAAACTTCTTATGTCATGGGATCTTTATCTTTATCCTATTGATGAGTATATGAAACAATAAAAGTATGTAACTCTTTAGTTTTGATGAAATTATCATCATTTAATAATTTATTATGGTACACAATTCTTTGATCATAAAACTAGTCTTTCTTAGGAAACTTTATTATCTTTATTTATTCCATATTATGATCCTTAACATATTTATGCAACTTATCAATTATAGGATATCCTCTATTATCACTATTATGATATATATTTATCCATTCCCATTATGTATATCCATCTTAACCATCTTGTTTTGTACCAAATATTTCATTGGGTAATTTTTAAAACTATAAACCCCTTTGAGGCCCATTTGTGCAAACTTGAGTATTTTGTGATGTATGATCAAAGATTACACTTTTCATAATTTACTCATGAACATTTCCATATGTGATTTATTATTTATCCCTTACCTCTTGTGTTATAATTGGCATAAAATTTCCATATGACTCAACATATTCATATCCATGCATAAATACTTGTTTCTTCTCTTCTTTGGTAGGATATATGAGTTTGTGAATGTTTTTTATGATATTTTATATTTTATTAATGGTGTTGTTAATGTTGGAGTATTCTAATGCATAATTTGGATTTGATTTTTTTTTTTTTTTTTTCAATCATCCTAAATATATCCAACATTATCTTCACGTTTAGAACTTCATCATCATTGATTTAATTTGTAAAATTGTCTTCCATTTCATTGTAGTCATGGGGTAATCCACTCCACTCCATTATTATAGTCATGGGGTATCCATTGATAAATATTTTAGTGTCACACCTAATTTTTTGATATTTATAATTAATAATTATGAGATGGAATTTTTAGAAATCAATAAGGCATATCTATGTTGTAAATTGAATTCTCTAAAAGTGGCTATAAAGGTAAAAATACTATGCTTCTCAACTCTAATAAAATACTCATCTCTAGAGGAATATTTTTAATCAATTATCAATACATTATCTTTAAAGTCACATTTTTAGGGAAAATGAAAGAGGCCATATCATCTCTATATACTATTATATATGTTCCATTGGGTGTCAACCACTAGTCATCCTAATTATGGGTAAGAATAGTGTTAAGTGCAAATTTTAAGAGTTTGATAAATTTAATTGATGAAACAATTAATATAGGCATTTATTTATAATGAAAACACTTTTATAATGTTTTCAAACAAGTAATACTACAATTAGTAATAATTTTCCCTCCTATAATGCTCATCTAAATCAATAGTCAAAGTTTATATTATTTTGAAAAAGTTATTTCAGGTATTAGAGTCATATGTCCATCTAAAGACACTCAAATTTAATCATAAATTTATAGTCTATTTTTAATATTTACATCTTTACCTTTATTTTCCTATTCACGATTACTTAACTTGAAATCTTGGTGACAAGTTCAACTATTATACTTACTCTCTTGAAATTATTAAAAACATCATTCAAACATACCTATTTTCCTTACGTATTATTTCATCCAAATTATAATAGTCTGCATCATTTTGGGTATAAGATTGCACTAGGCTAGATATTGTTGTGCCTAGCCTTATCCACTACTGTACCCTTGTCCTTCTCACTCTAATTGTTACTTTTCAAATATGTTTCATATTAACTCTTATGCTTTTAGCAAAGTTGATCAATGGAAATATTTTAAAATTTCCATTATATAAGAACATAAAGTTAATTAGATACACATATATCAATCATTTGACAATTCAACTATACACTAAGTAAAAGGGAACTAATATTTATGATTCTAGTTATGATTTATTCTAACAGTCATAGGCCAAGTCTAAAGATATTTTATTTAAAGGAAAGGAAATACATTATAAAGCATTCAATTCAATTTATTAGTTTCATCGATATAGAAAATATCAATATTTGCACACACTCTAGGAGGGAGAACTACATCAGATTGAATCCCTTTTGGGATATATAGGCAACACTTAGATTATATGGGGTTTTCTAAGCATAACTCAATTATTCTCCTTGATTGATTCCTACATTTTGTATTTAATTTATATTTGGTGTATGTGTAAGAACTAGGGTTTCACATAGAAGGTAATTTTGTAAATCACAGCAACATATGAAAACTATCAAGATTAAACCTCTATTAGCCACATGTACTTAAACATGAAAATATTTTACACAATCAACATAAACATGGCCATAGTGAAAAAATAAGGCTATAGTGTGCCTTTCTTGACCTGAGCACAACTATGTCCTAGTTCATTTCAAAATTATATTTTAATCTATGACATAGTTCATAGATCCTCCCAATCAACTCCATATTAGATATCTACCTATATAGACATTATAAATCAGATTCAAGATAGGTTTGTATATTTCATTTAAAGTTACTATATATGGTTCATTTTATTTTTATTTTACGTTTATATTATGTAGATGTAAATTAGTATTCAATTATTTAGTGTTTTATTTCATTTAATTATTAAATAAAAATGACACATTAAACACTAGTCTATTACTTCTAATTTTTGGGCATTTGCTTATAGTGAGTGGAAAAATAAATATAACATAATTTAAAATAATATCATAATTTATTAGACCATAAATTATTTTTATACTCAATTAATTGATCATACATATATGAAGAAACAAATGTAGATTATGTTTGTAAATCACATCAAATAATATAACTTCCCTTGTTTTGATAACCCACTATCATCTTATTGATGCAATTAATGTGTTCCTTGTGTCACTAGTGAATGAGGGGAAGTAAGAAACTCAATTTTAAGTCCTATAAGACTCAGGGCTTGAGTTATTTATATAACTACTACTATAAATATAAAAATAGTAGAGATATGGTCACCATTTTGAAAGTCTACAAGAAGATCTTATTATAGGGACAATAAATACTATGCAGTGACACTTTTTCTTGCTAATATTTATGAAATTATTTTAATCCTTTCCAATTATTACCTAAAATATAAACAAATAATTAATATTTAATAAATGAACTATGATAAAGTGATTCATGGGTAGATCCACAGGAGAGAAGGGTAAGGCAAAAAAGAGAATATGCTTCAGATGATCAAAGTCATTGTTTCTTCTAACTTCAAAAGCAAAAATACATAAAACTAGAATTTAATAACTCTATAATAATTATCAAATATAAATAAATGTAGTTAAATATTAAAAGGAAATTAAATAAATATATAGAAAAACATACATTGAAAAAATGTTACAACAAATTGCATAAGCACATTTAGCTATAAATAAGATGAAAATAGAGAAAATATACTAACAGGTTTGTTAGCCTAATGTTAAAATCAAGCTAGAAAATTCATATATTGATTTTTATTACCAAATTAGCTTTGAAAAAAATAAATTATTAGTTATCTAAAATTTTGATAATTAGACATCATAGAACACACACAATAAAACACTTCAGACAAACACTTGAATTCTTTGGTTCTTTACATTAATTCTTGTAACAATTATTTTCTTATTTAAAATGACAGGAACATCCCTATTTATAGGCTTTATAATTTCCTAAAACAAGTTCAAGTGGTCCCATGAAGGGCACCCAAACACAACTAAGTGGCTAAAATGCCACATATATAATGGAATTTTCTAAATTCAAATTTGTAATATGAAACAAAATATTATTTAAGATCATGGAGGTTTTTTGAGATGCCTATTGTTGTTATCTCTACTTCTTTTTTGCTTCTTCCTTTGTCCATACTTCTTCACATTCCAAGTAATCTAGGTATATTTAGGAAAATTCCAATATCATGGGTAGAAACAAGTAAGGCATCTCTTAGGTGAGCCTACAATGCTCTATGAGTATTGGCATAAGTGCTTCTTCAACTACCTCAGCTCTCTATAGCCTCAGATTAGAAAATGCCATAATATTCATCAATTTGGTATCAATATTTTCACTAGATATCTACTAATATAATTTGGAGATAAACACCTTCATCTAGGCTCTAAAATCCTAATCATCGGTGAATGTGCCATTAAGTTTAGTCACCCTGGTGACCATGGAATCCTTCAATAACAAGTTAATCTTGTATTCAATTTTATCCAAGGATGTAGTTACATCCTTAACCTGATCAAGACACCTAATAAAAATACTTCTCATATTCATTAAGATGGTCTATGTAGGAATAATATCATCAATTGGTAGAACCTTGAGGTCTAGGAACTTATTACTTTTTATAACTCTAGCCAAGTTTGCCAACTTGGCATCATAGAGTGTAATTTTGTGGTCAAGTTTCATGACCACCTTGGATTGTAAGTTCCCCTATTCTTACCTCCTCTTCATGACTTTATATAATTTGAAAACATTGATAACAACATTTATTATTTGAATTATTATATCATCTAGAACTATTGGTAATGCTTCTTCCTTTAACCTTTCCAACTCCACTGCATCCCCTTCATTAAAGAAATTGTAGACTTTATTTAATCTTAAACTAAGGACATAGGGTCTTCTGCATATTCTTCCACCTCTCTAGGGTTGGCCTTTCTCTTCATTTTTAAAGTGAAGAGGTAATATCAACTCTCATGTACCGAAAATGAGATTGACTATGGATATTCAATTTACCTTCTCACCACCCTCTTCATGGTTCTTATTGTTGCATCAAACCTCATGCCAACTTGGGGTGTAGAGAGGACTACTTGAGGAATCTCTTGCCATATTTCATATATGATGTTTCTAACCAAATTTGGGTCAGTAGTAGGTGTTGGATTTATTAGAGGTGGTTATAATGGAAGTGTTTGGGTTGAACAAGAGCCTAAGGTTATAGTAGGGATGTATAATTTTATTAGGTCTAGTTGCCAAAGCAATTTAAGTAAATATTTCGCAGGGCCCATGTTAAGAAAAAATGAAGGTATCTTTGAAGTCACACTCATCTTTGAAGTTGTAGTGATATTAAGTGGATTTTGGAGGGGAATAATTTTAGGATGGGCCTTAATGGCCTAGTAGATGCAAAGGAGCCAAGGGCAAGTGATGCACTAGTAATGTTTTCCTGGGAAGGAGTTAAACCTATAGCTTAGCGAGTACTAGTGCTTTGGGAGCCTAATGAAGATGGAATATTGGTAGTGGCATGGTCGATGAAGTGGGGAATGGTAAACCCAAAGGAATCACTAGTTTAGCTCATGTTAGTGTTATATGAGGGCTGAGTGGTGGTGGTAGTTATATTGGAAGATAATGGAGCCAATGGGGAAATAATGGTAGGGGGATAAAATGTGGAAGTAGAGAAAAAGTAGAAATGGATGCAGTTTGGAAAGAAGGAAATGGTAAAGTACTTATAGTAGGGGCTTGAGGTGAACTGGTGGTAGAAACAATGTCTTGAGAATTTATTGGAGGCACTACTCCTTTCATAGTAGTCATAGGATTTTTCTTTCATCTCTATACCTTTCAAATATTCCTCCCTTCTATTGCCTATAGTTCCTCCATTGAGAGCTTAATGTTGTACTACAATTATTCAAAGTCAATGACATTAGGGCTAGGTTGACTTTTTCTCTCTAGGGTAGATCCCATAGTAGATGTAGAGATAAATGTAAGACCTTGGGAGGGGTCTTGTTGACGACTAGATCCTCCTTACTTAGAGCTTAGAGGCATGCCTTGACTACTTGAGGTGGCCTATAGTGGAGGTTTCCATGGCATATTCCTAATGAGAGGATCATTATCTTCCTCCTCTTCTTCCTATCCATCCTCATAGTTCGTATCAGACATACTCCCATGAGTCAGTGGTGGTCAAGGATTTATAATGTCTTCTTTCTTGTTCTTTCTATCTAGCCTCATTTCCATCTCAATGTTCTTTCTAGTTGTATTCCTAATTTCTACTTCATCATCAATGGTGTCTTGTTATATACATTCATGCACATCTTCTTGATGCTTATATCCCAAAGCCACATCTTTCTTGAATTTGAAGAGGAGCTTGGCGATGACATTATTGGGGTCTCAAGGTCTGAAGTCATCATTAGGTAGTAGGTATGAGTACTTATGCCTTTCAACCACAATGATGCCTTGCCACTTTTTGATATTTGTCCTTCCCAACTTTTAAGGAGTCTTATGGGGGACTATCTTCTTATTATTTTTGAAGATTCCATAAATTCCATGTATTAGTTGATAGGCCATTTCTTCCTCTGCAAGCTTCACAGGCACATATATTGATAGCCTAAGGGGAGCGACCATCACCCCCTCTACTCTAATGACCATGCAATATGGGTATAACTAGTAGATTACCATTTTTGTTAGTGTTTATCTAACCTCTGAGGGAACCCTCAACATTTCACACTTAGTGATTGATTTATAGATAATTGGGTAGAAGTCTTTTGTAATTACCTTGATATTGTGCCTAAAGTTTTGTATGTGCATTAAAGATAATAGTTGTGGAAAAACCTTTGATTATGTGGGGAACCATGAATTCTGACCTAATCATGTAGTTGCATAAATTTCATCCAATAGGTAGCTCATAATGAAGAATATAACATCATTTTATCAAGTGTTACTCATTTCATAAACTAAATTATTTCTAATAATATACCCAATTGGGGGAATATATTGATCCTCCAAGATTATTTCTAGCAGTGAGAGAGTTTTTATGTCCACATACCCAATATGTGGGTTTCCATATATTCTATTTAGAAGAGAAAATACAATCCTAAATACCTTCCTAAATTGATAAATATGGAGGTTCTCTTGGTCATCCATGAAGACAACTCTAGTTGTGTTAGTTACACATGATGTTAGGACTTTCTCTAGAGAGTGTACCTTGTACCAGTCTTTGGTGATGCTCTAGTTATATTATACCTATGGAAAAGGTAGACCATAGTAATTTTAAAAGCTAGGTCCCTCTATGAAGGAGATTGGGAGCCCTTGGTTCATTCATTTGAGAAACCTTTCCTCACATCTTAAGTGATTACATTTCATAAAATCTTACCTTTAGCTACATAGAAGATACTTTTATTGATATTTAAAGAAATGCCATACCTCCACTTTTCCAGAACTTGTTCCAAATGCATCATGTGATCTCCCCGAATTTAATAAAACACTCTCAAATCATCCATGTATATAATGATGCACTTAAAAATCAATCTATGGAATGTGTGGTACATTTATCATTGGAAATATCCTCCTATGTTAATCAATTTGAATGGAATTTACTTGTATGCAAACATTCCCTACTTGGTGCTGAAGGCAGTTTTTATTCTATCATTATTGTTCACTAAGACTTGGTTGTAACTTGAAAAAACATCAAAGAATGACATCATTACATACCCACTCACCAATTGAATGAATTCATATAAGGATGGAAAGGGATAATTATCCATATTTGAGGATCCATTCAATTTCCTAAAATTGACATAGAGTCATATTTTTCTATTCTTCTTTTAGATTGTGACAAGATTGGAAACCATATTAAGTGTCGTATGGGGAAGATTATCCTTGAATCTATAAATTTCTTCACTTCCTTATAAATCAATGTTTATAGCACTCGATTTACTTCCCTCTATCATTTCTTGAAGGGTTTGTAGGATTATTTCAAGGGGATAGTGTGAGTAATCACACTAGTATCGAGTATCTTGAGGTCATCATATGACCATGTAATGACATATTTAAGCTTGGTTAGAAGGGAAATAAATTTTCTTATCTCTTTATTAGTACAAACTAAATTGATGATGACATTTTATTCATTCTTTGGACTTCCTAATTTGACTTTCCTATAATCCTTTCCACTCAACTTGGGTTATTTTACTTCAGTTATTTGCTTATCTAGGTTGAACATCCCTTACAAGGAGATCATGACTTTGGGTATTCGGTTCTCTTTGAGATAGATCACTCCATCTTCATTGTCCTTTAAGCTTTGTATATAAATTTCATCCTATTCATCAATGATATGAGATTAAAATACACCATCACTACATAGGAAGTTAATTATCTACTTGTTGTCATCAAAAACTTGGAAGTGATTGATGTTGTCTAGCATGGAGGGGCATAAAATTATATCCATAGTAAATTCTCACAATTTCAAAGGTTTTGGAGGAATTAGGTTGTTTCTAAAGCTAGAGAATCTACTAATTAGTTATTTTCCCTAGGTAAGGAAACAATATTAAATGAGTTAAAATATTTAATCAAATCCTAAGCTCTAAATTTATACTTTCTTAGACAAGAAAGTTTACATTGATACCTTCTTCTAACCTAATTAACAACTAACTCAGAATCACCAAAGACTAATAGTTCTTTAGCCATGTTTAATTGTAAATTAAATTTCTAAAATAATATATTCATATTATACTAAATTATTAGTGTAAGAGAACTATGATATATAAGAGGCTAGGTATTGTTTGCCTTTGGGATTCATCAAAATAATTTTTATGCTAGAATCCTATTTATCTCATGCACCATCAAAGTGCAATGTCTAGGGACATTTTCTTTCTTCTTTCACCTTGTCATCTACAACAACATTAGTAGTTTCCATAGTGTTAACACCCAAGTTAAAGGATTGGTAATTTACCTTTTCATTATTGGTGTTGTATTCTATGATCATGTATTTCATCTTACACTCCCAATCAATCCTGATATGATTAGGAAACCCATATGAAGGTAACCACATGTGAGAAAAATTGGTGGGCATATACCCATTCAAGGATTTATTCTAGTCATGACTCAATAACAATCCATAAGCATCACGTATGTCATTGACTTGAATGTTGATGAACTATTGGATTAAGGGTTCATGAGAGAGCTACATATAAATATTTAGAAATTCACCAACTATTTTCATTTTTGACTTATCCAATTGCACCACCACCTTCTCAAATTTGATTGGGTTTAACCCCAATTTTTCGTACATTATTAAAGGCATAATCTTAGCTAAAGGACAAAAATCAAGCAATTAATTATGGATATTCTTACCAAAAATTCTAATAGTCAATCTAAATAGAGTAACTTCATGCCTACTCTTATACATTACCAAATTTACATTAGACTATCTAGCTTTGTTGGAGATAGGATTTTAATTTAATTATCTCAAAAGCAAATCATGTTATTCAATGATTTGAGTGTGCTCATGTAAGTGTATGTTTTCCTTTATCTTCTTCATGGCTTACACTATTTTATACCCACCTTTTGATGTTGTACAGGGAGCCTCTATTATTGGATGACTCTCCTTACCTTTGGGGTGTGGAGGATTATTTTTTGTTCTAATATAAAGAGGTGTATCTATTTTATTAGGTGGGGTAGAAGTTTTTAGAGGTGGATTTTGACCTTTTCTTCTCAAGGAATAATTATTCCTTTGGTATTGTTGTAAAGCATGTATTTCCTCAACATTTTCCTTAGCTGCATTTTCATCTTGACTAGTATCAACCATGAGGATAGTTTCTAAGGCTTTAGAGGCATCATTGGTGATATCAGATATCTTACCATTATTTTTATGGGTGGGATTAATCTTGAATTCCTCCATTTGGCTCTCAATGTCTTCAAATGAATGGTAGAAATTGACATAGTCTAGCTCTCCATGTCTGGTAGTATTGTGTACTTAGCACTAGTTAGATAAGGCCATCTCATAAATGTTGATCTTAGGAAAATTTCTAAAAGTAGTATTGTTATTGTTGTTAGGTCTATTAAATAGCCTATTGTATCTCTAGAAGTTATAATTTATATTGAAACTCTCACCAGTGTTTCCCATTTATTTATTGAGATCTAAGAAATCATTAGCAAGTTTCTGAATAATTCTTTGTATTGAGTCTAACTCTCCCTTTGGAGACTTTGAGTTCTTATTTTGGGTTATAGTTTAAATGTTGGTGTTATTTACAGGCACCATTATTTGACTATTGTTGTTCTGGAGATGTGTTTTAGCATTTATTTGGTTAAAGAATCCTATCTACTAGTTGGGTGCATCATGTCTCAAAGGCAACTAGTTAATCACTAGTAATTATTTCAATTCAAGGTGATTCTGATTCATATTGGGTATGACATTAAGATCATGCATCATCGAGTTAAAGTTTAGTATATCAAAGGTAGGATACCCATATGGGTGCATTTGTTCATCAATATGAATGGCTTAAACATATGCTTAAGGCAATGTGTCAATGTTCAAAGCTCTTCTTAGGAAAACAACTATCATTAGATCTAAGGAATTCTTGAATATTTACAAGGCCAAATCATCTTCTAGGTTATAAGGTGGAATTGTCATGGTATACATATTTTGCCTAATTGTGTTGAATGTCTTAATTGGTTATTTCATGTACCTTTTAATGGTGGTGAGTTATTGGTACATAATTCTTGGGATAACTACCCTACCAAAATGGGTGATAAAAGTGTCATTGAATTGATCCCATCCTATGATGGATTCTTCAAAAAAAATATGGATCCAATCATAAGTTGTGTCTCAGAATGTAAAAGGAAAGAGATAAAATGACACATCCTCATGGATTATGTTAAGTAATATCAAATATACCTTAAATTACTTTATATGTTCCTCAACCATCACTCTACCACTAGGGTTAAAGAGAGGCAATAATTTATCTAGATTTCTTGGAAAATTGTGCACAGATTTGGGGACATTGATGGATGAGAAAACTAACCATGACATGACTAGTAGAAGAGGTTGTAATTTCTAGTTATATGGAGAATTTTGGATAGGTCCTAGACTTTATACATCTACCTTTGTCAAATCTATCCTTCTTATGGGTTTCTAGATATGCTAAAGGGATCCTAGGTTTAGATCAAGATTTGATTCTAATCTTAGCCAACTCTAGGATGCAAAATAGGTACTAAGAGTAAAGGAATTTCAAAGATATATTTAGATCTATAAAATATAAAAAATATTATTCAATATTTCATAGAAAAATATTTTTATCAAGTAGATTTACCTTGATCTCTGAGGGTCTAGGTTTCAAAACCTTAGAATTCTCAAAACTTGCATAAATACTATTAGTCTTGTATGCTAACCTATGAAGATTAGTGTTAGAATAACATTTCAAAGAATTCATATGACTTATTTAATATTATCAAAGTACTTAAGCATTTAAAAACATCTTTAGACACAAATTTATGCAATGATTTACTCAATTCTACATGAAATAGAGTAGATATGATCTTAAATGTCTAGAGCTAGTACAAACAAGGTCTCAAAAATCGATCTTTACACAAATTATTATATATATCTATATTATTTACCAAATTTATGCGAAAATTGCAAATATGATCAAAATAACCTTTATATGCCTAAATAATGGGGTATCTAACCTATCATTTCACAAATTTAAACAAATTTCTAGTTTGTTTACCAAATTTCTACTAATGAACACTAACTTTGATGAAATCTTTCAAAGAATGTAAAGATTCCTAAAAAGAATGAAAATATTTATGTAAATAATGTAGATAATTAGTGTTATTTAACAATATTTGTGTAATTTTAAACAATTATGCATGTAGTTTAATGAAGTACACTACAAATCTCAAAAGATGCATGAAAGTAATTGCATAACAACCTTCCTTCTAGTTCCAACTTTTCCCTTCCTGTTGATGCACTTAATGTGCTCCCTCTATCACTAAGGAATGGGGAGAAATTAAGAAACTCAATTTTAAGTCTTGGAAGACTTGAGGCTTGAGTTTTTTAAACAACTACTACTATAAATAGAAAAATAACATAGATATGGTCACCACTTTGAAAGTCTGCAAGCAGACCCTACTGTAGGGACATCAGATACTATATAGTGACACTTTTTATTACTAATATTTTTGAAAGTGTTTTAATCCTTTCCAATTATTTCCCAAAATATAAACAAATATTTAATTTTTATGGAATGAATTAGGCTAAAGTGATTCATGGGTTGATCTAAAGGAGAGAAGGGCAAGGTAGAAAGAGAATTTGCTTCAGATGATCAATGGTAGCAGTTATTCTAACTTATAAGGATAAAACACATAAAAATAGAACTTACCAACTCTAGCATAATGCTCAAAGCCAAATAAATGTAGTTGAAGATTCAAAGGAAAGGAGATGCATATATATAAAAGTATACATTGTACAAAAGTTACTTACAGTAAATTGCATAGGCACATTTAGCTACAAATAAGATGAAAATAGAGAAAATATACTAACAAATTTGTTAGCCTAGTATTAAACTCAAGATAAAATATAAATATATTATATGTTATTACCAAATTATCTTTCAGAAAAGAAACTATTAGTCATATAAAATCATGAGAATTAGAAATAATAGAACACACACAATAAATCACTTTAGACAAACTCTCAAATTATTTGGATCTTTGGATTATTTATTGTAACATCTATTTTCTAATTTAAAATGAGGGGAACATCCCTATTTATATGCCTTATAATTTATTAAAAACAAGTTCAAGTGGGCCGATGAAGGGCAACCAAATATATCCAAGTAGCTAAAATGCCACATATATAGTGGAATATTCTACATTTAAATTTAAAAAATGAAATAAAATATTCTCTAAGACCTTGGAGGTTTTTGAGATGCTTGTTATTGTTTTCTCTACTTCTTTTTTGCCTGTTCCTTCATTCATACTTCTGCACATGCTAAGTAATCTTAGTCTATTTAGGCAAAGTCTAGGATCATGGGATGAAACAAGTCAAGTGTATTCTAGATGAGCCTATCATGCTCTACAAGTATTAGCCTAAGTGCTTATTCAATTGCCTCTACTCTTTCTAGTATCTGATTATAAAATTCCATAATAGTCATGACTTAAGAAGTAGTCTTTACATTTGCTATTTCTTGCTAGAATTTGGCAATAAACACCTTCATCTAAGATCTAATCTATTGATCATCCATGAAGGTGTCATCAATTTTGGTCACCCTCATGACCATGGAATCCATTAGTATCAATGCAATCTTGAATTCAATTTTCTCTTAAGATGTAGTTGCATCCTTGACCTAATCAAGCTACCTCTTCAAAACCCATCTCATATACATCAAGATGGTTTGTGCTAGAATAATATCCTCAAGTGGTAAAACATTGAGGTTTGGGAACTTATTAATTCTTGTAACTTTATCCAAGTTTGCCAACTTGGCATCATAGAGTGTAAGTTTTTGGTCATGTTTCATGACCACCTTGGATTATAAGTCCCCTCTTCTTGCCTTCACTTCATGATTTTATATAAGTTGAAAACATTGATAACAACATTTATTATTTGAATTATAGTGTCATCTGACACTATTGGTAATGTTTGTTCCTTAAACCTTTTCAACTCCTACTGCATCCCCTTCATCAAGGCAATTATGGACTATGTTTGGGCTTGAACTAAGGACACATGGTCCTCTACATATTCTTCCACCTCTCTAGGGCCAAACTTCCTCTTCCTTTTCAAAGTGAAGAGGGAATCTTCATTTTTATGGACCATAATTAAGATTGACTATGGATACTCAACTTGCCTTCTCACCACCCTCTTCATGGTTCCTATGGATGCATCAAACCTCATACCAACTTAGGGTGTAGAGAGGACTACTTGAGGGTTATCTTACCTCGCTACCTGTATGATGTATCTAACCCAAATTAGGGATGCATTATGTGTTATATTTGTTAAAGGTGGTTGAAATGGAGGAGACTAGGTTGAATAAGAGGCTAAGGTGATAATAAGGATGTATAATTTTTTTGGGTCAAGTTGACCAAGTGGGTCAAATAAAGATTTGGTAAGGCCCATGATAAGAATAAATGAAGGCATCTTTGATGGAACATTCATCTTTGTAGTTGTAGTGATATTTAGTGACTTTCATAGGGGTAATACTTTTAGGATGGGCCTTAATGGCATAGTAGATGTAAGGGATCCAAGGTTAATTGATGCACTAGTAGTGTTTACCTCAGAAGGAGTAGAACCCATAGTCTAGCTAGCACTAATACTTTGGGAGTCTAGTAAAGATGGAATATTAGTAGTTCCATAGGATATGAAGTGGGGAATAGTGAATCCAAATAAAGCACTATAGTATCTCATGCTAGTGCCATCTAATGGTTGAGTCGTAGTGGTAGCTGTAGTGGAAGATAATGAAGCTAATGGGGAAGTAATGGTAGGGTGAGAAAATATAGAAGTAAAAGTAGAAATGGATGTAGTTAGGAAAGAAGGTAATGGAAAGGTACTTATATTAGGGGTTTGAGGTGATATGGTAGAAAAAATAGTCTCTTAAGAATCTAATGGAGGAGTCACTACTCCTTTCATAGTAGTCCTGGGATCTTTCTTCTTTCTATAGTCATTTTTAATATTCCTCTCTACCAATGCCTATAGTTCCTTCATTGATAGCTCAATGCCTTGTTAAAATTATTCAATGTCAATGACATCAGAGCTATAATTACTTATGCTCTATAGGGAAGCTCCCATATCATATGCAAAGATATATATAGGACCTTGGGATGGGTCTTGTTGGCCACTAGATCCTCCTTGCTTAGAGTTTGAAGGCATGCCTTGTTTGCTTGAGGTGGTATGTAGTGGAGGTATCCATGGTATATTCTTAATGATAGAAACAATATCTTCCTCCTCTTCTTCCCATCCCTCCTCATATTCTACACTGAACATTCTCCCATGAGTCAGTGGTGGTCGAGGCTTTATAATGTCTTATTTTTTCTTCTCTTTGTCTAACCTCATCTCTAGCTTAATGTTCTTTCTAGTTACATTCTTGAGGAGCACTTCATCATTCATGGCATCTTGGCATATCCATTCATGCACCTCTTCTTGATGATTATATTCTATAGCCATGTCTTTATTGAATTTGATGAGGTGTTTGGTGATGACATTATTGGGGTCCCAAGGTTTGAAGTCATCCTTATGCAGTACATATGAGTCCCTATGCCTTGCATCCAAAATAATGTCATGTTACTTTGTGATATTTGTCCTCCATAGCTTATAAAGAGTCTTTTGGGGGACTATCTTCTTCTTACTTTTAAATATGCCATCAAATCCATAGAGTAGTTGATAGGACATGTCTTCCTTGGCTAGCTTCATAGGCACATATCTTAGTAGACTAAGGGGATCCACCATCACCCCCTCTACTCTAATGACAATTTAATTTGGGTATATCCAGTAGCTTCCCATTTATTTTAGTGTTTAACTAACCTTTAAGGGAACCCTCAGTATCTTACACTCAATGATTGATTTATAGACAATTGGGTACAAGTCTTATCAAATTACCTTGATTTTGTGCCTAAAGTGATGAATGTTCATTGTAGAGAATAGGTGTGGCACAACTTTCGATCACATGGGGGACCATGAATTCTAACCTTATTACATAGTTACATAAATTGAATCTAATAGGTATCTCATCATGAAGAATAAGGCATGTTCTAGCAAGTGTCATTCATTACATAAACTATATTGTTGCTAATAATATCCCCAAGTGGGGGAATTTGTTGATCCTCCAAGACTATTAATAGTAGTGGGAGAGTTCTTATGTCCACATACACAATATGTGGGTTTACATATATTCTATTTAGAATATCTAAGTAGATCTTGAATCCCTTCCTAAATTGTTGAATATGGAGGTTCCCTTAGTCATCCATGAAGACAACTCTAGTTGGGTTAGTTACCCATGATGCTAGGAATTTCTCTAGAGAGTGAACCTTGTATGAGCCATCAATGATGCTTTAGTTATATTCTACCTATGGGAAAGGAAAGTCATAATAATTTTCAAAGCTATGTGTTGTTACAAAGGTGATTAGGAGCCCTTGGTTTATTTATTTGAGTAACTTGTCCTCACATCTTAACCTCCCAAAGATCCCATAAACTAAGTCTATGTAAGGCATGACCTCTAGCTTCACTATGGCCTTATGGAGATCAACAACATTGATAGTGATGATTTCTGAAGATAGTTAACTTATATGAGGCATTGTTTTGCCTCATCGACTACTCTAACTAATTCTACATTGCATTAAATGATACTATAATGCATATCCCATAAATTTATGGCATTGAGGATGAATTTTGTGTCCTTAAAAATAACTGAATTTCCATATTGGAAAAGTAAGTCATCATTTTTGATATATGTTCTCTTACCTAAGGTGGAGGGACATAATTATGCCATCTATGTAATATTCTAAATAGAAATGAATTTTTTTTTATTATATCTCTATCAACTTTTGAGCTCCAACAATGACGGTTGAGGTGCAATCTATGAATAACTCAAGCTTTATCACACTAGGAAAACATAGATAGTAGCGAGAGAAAATACATATATATTCAAATATAAATGTAGGTTATAATATATGAGTGAAGTATACTTTTGAAATATTTCCCTATTGACCATTAATACCTCAGGCCAAAATGAATCAACCCCCTTATAGTCAAGATATTCTATAGGGTATTTTTATAATATCATAGGGTATGTTTTAGATTTTGGATGTCATTTCCTATCCCATTCTAGTTTAGTCATAGTCTAGCTTGGTCCTTGTGTCATTTGGTGTTTAAGGGACCATTTTAAAGTCATATATACAAGTGGTAGGTCTCTATGATGATCAATGTAGTTAGAGCATGGATCAGGTTGCTAATAGATAAGTAGATAAATAGTATTGCATAGACCCTATGGGATTTTAAGATTGCTTGGAATGACTTACGAAGTTATTGTTTTTCATGTTGTTATTAATTATATTCATTTATACATCTTGGGTCTATTGGTATAAACTTTGACTAGTCACTTTACTGACATCATAATTACCACATGTGGATGAGTTAGTAAGAATAGATCATTTGGGTCTATTCACATTAGTCCCAAGAACATATGCACTAAGTTCTAAGTCATCTACCTAAGTGCATTAGAAGATATGAAGAGCTATGTTTCCATACTTAGCCAATTTACAAGGAGATAAAATAAAATTGAGTGAGCATATTGATGAGGCCATATCTCACATGTGCATCACTTGCAGGATAAAAAAATCATATGGGTTTGTTCAGCTCAATCCCTAGTTGTTATGCACTAAGTTTTAGATTATTTTCCAAAGCATAGTAGAAGCCATGCATGTTCAAAGTTGTCACCTCACTCAAATTTAGCTAAGTTTCCCATACATATCGAAATGAATTAGACAATCATCAATATGTCATGAAAGAATGAATGGACCAGTCAAATTGATAATTTTATAAACTCACTTAGAAAGCTCCTAGGATTAGGAAATTAAATGGTTCATCCCTTTTAGTATCAAGAACATCTCCTAAAAATTTGGTGCCTCCATGACTTTTGTGCTTCAAGTTATAAGCCTTCAAAGATGGACTTACAATATAAGATGTTCACGCTAATGTAAAAATAAAGAAACCACAAAGATATATCTGTGCTTAAATTTTATGGTCTATAAGATGTCAAATACATTTTGTAGGATGTCAAATACGGTCCATGGGACATCAATTTTAAGCTCCATAAACTAGCTATTAGAGATCAAATAGTGGGTCTCAATTGATCTAATGGTCTACATTGCATCGTACATCTAGATTTAATGGTGAGTGAAGGTCAAAGGGGTCAGTGAATTTCAAAATAAAATATGTGCATGATGATTTTCAATAGCAAATTCAAGTGGCATAAAATCAATGACTCATGGGCATTTGTACAGATCAAAATCAATGGAGTGAGATGAGTCAATATGGCAATGAGTCAAATTGTATTTTGATGGCCAATTATCAAAAAGGTGAGCCGAAGGTTTTTGATAGAGGTTGATAATACATTTTTGACCTAGGCAAATAAGGTTTTATAGGGTCATCTTGATGCTATTGAAGTTAGTTCAAACACCATGGAGTGGTCAAAGTGATGTAGTTAGGTATAAGGAATATAAAGGACAACCATTAGAGCCTAATTTGGACTTCTAGTTCAACATATTTATAAATTATAGGGTCATTTATGCAAATCTATTAACTATTATTAGAATAAAGACCTGTACATAATCTATTTAGACTTAATAGTAAAACCAATAGTCTAAGATTGGTTTTCCATCTATGGTATACCCATGAGCATAGGGACTAGTTCAAGCATGATCTAGTTGGAACAAGAGATGGTATTCCGATGGATGATTTGAAGGCATACACATAGGATCCAATGGTTTCATCTCTAGTACTAACTAGATGAAAGTGACCTCTTCTCTCCATTATACACATCATGATAAACTTATTTTGAATAGTTATCACTAGGACAAGTTTTTAACTAATGGATTTGATTATTCTAACTATATCAATGCTAAAACTCTGCCAAAAACCACTTGATTCCACCATTGTAAAAATTAGGAAGGATCAAGGAGGGAATGATGTAATTATGCAACCACTTGAAGTGATATGGATCAATCAAAAGGTTTAAAAGAGTACATTTCATATAGGCCATTGTAACTTTAGTTCAAATGTATTTATGCTCATTTTATTCCTTTTCTTAGCACCAAATCTCCCTTTATCTTGCTTCTTTTCTTCTATAAATATAGATCTTGAGCTATTGTAAATAATAACACACCATTTATGGTAAATCCCTAATATATTTATGTTACATTTTTCCTTTGAACATTAATTAAATTCTATTTCTAATTTTTGAACAATTGTCTAAGTTTTCAAGTGATGTATGGTGATGAGAAGTGATAATTATCTATCCTTTCATCCCTTATCCTTTCATGTTTGATCAAGAGTTCCTAGTATAATAGGTCACCTAGAGTGTAGTCTCGTGTGTAAATATTTTTTCAAGTTTATAATTATCCTTAGATTATGCAATATTCCCTCAGGTTCATTTCCCTTATGTTTTTAATCACATATTGCCTCTATATTGAAATATTCATGTTAGAGCTCATTAAAGCTTAAAGACTAGTCTGTATGCTTTATTTCATAATGATAGAAATATGATGGTCATGTGGAAGACATTTTTGGTGAATCACCTCCTTTAGAGTAATCTCAATTTATACATTCTATAACTCTTTTCTCCATAAGTAAGTAGCATTTTAAGTGATAAACATTGCATAATATATTCAGGGAGCTAGCCCTTAAATCTAGAGGCTCATTTCAAATATAGGTACACCCACATACTTGGAAATGTTTACATGTTTCCCAAATCTAGAATAGGCCTAAATAACCTCTTCTAGGGTTCAAGATTTGGTGATAATAGTTATCTTAGACCCAGTGGGACACATTGTCTTCAAGACAACTTGTCAAGGTGAATGTTGGTCTTGACAAACACTAGTTGCAAATTGGTGTGCTACTCAACATTTGGCAACTCCTCAAAGTAAATATAGTTTCAGACCATTATTCTATTATAAAACTACCCCTATAATTCATGGTCCTCACTATGTGATCCTCTACTAAAATGTCAAATCCTATTAATCCACCCATTCATCCAAAAATCCCTTTGATAATTTATTATCCATAGCCTAATCTTCCCTTTGAAGAATGAGTAGATTTTGCTAGGGAAGAAGAGGTGGAAACAGCTGAAGAAGTTGAATATCTTGATGAAGAAGACATGGCTAGACCTCATGCTTTCCCTCCCTTCAACACTGTAATCCAATACAACTTCATGCATATGATGTCATCCTTTCTAATGCCACAAAAGGTGTGACTACATTCAATGGTGAGAGTCATATACTAACTAGTGAGCACATTAGAGATGTTTCTAACTTTTGAAGTTTCAAAAATATTGTTCAATAGAACATTTCCATTAGATTCCTTTCCATGTCCCTTAAATGGAAGGATCTCAAATGTTATAGGAATCTATAAGGTGGATGCATCATAACATGGGATGAGTTTGGGGTGTTGTTGACTTCCAGATTTGGAAATGAAAGTGACCATGCTTCTCTCATACATCAACTCAACTTGATAAAGAGGTGACCCAAAGAAATAATTCATGACTTCAATGAAATGTTTTAGAAGATTTGGAATAGGTTGCATCCTCCTATGATAACATTTACTATTTTTGTGTTCCCTACTTATTTTAGAGCTGTTAAGATTGAAATTATTGTCATACTTCAATCTATGGGAGGTTCCAACCTCCTGAAGCATATGATCTTGATATCATGGTGGAAAATAATCTCATCCAAGATGAATTATTTTCACCTAAAGTGTATGTGCCTCCATTATCTCATGTTTATACCAATTCTCTAGCTGTGGCTCAAACTACTAATACCAATTCCAAGCCTAAGGTTGATCCTAAGAAAGCAAATAATGTAATGGACAAAGATGCATATATTCAATTATTTGAAGCTAGGCTTAGAAGAGGTAATATGAATCAAGGTTCTTATTAGAATCTCTACCCCCATCAACAATAATATGGTTATCAATATGGAAGAGGAAGAGGAGAATCATAGCCTAATCCCAATAGGCCTACTAATGTGTACAATCCTAACTCCACCACTTATGCAAGGGAGATGGTACTAGTTCATAACAATCTCTAATCTAATTAGTCCTTGGATTTTAGGACAAGGTATGGGACCAAGGTTACAATTACAACTCAACCTATTTTAATATTTCATATTAAACCTTACATTGAAGTAAGTTCCAACTTGAATTGCATTGTTCATGAGAAGGAGGATCCTAATGTGGATGGTGAAGATTCTAAGCTTGAGGTCATTTCTGATATATTCTTAGATTATTATGGTTTAGATGCATATGGATATGGACATTATGTATAATTTGAGTAGATTGACTTTGGGACTTAAATTATGCATGAACAACCATTTGAAGAAGCTGAGGTAAGCATAAAAATTTCTCATGCTACTGCGTGCAACTATATGATCCATGAGTATGATGATCATAGGTTGATGAACCTAATTAAGAACCATAGTGGGAATAATTAATTTTTTATTCATGATATTGATGAAGATGATCTAGATGGTAACACTCATGAAGGAAATGAGGATGACTTATGGATAAGATAGACCATATGTCAAGAATTTGATAGTATTGGTAATATTCCTTCTTCCCATAAGAAATATATGTCTGATGTGTTTGTTGATGGAACTAATGAGTAAGATTTCAGGTGTTCTATAAATTATGAAATTAAAAGGCATGTTGTTAAGGAAGATGGACATCAATCTACTATTCAAGAGCCTACAGTTCTAGAGGGACCTAATGAGGTCAAGGTAGAAGTTTTTATGCCTAAAGGAAAGTTAAGAGATCCATATAGCATTGAGACATGTGTAGATGGGTTGGATCATAAATAAGAACTAGATACTCCCAAACAACAAGTATATCATGTGCAAGAAGATATAAAGGTTGAGGCAACTATCATCTTTCCTATTATATAGTATGAGGAATGTATATTAGATATGGTAATGATCAAAAGGATTACAACTCCAACCAAGACTCTTAGAGAAATAAATATTACCCATGAAGGTCTTAAACAGTTCACTTGTAGACCAAACAAGATTCAAAGGTGATAGGCTTCTTGATCACATACATGTGCAAGTGATTGGTGATGAACATGCACCTCTTGCTAGGATACCTTCATGGAGTGATAAAGATGTTAGGGGAACCATTTTTTACCCTAGTTGAGGTATGATTAGATGTTTCACCTACAGAGGTCAGTCTTGTAAATATTAGGTTAGATGTGTGTTTCCTTTCTTGTTTTATTGTGTCCCAATAAGTTCTCTTGAGCACATATGTGTTTTTTGCTTTATGTTTTGTTCTTTTTATTTTATTGTGTTTTGTGTACTATTTAAGGAATTTTATGTGTCAAACCTACTATCCATGTGACTCTATAGTCCAATGGATAGGATTAGGCAACTAGTCATCACACAACAAGTATACCACCCCTGGTAAATCACCAAAGATGTTGACCATTTTTACCTAAGGCTAAAATGAGTCAACCCCCTATAGTTAGGATATTGTATAGGGGATTTTTATAATGTCATAGGGTATGTTTTATATTTTTTGATGTCATTTCCTATTCTATTCTAGTTTATTCATAGTCTAACTCAGTTCTTATGTCATTTGGTGTCTAAGGGACCATTTTAGAGTCATATATGCAAGTGGAAGGTTTATACACATAATATTTTCAAATTTTTATTAATTATTGACATGTTATATCTTGTAAAAACCTATCAAATCTCAATCTCCCTAATTGCATGCCCTAATGGGTGCATCAAGAAAGTGGTGGGTAGACCATCAGTGCTTTGTAAGATTTTTTTCCCTTTTGTCAATTACCATTTACACACTTATCTCCTAAAACCATTTACCCTAAGCTTATTATTCTAATTCCTACCTCCTCTAGTATTTTTCCTCTTTCCATCCTCATTTTCTTACCTTAACACCCTTTTGGACAATCAGCGATACTAGGTCAACTAGGTTAACCTAGTGTAGTTTAGGGGTATTTTTCACTATCTTGACTTGTTAGCTTTTCAATTGACTTAGCTCAGACCTAGTGAATTATCCCCAAAAACACACTGGGTCAACTAGGTCAACCTATACAACCAACATTACCAGGAGAATTTAGTGTAAGATCCAACTATATATACAAGTTCATTTCCAACCATTTCATAAGCGAAAAATTATTAGCGAAGAAGTGAAAATGAACATCTACTTATTGACCATTATACTTGAGTAATAAATCTTAAGGTTCCATAATTTCTTTTGAGATATGGATCTTGTCATGTGGAGAAGTTTTTTGAATGTTTAGATAGGTTGTGTATCCTATAGCTAATTTATCTTGGTTATCCTTACATACCACAACAATGTCTTATGAAACACCTTGGCCAAGGGAGAGATTGAGGCTCAAAAGATTCATCTTCAAAGGTAAGTATTTCTAAATTTATTTCTCCTTTATAAGAGTAGATAGATAATGCATTTGTATTCTTCTCCCATGTATTAGGATTCTATATACATTGACATGAGTATATGTCTTCTAATACATTTTTAGTTTAGTTGTTTATTTTATTGTTTGTAACCCCCACTTTGTGTCACAAACTTTGGTGTGCACTATATTAGATTTTATTTATTGATATTAGAATAAGTGAAATGGTTTAAACCTTAGGAATCCATTAGGGTTGTTGTGTGATTGTGTTAGACTACAAGCTTTAGAACCCTTCCTAGCATGATATGTTGTGACAAGTGATACAAGTGATCCCCTAATCGGTTTTAGTGGATCCCCATATTTTTCATGTTCCTAATTAACAAGTGTATACCTAATCAAATCTATAGGTATGATTTATCTTCTCTAAGATAGGATTGATTTATAAACATGATGCATTTTTAATTGCATACATTCTGGTGAATGTGACATGAATCTAGCCCTTATAAGATTTCATTCACTTTTTCATTATTTTAGTCATTATTTTAATCATCATTTTAATCATATATTTTGAGATACATATAGCATTGAGACATGTGTAGATGGGTTGGATCATAAATAAGAACTAGATACTCCCAAACAACAAGTATATCATGTGCAAGAAGATATAAAGGTTGAGGAAACTATCATCTTTCCTATTATATAGTATGAGGAATGTATATTAGATATGGTAATGATCAAAAGGATTAAAAATCCAACCAAGAATCTTAGAGAAATAAATATTACCCATGAAGTTCTTAAACAGTTCACTTGTAGACCAAACAAGATTCAAAGGTGATAGGCTTCTTGATCACATACATGTGCAAGTGATTGGTGATGAACATGCACCTCTTGCTAGGATACCTTCATGGAGTGATAAAGATGTTAGGGGAACCATTTTTTACCCTAGTTGAGGTATGATTAGATGTTTCACCTATAGAGGTCAGTCTTGTAAATATTAGGTTAGATGTGTGTTTCCTTTCTTGTTTTATTGTGTCCCAATAAGTTCTCTTGAGCACATATGTGTTTTTTGCTTTATGTTTTGTTCTTTTTATTTTATTGTATTTTGTGTACTATTTAAGGAATTTTATGTGTCAAACCTACTATCCATGTGACTCTATAGTCCAATGGATAGGATTAGGCAACTAGTCATCACACAACAAGTATACCACCCCTGGTAAATCACCAAAGATGTTGACCATTTTTACCTTAGGCTAAAATGAGTCAACCCCCTATAATTAGGATCTTGTATAGGGGATTTTTATAATGTCATAGGGTATGTTTTATATATTTTTATGTCATTTCCTATTCTATTCTAGTTTATTCATAGTCTAACTCAGTTCTTATGTCATTTGGTGTCTAAGGGACCATTTTAGAGTCATATATGCAAGTGGAAGGTTTATACACATAATATTTTCAAATTTTTATTAATTATTGACATGTTATATCTTGTAAAAACCTATCAAGTCTCAATCTCCCTAATTGCATGCCCTAATGGGTGCATCAAGAAAGTGGTGGGTAGATCATCAGTGCTTTGTAAGATTTTTGTCCCTTTTGTCAATTACCATTTACACACTTATCTCCTAAACCCATTTACCCTAAGCTTATTCTTCTAATTCCTACCTCCTCTAGTATTTTTCCTCTTTCCATCCTCATTTTCTTACCTTAACACCCTTTTGGACAATCAACGATACTAGGTCAACTAGGTTAACCTAGTGTAGTTTAGGGGTATTTTTCACTATCTTGACTTGTTAGCTTTTCAATTGACCTAGCTCAGACCTAGTGAATTATCCCCAAAAACACACTGGGTCAACTAGGTCAACCTATATAACCAACATTACCAGGAGAATTTAGTGTAAGATCCAACTATATATACAAGTTCATTTCCAACCATTTCATAAGAGAAAAATTATTAGCGAAGAAGTGAAAATGAACATCTACTTATTGACCATTATACTTGAGGAATAAATCTTAAGGTTCCATACTTTATTTTGAGATATAGATCTTGTCATGTGGAGAAGTTTTTTGGATGTTTAGATAGGTTGTGTATCCTATAGCTAATTTATCTTGGTTATCCTTACATACCACAACAATGTCTTATGAAACACCTTGGCCAAGGGAGAGATTGAGGCTCAAAAGATTCATCTTCAAAGGTAAGTATTTCTAAATTTATTTCTCATTTATAAGAGTAGATAGATAATGCATTTTTATTCTTCTCCCATGTATTAGGATTCTATATACATTGACATGAGTATATGTCTTCTAATACATTTTTAGTTTAGTTGTTTATTTTATTATTTGTAACCCGCACTTTGTGTCACAAGCTTTGGTGTGCACTATATTAGATTTTCTTTATTGATATTAGAATAAGTGAAATGTTTTAAACCTTAGGACTCCATTAGGGTTGTTGTGTGATTGTGTTAGACTACAGGCTTTAGAACCCTTCCTAGCATGATATGTTGTGACAAGTGATACAAGTGATCCCCTAATCGGTTCTAGTGGATCCCCATATTTTTCATGTTCCTAATTAACAAGTGTATACCTAATAAAATGTGTAGGTATGATTTATCTTCTCTAAGATAGGATTGATTTATTCTGGTGAATGTGACATGAATCTAGCCCTTATAGGATTTCATTCACTTTTTCATTATTTTAATAATTATTTTAATCATCATTTTAATCATATATTTTGACATACTTGATCGATTATGTTAGCCTAACTATTTTTTTCTATGCACATATCTCTAAGAATAGAGAACTAGATTGACCCAATCAACTTAGTACAAGTTTTTAGCCTTTCAAACACATAGTTCATCCTACTAGATCAACCCAATCGACCCCTTATAGTTTTAACACTTTTTTAAAATGTTCTTGTAGATCTTGATCAATATTGTCAACCCATTTTGTAGGTTTCTCAATCATACTTCAAGGTTTTTCATCAATAATCTTCCTTCATTACATCTCTAATCCACCAAGGTTCCTTTCTAACTTTCTATTTCTTTTTTTATGTCTTTCATTTCATATTTTTTAGTCTTTAAAACTACCCTTTCATAATCAACTGGATCGATACTGCCAACCCAGTTCTATGTTCTATGTGCTATCTGAAATGACTGGATCAACACTACTGACCCAGTTCATTTTAGACCTTGCTTTCATAATACAAGTTCAGAATTTTTGACCCTATTCTTTATTTTGTGCATATATTTTTGTCACTATACCTTATTTAAAATTGGAATTAACCTCATATCTATTAGTAATTAATTCACACTTTCTTTTTCTATTACTTGCATGATTAGAATAGTTCACATAGTCAAATTAGGGGATTTTTAATTAATCACTTAATTTCACTATTTATATTTTATGCACACACATCCAAATCACAAAAACATAAATAATCACTTTAAAAAAAATTATACCCTAGGCCAACCTACATGGATTTCATCACCAAGGGGAAAGATGAATTGATGCTCTAGTTAAGTATAAAGCATAGTTAATGGTACATTATGGCTAAGCATCTGACACCCTTATCACTACAGTGTATGAAGTGAGAGGGTAATCCCTATTACCAATTTTGTATCATTTTCACTATAGTCCCTTTCAACCCAAACTACTTGAAACCATCCTTAGATTTCTATCTAATACCTTACTTATAACAAACTTCCAATCACATTAAAAATCATTCTTAATAATCTAATTAACATTTAGGTTGACCAATTAGTTAGCTATTTACTTTTAAATTTGATTGCTTGCTCTTTTCTTAATTGTGTGCATAAAAAATTTCATTATCCATCATTAGTATAAATTTTTTCTTTGTGTGCCTCAATTGGTTGGCCAACATTGATCCAATTCACTGTTTATTTCCTTTCAACACTTACTTTTTTACATTAATTGAAAAATTATATTATTCACAACTTGATATCAACTTTATCATCTTCCTTTTTTGCATTCTCTAAATCATCATGAGTCTAACACATTTTTTGGTTTGCAAAATGGATGAGTATAAACAAAGATATAGGCAAAATAAGGAATCTGGCTATTTTTAGTCTCTATTCATTGTACATGATAGACCTAGTTAACTATGTACTATATGTAGACCTTTTTAACCTCTATCAACTATAAAAGATTGATATAGTTGAGCATATATTATTTATAAACCTTTTTCAATCTCTTTTTGTTCTACAAGATTAACCCATTTGACCTTGTACTTTTACAGACTCGTTTTATCCCTAATTTTCTATACAAGATTAAACCAGTCGACCTTGTACTAATTTATATCACTTTTTATTCCCCTTTGTGAATTTATCTAGTATTTTTTCATCATTATTAAATATTTTCATCCTTCCCTTAGTCTATAACACTACATAATCAAGGATTTGGATAATAACCTCACTTATTTCATTACTTCAAATGAAACTATCTAATTTCTTCCTTCCCCTTCTCATAAATCCCAAACCACTCACTACAAAATGTAATGTAGTTGAGTTCATTCATCCTAATCTTCCTCCCAATACCAATGTTTTTAATCCCCCACCTACAAAGAATCCTCCTCCCACCAACACTACAAATCCCCCTCTTATCAATGCTAATACACTACCTTCAAATCCACATATTGATATAACTCAACTTCTTGCATAAGTCATAAATAAAATGAAATTCATGCAAACAACCAATAAATATAATGTGATTAACATGCACAAACATTTATGAAACATTATTAATCAACCACCTTAAGTCATCATGTCTCAAACAAATCCAAATTTTGTCCCTCTTCCTCTTAGAGATGCCAATGGGAATATCATCTTTCAACCTCAAATGAATAAATAAATGCTTCAACATATTCAAAATGATCCTATATCCCCATTCATTGCATCCATATATACTAGAAACATTTATCCAACTATCACCTATAATGGGACTAAGGATGCAACTATCTTTCTTAATCTTTTGGTAATCTTTATAAGGAATGGGTCCAAACTAAAACCTTTGATACCACCAATCTCTTAGCCAAAACCTTTGTTGGTGATGAAATTTAATGGTACAACCAACTTCATAAACATTACATCTCAAAACTAGAGTATTTATTAAATGCTCTAGTGAAGGAATTCTAACATGATGACCTTCCTAAAAATTACCTTATCCATTTCATCAATTCCAAGCAACTTCATAATGAATTTTCTCATACTTTCGTCAAATGATGGAAGTCTATCACTAATAAAATGGACCATTAAATGAATGATGATACTCTTTTAAAACTATTTGTCACTAATCTTAAACCTCCCCTTCAATGCAAAGTTTAAATCTTTTCACCTTAAACTTTAGAAGAAGCCTTAGACCAAGCAAAAAGGCAAGACTTTCTTATGACTCACTTTGAAGAATCTCAAACAACTACTAAAACATCTTTCCAAAATTATTCTCATAACATTGATTCATCGAAGCCTCCCCAACCTTAAAGTGGAGCATCCAATTTAACCAATTTTTACCCAACACACCCACCGTGAAGTCTTGAATAACTTAAGAAGAAATTTCCACCCTCTAAACCCATGATATTTAATCCTTAGAAACCTCCTCCAAAATGGTAAAATCTTGATAATTTTTGTTGGTGGCATTCTAATATATGTCTCATGAGTCTTGTCATGATCTTCACTAGTTTCATATTTCTTCCTTGCTTGGTCCACATTTAAATCTTGATATTCTCATAAAACAATGTTATCAAGACTATCTTCAAGCTTCTCAAAGTAAATCTCAAGAACTACAATCACATCAACATCAACTACATAATGAACAAACATCATTTATTAATTTTGTTCAAACCACAGTTGATCCTTCTTATTATACCAATAATGAAAGGATAACTAACATGAAAAAATTTAAACATATTGTTGCATCCATTGAGCCTCAACCTCTTAAGTCACATGAACCAAAAGAGTGCCTAGTTCAAATTACTACTCTAAAGCATATCATCCATGGTCCTCTTTTACCTCCTTTATATCCTCATACCTCTCCTACACATTATATGTCGCATTCAACATCCTTAAAATCTACCAAACCAACATATTTACCTATCTCCAAAAACACTTTCCAACCCAATGCAAATAATTTTAATGTTTCAATGTTACATCACTCCAACTCACATGTTGGGGCATCTTGCAATGCCCATCCACATGTACCTTTAGACTTTGGGGCATATTTTGATGCCCATACCTATAACCACTTACCTTTTATGGAATCATGTGATGCCCACTCTTATTTTACAATACATAAGAACAAACATATTCAACTTTTAAAAACCTTTAGAGACTTCTATAATTGTATTTCATATGTTCATCTTTGATACAAATGCTACCATAGGTCTTACTTATTATCTTGTTTCATGTTTCTTTATTTTTTTGCATTTCTTTTTCCTTCCTTTAATTTTATTATACTAGCATCATTGTCTTCCTTTACATTCTTTGGTTTCACCTCACATTTGGCTTTTTCTTTCATTTTTCATCTTTATATACCTCTTTCATTTGTCTTTTTATGTCACTCTTTGCCTTAGTAGATTTATGATCATTTTAAGTTTTTCTTTATCATTTATCTCTTGATGTACCATAGTATTCTTTATCCTTTTACTTATTTTTCTCACTTATGTTTTACATTTCTCTTATATCACCCCTTAGGTTTATCTTTTATAAAGTTACAGTGTAAGACTATGGATAAGACCTGACCCTCCTCATAAAATTACCATATTTTCATGTTCTTTATCTTTATGCTCAACTTTAGCTTTTGCTTCTTTTTCTAGATGGAATTTGAAAAAAATCTATGTTAGCATGTTTTCCTCTATTTCCCTCATTATTATCATATAGGGTCACACCCTTGCTATCATTGTATCCCTTATTTTTCCCTTTTTCACTTTTTTTGAAATTTGAAGCAATTAAAATTGTTCCATGTGTTATTCCTCTTGATTTCCCCTTCCTTTTATCTCAACATTAGATAAAACAAGGTCAAAGTCAAGATAACACTTCTATTTTACCTTGATTTACGAGACTATTAAACCCCATGCTCTTTAAAGTTTTCTCTCTTAGTAAATTTGTCCAAAGTATTCAAATGAAAGTCATGTTTAGCACCCATGTTTGGTATACCAAATATGTTTAGAGGATGAATATAAAAATCCATCAAGAAAGTAAAAATCCAAATCATTTAGACAAAAAACAATGATATCAAAAAGGCAACATAAAAATATCAAAAGTCAACTTCACACCAAAATACATTATTACAAGCACATATTCTATCTATGATCAAATATTAAACTCCAAAGTTGGCCTCACATAAATATGAGGTCCTTTGAGGTGTGGTTAGATAGTATATTGGAATAGTGGATTTCAAAAAAACTCTATAGTGTTACATACTTTCTCACGCAAGTACCCAACATTCATAGTAAACTAATGGATCTGTAATGTATCTCAGAAGAATAATGAACACATCATGGGGAGATAAGTATTTTTTACTTTTCCTACATATAGCCTTCATGAGATGATCTATATACTCCATTTTTTGACCTACGACTTGTGTAGCTAAGAGAATTTATTTAGAGTCCTTACAGTCAATAGTCCTCTTATCTTGACAAACCTAATTTTAGTGTCTTGACTTCAATAAAGAGTTCCTCTACCTTGATTTTTCCTTCATTCTCCCCTCTACCCATTTCATTTCCCTCCTTGATAGGAAAATTATGAATCTAAATATATCTTCTTTCTTTTAATTATTCCTTCTTCTTCATCTCTTTAAAACATGCTAGCCTTTCTTTGTTTTAGTTTTATCTACCTTTAGAGAAAAAACATGTTTGAGTAACTATAGATCACTCTTTTCTTTCATTTATCATTATTATACTACCCTTATATTGTGGACAACTAGGTATACACCCTTTTTCCATTATTAAATGTTTCTCTTTATATATTCCTTCTTCATATTTGTCTAACATTTTAAATTACATTTTATTTTCAATCTTTCATGTTTTTCTTTTTGCCTATCTTACATGAGATTAATTTTCACTTTCTTACATATCTTTGTTCAAGTTTTCTTACATGGATATTAAATTTTTCATTCATGTTTTACATGCTTCCCAACATTATTTAGTATGATTTACATTCCTTTTTTATATTTATGCTTTACAAGTTTTCCCATATCATTTGTCATTTATTTCTTATCATTTTTCATTCATTTACCATCATTTATCATTCATTTTCCAATCATTTATCATTCATTTTCCAATCATTTTTCATTCTTTTCTCATTTATTTGCCTTCAATATTCTAAAAACCTTGCTTTACCAATCCTAAATTTCCAATTACCTTCTTTGTCATTCCAACTACCACATGCCTATCTTCCCAAAATTTTGATATTTGGCTATCTTTTGCACTAGTTTCTACAGGTTCATATAGTGTTCTCTACATTGGACATCTTCACACTTTCTTATAATATAATTATTTATATATGGAAATAATGTAAGTTAAATTTATGTGTTTTTTAATTCAGTCCTTTCATTTATCTTATTTGCTCTTTACTACACCTTAACATCAGCATTGTGTGTTATCATGTTTTATCTCAAAGTACCATCCCATGTTGCACTTACATGACACATGATGAGCTTAGAGAGGGGCATATGTATACACATAATATTTTAAAAATTTTATTTATTAATGAAACTTTGTATGTTTCAAGAACCTATTGAGTCTCAATCTCTTGAAGTGCATACCTTAAGGGTTGTACTAGGAAAGGGGTGGTTAGACCATCGATGCTTCATAAGATTATTGTCTATTTTTTCACTTGCCATATATACACTTGTATCATAAAAATATTTACCCTAAGCTTATTATTTTTAGTCCTAACTCCTCTAGTCATTTTCATTTTTCCATCCTCCTTTTCTTGCCTTAACACACTTTTGGGCAGTCAGTTGTATTGGGTCCATTAGGTTGACCCAATGTAGTTTAGGGGTATTTATCACTTTCTTGGCTTGTTAACTTTTTGGCTAACCTAGATTAGACCTAGTGAATTGTCCTAGAAAACACACTGGGTTGAATGTGTCAACCTTATATAGTTGATGATCCCAAGAGGATTTAGGGCAAGATCTACCTATATATACAAGCTCATTTCCCAGCATTTCATAATAGAAAAATTATTAGTGAAGAATTTTTAATGAACATCTAGTTATTGGCCATTTTAATTAAGGAATAAAGTTTAGGGTTCCATACTTTCTTTGGAGATATCGAGTTTGGTTCATCCCTTTTAGCATCAAGAACATCTCCTAAAAAATTGGTGCTTCTATGACTTTTGTGATTTAAGTTATAATCCTTTGAAGTTGGATGTACAATATAAGACATTCATGATAACATCAAAATAAAGACACTACAAAGATCTATCTACGCTTAAATTTGACAGTCTGTAGGATGTAAAATATGTTTTGTAAGATGTCAAATATGGTTCACCAGATGTCAGTTTGTAAGATGTCAAAGAGTATATATATGATGCATTTATATGCTTCTCCCATGTATTAAGATTATGTATACATTGACATGAGCATATGTCTTCTAATAAATGTTTAGTTTAGTTATTTGTTTTATTTTTTCTAACCCCCACTTTATGCCACAAGCTTTGGTGTGCACTAGATTAGATTTACTTTATTGTTATTCAATATATGAAATGTTTTAAACCTTAGGAATCCATTAGAGTTATTGTACAATTGTGTTAGACTATAATCTTTGGAACCATTCCTAGCATGATATGTTGTGACAAGTGATACAAATGATCCTATAATTAGGTATAGTGGATCCCATTATTGGTCATGCTCCCACTTAACAAGTGTATACATAATTAGAAGTGTAGGTATGATCTATCTTCTCTAATCTAGAATTAATTTATAAACATGATGCATTTTTGATTGTATACAATAGGTCTCCATGGTGATCAATGTAGTTAGAGCATGGATCACGTTTATAATGGATGAGTAAATGAAGAGTGTTACAAAGACTTTATGGGATGTTAAGACTACTTGGAATGACTTAGGAAGCTCTTGGTATTCATACAGTTCTTCATTTTATTTAGCTAGACATCTTGAGTCTTGTGGTATAAATTTTGAGTAGGCTCTTTGATGAAATCATAATTTCCATGTGTATATGAGTTAGGAAAAATAGGAAATTTAGGTCTATTAACATTAGTCCCAAGAACATATGCATTAAGTTATAGTTCATTTAATTTAGTGTAGTAGAAGACATGAAGATCCAATGTTAGCCTCTTAGTCAAAATCATCTAAGTTTCCATACATTGCCAATTCGTAAGGAGCTCAAATAAATATGAGTGAGTATATTGATGAGGCCATATATTACATGTGTGGTAGTTATAGGATAAAAAAAACATATATGTTTTTTCATCTTGCTCCCTAGTTACTATGCATTAATTTTTAGATCATCCGTCGAAGTATAGTAGAAGTTATGTATGTTCAAAGTTGGCTCCTTGGTCAAATTTTTCTAAGTTTCCCATACTTAGCCAAATGAACTAGACTATCGTTAGGACATCATGAAGGAATGAATGGACCAGTAAACTTGAGAATTTTTTAGACTCACTTAAAAAAATCTTAGGACCAATAGATCAAATGGGTTCATCCCTTTTAGTATCAAGAACCTCTCCTAAAAAATTGGTGCTTCTATGACTTTTGTGATTTAAGTTATAATACTTTGAAGTTGGATGTACAATATAAGACATTCATGATAACATCAAAATAAAGACACTACAAAGATCTATCTACGCTTAAATTTGACAGTCTGTAGGATGTCAAATATGTTTTGTAAGATGTCAAATATGGTTCACCAGATGTCAATTTTAAGCTCCGTAAACTCATTGTTAGAGTTATAACAGTGTGTCCCAGCTAATCTAATAGTCCATGTTGCATTTTACATCCAAATATAATGGAGAGTGGAGGTAAAAGGGGTCAATTAATTTGAAAATAAAATGTGTATAAAAAGTGTCAATATCATGTTCAACTAATAGAGAATCAATGACTCATAGGCATTCATACAAATCAAAATCAATGGAATGAGATGAGTTAATATATCAATGAGTTGAGTTAAATTTCAACAACCAATTAGAATAAAGGTGAGCCCGAGTTTTTTTATGGAGGTTGAGAAGCTAATTTTAACCAAGGGTAACAAGGTTTTCTAGGCTCATCATGATGCCATTAAAGCTAGTTCAAATGCCATGGAGTGATCAAAGTGATGTAGTCATGTATATGGAATATAAGGGACTACCATTGGAGCTTAGTATGGACCTCTGGTTTGAAATTTATATGTATTGTAGTGTCATTTATATAAATATGTTTTCCATTATTATAAAGACATGTGCATAGTCTATTTAGACATATAAAGAAAACCATTAGTTTGAGATTAGTTTTCCATCTATAGTAGACCCATGAGTCTAGAGACCAATTCGAGAATGATCCATTCATAATAAGATATATATTTTTTATGGATCTCATTAAGGCATACATGTAAGCTCCAATGGTTTCATCTCTTAGACCAACTACATAAAAGAGACCTCTTTTCTCTATTATACACATCATGACAAACTAGTTTGGAGTAGTTAGCACCAAGACAAGTTTTTAACAGATGGATATAATTATTCTAACTAAATTGATGCCATAACTCAGCTTGAAACCACTTTATCCTACCATTATAACTATCAAGAAGGATCAAAGAGGGAATTATGTAACTATGCAACCACTTTAAGTGACCCAGATCAATCAAAAGGTTTGAAGAAGCATACTTCATAGAGGTAGTTTCAACTATGGTTCAAATGGAGTTATGCTCATTTGATTCCTTTTCTTAGAACCAAATCTCCCTTTCTCTTAATTCATTTCTTATATAAATATATCTCTTGAGTTAATGTAAATAGGATCACACCATGTATGGCAAAGCCCTACTAGACTGACGTTATATTTTTCCTTTAAACATTATTACAAGTCTATTTTTGAGTTTTAAACAACTAAGTCTGCAAGTGATTTATGGTGATGAGAAGTGATAATTCTCTATCCTTTCATCCCTTATCCTTTCATGTTTGAGCAAGATTTCCTAGTCTGATAGATCATATAGAGTTCAATCTAATATGCAAATAATTTTTCAAGTGTATAATCATCCTTGGAGTATGAAATCTTCCCTTTGGTTCATTTCCCTTGTGTGGTTGCTCACATCTCACCTCTATATTTAAATAATAATGTTAGAACCCATTAAATGTTAGAGACTAGTCTATGTGCTTTGTTTCATCATGGTATAAATATGATGGTCATGTGGAAGACATTTTTGGTACATCACTTCCTTTAGATTAGGTTCAATTTATGCATTCTCTAACTATTTTCCCCATAATTAAGCATTAGTTTAAGTGATAAATGTTACACAATATATTCAGGGAGCTAGTCCTTAAATATAAAGGCTCATTTCCAATATATGTACACCCACATACTTGGAAATGTTCCCATGTTGGATAAATATAGAAGAGGCCTAAACAAATTCTTTTAGGTTGAAATATTTGGTGACAACATGCCCTATTTAATGCAAGGTTGAAGGTGATCTTGGTTCATTTTGTATTAATGGTGAGATTATCAACTTTTTATATATTTGAATTATTAATTTTGGCAATTAATTATGCCAATATTCAAATTTAGTGTTAATTTTCCATCATTTTTTGTTTAAAGTTGAATATTACCACCCTTTGACATATGTCATGCCACCTTAGATATAATTATGCATTCGTGAGTCCTAAATGTAACTAAGTTGATGTTGACCAAATTTTGTTTACATACCAAAAATGTGCCTAGTCCAAGAGTCTAGTGGAAAGGGTAGAATCCTAATTGAAGAGTGACCTAATGTCATAAGGAGTAGATAGACCTCAAAAGGAGATGATATAGATTTTGTAAATATTTTAAAACACTTTAAACAAGCCTAAAATGTGATCTAATTAATATTCAAGGGATAGGTCTACAATTGCATATAAAGGGTCCAAGCAGGTTTCATGGTGTGTAAAGTATTCAAGAAGATGAACTAGGTTTCATAATCCTTAAAACATCATCATAGACTTGAAATATTGAGTAAAATATAAACTATGTAAATTTGAGTAACCAAACCATCACCAAGATGTCACGTAAGAAACAAACAAACTAGTTTACTTACACATTTTATTAATGAGCTCAAAAAGGCTTACATAACCAGTGGATCATGCATATTCAATGTTATTTATTCCAATATTACTCCTTGTAATTTTCATGTCTGTGAAAGTCTTCTATCTTGAGATCTAAGCCTTAAAATTTTATCTTTTCAAGTCGAAGTAGCTAGGCCATCCTACACATCACATGGAAACACATTTGCTAGATTGGTTGAAAAAAATTTATCTTCCCTCAGGCCATCCTACACATCACATGGAAACACATTTGCTAGATTGTTTGAAAATTTTTTATCTTCCCTCAGAAGGTACCTCATGATTAATAAGATTGCAACACCATAAATTCCCTTGTGCCAAGAACATATCCTATAAGTATCAAGTCTACACAAGCTTCTTAGCTTTAGTTATGGAGTTTCAATGTCGGTCATGTAGAACAAGATGATCATACAAGTGTTAAATTCAAGCCTAAGTGAATAACCATTGAAATTCAATAAATAGAAAATGGTCATGTAGACAACATATGAAAAACACATAGGCCATCTTGTTTGAACATTTTTTATCTCCACGTTAAAATATCTTAGAACCATTGGATCAAGTGGGACGAATCCTTTTGGCATCAAGAACTATTTCAATTCTAGATCTAAGCCTTTAAAGTTGGTCAAAAAATGGAAAATAATCATGTAGATGTCAAATTTGACCTCATGAAGTAGCCTTTGGATTTCAAATAGTGGGTCCTAATGAGATCAATAGACTGCATTCATTCATACCAAGGAGATCAATGGTGTGAGATGAGTCAAAAGGCCAAAGACTTGCAAGAGGCCACCACATGGAACAAACACATAAGTAGTAGACCAATAATAGGATCCTAAGATAAATTTTTAATTAACAAGTATCAACAACATGTTCAATCTAATAGAAGATCCATAGAGCACTTTTAATCATGAAAATGAAGATCTACGATGTGAGCACAATTAATAAGTCAATAGGGATCTATGGGACCAATAAGAATAAAGATAGGCATAATATAAATGGTTTAAGTTGGAAATCGACATCTAATAAAAAAATTAAACCCCAAATATTTTTAATAGAATTTGATGGGGCATTCTTCAACCTAAGCAAGATAAAAAACAAAGGGACCAGAGCTCAAGTAAGATCTAGGTAGAACCAATAGGACCAAGCATTTCCAATAGAGATCCATATAGGTAAAATAGGTCTTTTGGACCTAAAATAGAGATAAAAGATAGACCAGTGATTGTGAAGTAATATCAAGTAGTTTACAAGTTTCATGGATACTATGACTATGTGAAAACCAATAATTGGATTGGTTTTCACCTATAAAAAGACCTATGTTTAATATTGGAGAAAAAACAAACCATAGAAAGGTGTCTTCCCTATAATTAGCATCACATTTTTAATGAGAAGGTATTGTTGGCTACCCAAACTATATGTGGCATAATTATATTAATTATAAGGTATGGTCCTCGTTAGTAGATTAGATAGATAATGACATGAAGTTCCAAGGAGACCTAGTGGTTAGATAAGGGCAATGGGCATTTAATTATTTTATAGAATTTGTTCTTTATTGATAAGGTCATGAGTTAACATCCTTGAACTTATGCTAATACATCACAGTTCCCTCACTCTCTTCCTTTTTCTATATATGTTACAACTTCTACCACATGTAGATCTCTCTAAACAAATTTAGAAAGAAATCTCTTGCAATTTTTAGAGAAATATACTCGTATTCTTTGGCTTGCTTAGGCTATGACAAAATTTGTATTATGACACCTTTTTATGCAATAAAGACCAAATTACATCAATTTTCAAGTTAAATTATAGTGTTTTCTATGAACTCATGTATAGTAGTTAAGTGAATGTATGTTCATTATCTATGTCTAAGTTTTCTCACCTTCATGAAGTATTTCGTAGTTCTCAGAGGTCATTGTAAGTGCAATTTACTAATTTTTATTTATCTTGAAAGTGGATGTCTACCCTCTCATGCTATTTTAATATCTTATTCATGCCTCATTATGAAATATTCCTATGGGACTAATCTTCTTTAGTCTTGAATGTGTCTTAGAGTGTGTCTTGTGCAAAGTATAAATGCTCTAATTATTGGTGCATCACCCCATTTTACATGTTTTCTTATATTATTGTATCTCTCTATCTCTTTTCCATGTAAGTGTTAGATTAGGTCTAGTTTAGGTGATATATCAATAATAAATCTAACCTTATTTATAGGTCCAATTCATTATTAAGATACCCACAGCCTAGGATCAGTCCCATGTTAGACTAGATTTGAGTAAGAAGATCTAAACAATCCCCTTACTCAGCTAGGGTACAAATCTATAACATCGATAGTTTTAGCATGCTTGATGGGGTGCAAATTCATTAGCATAATTGAAGTTTGAATATTGAGAAGAAGAAATTACAAAAGGACGAGACATATACCATCATAAAAAAGTAAATATCCTTCAATTTGCAAAGTTCATAGCATCTTTTACACAATGTTTTCATGCCAAAGGTTACAACAAGATCATCAAGTAAAGTTAATCTTTTTGAACATATTGAATTTCCTTCTACTTCTTATAAAAGATCGAGATTCAATAGTATAAGCCCTTATCCTCAAAAGAAGCATTCATTTCCTAGTCATCCAATTGTTTTATTTCAATCTATTATCCCAATAAGAGAAATCCCTTTTGCCTAAATGGATATTAAAAATCAAGTTTTTGTTCCATTTAATAGGGTTAGTCCCTTGAATTTATCCCAATATGATGACATCACTATGTCTACCTTGAAAATTATCCCTTTCTTCTCAAGATAATGGGATAAAACTACTACTATTGAGCATGTCTAAGGTGTTGCCAATCTATGGTTTTTTCATAATGGTACTCAAGATAATGTGGCTATTAGATTACTTGCTTCTTAATTCAAGGTAAAAACATTAAAATGGTATAGGAACCTCCCTTTCACTTCCCTTACTATTTGAGAAGAGTTAGATCAACATTAGTTAGGCAATTTGAAGACAAGTCTGATCATCTATCTTTGGTTAAACAACTGACTACCATACAAAGGTACCCCCATGATTTCATGTCTAATTTTAACCTTAGATTCCAAAATAAATGGACTAGGATCCATGCATTTGTTAGACCATCCCTAAAATATGCATTTTTATACTATATTTAGGACCTTAATTTTGATATAAGTGTCATGATATAGTCTATGGGTGGTAATACCTTGCCAAATGCCTATGAAATTTAATAAGAGTGGAAAATATCTTAATACAAGATGGTAAAATTGATCTAGGGACTCTAATGTCCACATTATATAATTATAACATGTTCCTCCTCCTCAAGCTCCCTAGATTCCATCTATAGCCCCTATTCCATGCCCAAAAGTCCAAGTTGTATCCCATCCTAATAAAGATAATGAGATTGGTGATCTAGAAAGCATGTTACAAGATTTTGGAAATGAGATTGTTCAAATTAAATTATAGTAGTACCAAGGTAGACCTTATCATCAACAAAACTAGAACACTTATCAGTCCTTTAATAACCAACAAACCCCTTATCAAGGTTTCAAGGACAATAGGAAACCTTATCAGAATCAAGGAATCATAACCAAAACTAAGCCATATGAAACCCTTTATCCTAATGTACCTTCCAGTTAAAAAGCTATTATTCCTTAAAATAACTTGATGCAAGTTTTAGGTTGGTAGCATTCCAATCCAAATGACACTCAAAATCAAGCCTTGTTATCACAAGATATTACTATGCCACAAATGACACAAGAAGAGTTATTTTTTCAAGGTGGTCAGTATCAAGACATGAATATGGAATTCCAAGGAGAAGCTCAAAAATTTCTAGGGTATCCTAATGCTATCAATGTTAATTATTAATTATATTACCATATTGCTTTCAACCAAGTTGGTGAAACTAGCAACATAAATGGTTAAGTTACAGCTCTGACTAGAAATAAAAGAAGAGCAGTTGATGAAGCTCAATATGTGAGCAATAATCTAGTGTTATTATTTTTATTTATAAGAGTTTCAAGGATCAATTTATTGTTCCTATAACATATGGGACCATAATACAAAGTCAATGAAGGTTCCCTAAATTCTTCTATCTAGAGAACAACTAATGGCTCAAAAGTTATAGCCAAAGGATAGTAGAGCATCATTCATCGTAATAGATCAAATGAAGAAATAAAATATTAGAATTATAATTTTGGATTACCATTCCATTCTAGGATAAAAATATTTGATTATTCAAAATATCTTAGCTATTAAGGTATTTAAATAACCAGTTGAGAAAAAAAGAGTTGTCTTGGCCAATTCAGACCAACAAATCAAGCAACCTGATCAATAGGTACATAACATGAAAAAGGTGGAAAAAACCAATGTTAAATCAAATAAAACCCCTCCCTTTTATATCTCTTTTATATTTGGTGATTTCTTAGTCAATAATTGTATGGTAGATAGTAGGACCAGTATCACTGTCATGCCCAAACAAATTATAGACAAGCTTGGCCTTATCTATGAGCCAAAAACCAAAGGAGTGTTGCAATTAGATGGGTTAAAAACAAATATATTTTTCATAATAAAATATCTAAAGCTGAAATTACATACTTTCCCCAATGTTATTATTCATCAAGATGTAGTTGTAGTGGACTTGCCTCCCTATTTTCCCATGTGTCTATCAAGAGACTTTACTTCAAATATTGGAGGATATTTTTTAGATTATTATACCTATTTAATGTTTAATAATAGGTATGTTACTAAGGTAATAATATGTTATGAACCTATTTAAATATTTAATTTGGAGTTATATATGCCAAGTATAGTGAACACTAATTGTGTTATCTTAGACAAGATACTAGAAAATAGATAGGTAGAAACTGAGTCACCTCTAGATAGATTCCTAGATATTTTTATTGATGAATGGGCCTCTAATTTTCATGATCATGATCCATACAATTTAATTTAATAAGGACTTGGTTTCTATTATCTTTATGAAAATGATGCACCAATTCCAACATTGATGAAAGATGATCAAGTCGGTGATGGACTATGGCAACTATATAATGATGGATCCAAGAATAAACATGGAACTAGAGATGGAATGATGTTAATTTATATATCCAATAAATTTTATTTATATTCTCTCAAATTTTAGTTTTGTTATTCCAATAATTTTATTGAATATGAAGCACTAGTGCATGGTTTGCAATGGGAAAGAAAGATGAAGGTCAATTCTTTAGAAGTCTTTGGAGATAGTGAACTAGTAGTTCATCAAGTAAAGGGAATTAATATATGAAATAAACCACTACTTAGGTCCTATAATCATAGAGTATTTGATATATTTGAAGAATTCAAGCTTTCAATATTCAGGCCATATCAAGAAATAAGAATAATCATGCAAATAGATTGGCTACCATTGGGTCACAATTCAGTATCCCAGATGACATAAAATATGAATATATTCAATCACACATCAAGTTAATTATGATATCTTATATCAAATACAACCATGATATTTAAAAATTATTTTAAGATGATAGTTAGACTATTAGATTCTTATAAGAGGAAGTTGAATTCTCCTCAAGAAACCAAGACAAGCACTTACAATAGTATGGTGACCAGATTGTTCAATTGAAGACAAATAAGTTGCTTAAGGGTTGGTCACCCTTGAAAATATATTCAGCAAAGATGATTAATTGAGAAAATAAAAAATTTCTTTGTCAATCAATGAACAACATTATACAAATGTGGATATTGCCATTGGCAAGAGATTAAAGTCAGGCAAAGTTTGCACATAATCAAATAAAGAAACTTTTATTGAGTTATGTTCAAGTTTTGTAGATTTTTTTTCATGGTAGTACAATGATCTTAAATTATTTGATCCATGTCTATCTCAACATATCATTTAGTTAGTTAATGAGACTATGCCAATTAGATAAATACAAAGGCCTATTAACCCAAAGCTTAAACCTTTGATGAGCGCTGAGCTACATAAGCTCATTGATTTAGCTATAATATTTCAAATTAAGTACTCAACATGGGTGGAAAACCTTGTTCTAGTATAGAAAAATAATGGTGAAATAAGACCATGTGTTGACTTCCATGACTTGAATAAGGCCTCTTATAAGTTCCACTATCCATTGCCATCAATGAAATAGATTTTATATCTAGTTGTAGGTTTAGAAAGGTTCTCCTTTTTGGATGGTTACAGTGGATATAACCAAATTTTTGTCAAAGAATAATATTAATTAAAAATATCCTTCACCACAAAGTGGGGGAATTTTTCATACAAAAATATGCATTTTGTTTTATCCACTATTAGAGCAACTTTTCAAAAATCTATGGATATGAGATTTCAATGTATCCTTAACAAGTTTATACTTATTTATCTAGATGGCATAAAAATATTCTCTAATAGTGTAGATGAGCATATGATTCACCTTAAACAAGTGTTTGAAAGGTTTAGGAAATTTGGGGTGTCTTTGAATACCAAAAAGTGTGTTTTCTCTATCCATGAAGGTAAGCTTATTGGACATGTAATTTCAAAACATGATACAAGCATAGATCTTGATAAGATAGAATCAATTCTTGAAATTTCTTTACTTAATCATAAGAAAGCCTTGTAAATATTTTTAGGTAAGATAAATTTCATAAGGATATACATTTTAAATGTTTCCACTTTATCTATGCCACTCATAGCCATAATAAATAAGGGTTAGAGTTTAGTTGGTCCAATGAAGGAGTAAGAAGTTTTGAAGAGATCAAGAAAGCTATGGCCAGTGTTCCTACACTCATGGACCCTAACTTCAAGAAGAATTTCTTCTTATACAACTATGATAACATTGACATAATTTCAAGTATTCTCAATAAGTAGAATAAAGAGACTTTAGATTAGCCAATAGCCTTCTTTAGTCAAGGATTAGAAGAATATGAAACATGTAATTATTTTGTTGAGAAGCATGTACTTTTAGTCATAAGGTCTCTTAAAATGTTTAGGTACTTGTTGTCTAATAATAAGATACATTTGATGGTTTCACATCCAATTTTCAATTATTTTATCTTGAACAAGGATATAAATGACAAGAGAGTTGGTTGGATAACCAAGGTCATTGAATATGATGTTGAGATCAAGGTCACAAAGTTGGTTAGAGGAAAAAGACTTTGTAAACACCTAGCCCAAGACTTGTAAGAGACTAATGCATTGGTTATGTTGTCAAATGATGAATAAGTTTTAAATGATCATACTTCATCTTCCAACTAGTTTCAATATATGGTAATATACTTACAAGATGGCATTTATCCTTCTCATCTGACCCCTTCAAAAATGAGATATTTAAGATTAAATTCAATTCCTTATCTTCTTCTTGATAGTGTTTTATTCAAAAAGGATATTAATGGAATATTTGTAAGATTCATAGAGCCAAGTCAAACATAGAAGTTGCTTGAGTTCATTATTGGTATAAGAATGTGTTTATAACCTAGGTACATACTTATAATGACAACCAGTAATGAACATAAATCCAAATATCCAATTAGCAGAACTTGTAAAACATATTATTGAATTTCATTAATAGGATATAATAAATAACCACAAATATTTATTTGTTTACTTGAAAATAAATGTTACAAACATCCACACTTAAAAGAGCTACCATGGGGAAAAGCATGGTAAGATTGATCTTTTGACAAGGGGGACATAAAAATGCTCTTAAAGATTGATAATGGTTATAGAAATGCAACCACCTTAGCAAGGGAGACAAGATCTACACACATAATTTGATCCCAAAAAAATTCTATAAAACCTAGACTTAGAGAAAATAGACACCTAAAATAATGACCTATAACAACCAAAAAAAACATTAGAACAGAGGACAAAACCCCTATTTATATATTTTTTGAATCTGGAACTCTGGGTCATAATTTAAAAAAATTGCATTAAAAACATTCCCGTTCTATCAAGTTATAGCCAAAAAATTCCCTTTGCCACACCTAATATCTTCATCAATTTGAAAGACAAATAATTATTGTAACTTCCTCTATAAGTAATGATGAGGACTCGTAACCACCTAGAGATGCTCTTAACTTCTTGCTTGCACAACTGAAGGGAAAAAATCATTTGAGGATATAAATAGATTTTTTCCTTACACAAAACTACCTAAATATGCCCCTTTACACTTACTTGGAATGTGAATTTTGTGGTAGAGGCTAAACAAACTTTGTTAGCATGTGCAACTGCCTAGATATGCCAATGAATAGTTGCCTACATAGCTAAAAACTCTTGGAAAATTGCCTTTCTTTTTGTGCATGCCATGAAATAACTTGTTATTGAAATGATGGATTGATAATGATCTATTTGTGACATGAAATATATAATGATCCACAGTCATGATTAGAAATATTCACTTTGGAATGGATTATGGATTGTCTTTTATGCTTTGACTCATTACCTAACTAGGAAAGAATCATCAAATTTAAATTTTTAGAACAAGTCTTGCCACATACCAATATATATCATGCCACATCAGATCCAATTGGGTATTTGTGCGACCTAAGAGTGACTAAGTTGATTGATTAGCTCCAATATGGACACTTGTCACTTCCTTATGTAATCTAATCCCTTTTAAAAAGCCACCTCAGCTTGAATCATTATATCATCCTTTCTTGAGAAAATGTGAGGCATATACCTTGCATGATATTCTTGATTTCTAATTTATGGCATGCAATCATGCCACCTATTATTTGTGCATTTTCTCATAGGGTTATTGAATTTTCAACATTGGTTATGCACTGTTATATCTATCTAGGATGAGCAAATGTGCTCTATTAGATCATGATCTGAGGGGTGGAGAATTATTAGTTGTCTATAGGTATTGTACCAAAATGGTGCCACTTAGTAGCTCTATAGGCTCTCTAAATCCTATTCTATCAGTCTTACCTGGCTAACATGCTCTTACCAAGTGTCAGTCCTACATTCATTATGGATTTTGTTGAAAATTTATGACTTAATATGCATCATATATTGAATTATGTACACTTGAACATGTACCATCAATTTTTGGGAATGTGCTTCATCTTTAAATCATGCCCCACAAGATTGATACTTGTCATGCTTATGCTTGTCCTAGTTTCTTTTGAATATTTAGCTTTGATCATGCATCCTCAGATCATCATACTCCACAAAAACACATGTCATTAGATCTGCCTTCAGTTGAAAATAAATTGCTAATTCATAGGTTCTAATATTGATGCTTGTGTGACCATCTTGGAACATTAAAATCATAATAGCTACTTTTTATGGCTTAAAGTTAACATCCATGTACATGTTAAAATATGTCCACAAGACTATCATATTTTTAATTTGTAAGCTTCTTCAGGGACTTTACTTTATGGTAATTTGGTCAGTAGGCTCTTTATCTTTGGCATTCCTATTTGCTTTTTGGGCCTTTTGTCTTTGGCTTCTCTATCTTCAAATTTTATTCTTTGGGATTTTCTTCAGCATAATTGTCTTGTACAATTATTTTAGGCATTCTGTCAGGACAATTGTCTTGGACAAAATGTTCAAGATAATTTCCCCAAAGGATTTTTTCCTTCATCACAACAATTGTTTCAGATATTTTATCTAAAATAATTTCCTTGAGAAATTGGTCTTTCGTACTTTTACCAAAATATTTGAGACTTAACTCCTTTTGTCTTCATCCAAACAATTGTTTTAGACATTTTGTTTGAAATAATTTTCCATATAAATTGAACTTGGTACTTTTCCTGAAGAATGACAATTCTTTCAAAAAATTTGCATGGGCAAAATGCTCAAAATAAATAGGACTTCTACTTCATAAAAATTTCTCCAAAAGTACCCTTTAGGATTTTAAACATACACTTCAAGATTTTTGAAAGTACCTTTTAAAAAATTTGTCAAGGGAACTTACTCTATAGAATTGCCCTTCAGCTTTTTGGAGTGGTCCTTTAAATCTCTTAAAAGTGTCATTTATAAACGTTTTAATGGAAAAATATCCAAAATAAATGACCCTTCATAGATTTTTCAAATTAAAAATGACCCTTCAAACTTTTTATAAGGGTAAAACAACCCTCCAAGTTTTTTGTGTGGATAAAATGACCCTTTGATATTTTTATGTAGACAAAATGTCTAAAGGAATTATCCCTTCATGATTTTTGTGTGGACAAAATTCCCAAAGGAATAATCCTCTAAAAATTTTGTGAAGACAAAATGCCCGAAGGGATAATTCTTTAAAAATTTTGTAAACACTTTGGCCAAAATAAATAAGTCTTTAAAATTTAACCAAAATAATGAAAATAGCCATTCAGGCTTTTTGTGCAAATAAAATCCCTGAAGGAAATAGCCCTTCAAGATTTTTTTGTAGATAAAAATCCTAAAATAATATGGCCTTTGGACAATTTACACAAACATCTTTTATAAAAGACTCTAAGGACTTTGTACCAAGTACAGACCCAATTAACTTAAGGAAATACTTGATGCAAAATTATTGAAGGAAATACACTAAGTAAAGACCAAATTAAATCACCTAGCTGATTTCACATGAAATTAACATTGAAGTAAGCACTTGAAGACATAACTTGGGTTGTAACTATGGAATATAATGAATGATATTTAATGTGTCCTAGATCACTATAAATATTAGCTATAATGTCTAAAGTGGATCATATGTAGGTTGATTAGGAAATTAACCCTCAATATATTAAAGGTGGCAAGGATATGGTAGAGGTGTGCCCCATCAATATTGTATTCATCTATGTTAGAAGTAGAACCATCAATATCAAAAATATACTCGGGATCATAATTATCATCAAGATCAACTGAGTCCAAAGATTAATAATCTAAAGGAGAGTTAGGAGAAAAGTGTGAGAATTGATATAATTGAGTTTTATGATCAACAATTCCCACTACCAATATATTATCACTATGTAACTCTCTAACATATATTGAATCTAAAGTGAACTCAACTTACTTGCCCAAACCAAAGTGAGTGATTTGTTAAACTGATAAGAGATTAGTTAAAAATGAGGGAAAACTTAGAAAATTATTTAGTATTGCACCACTCACTTGAATATACACTCTTATGATAACCTTTTTATAAGTGTCATCACCCATTTATATATAAGACATGTTGCATGGTGTTAGGACTTGTTCCAAAGTCTTAACATTAGGTTAGATTTTTGGTAGGTTAATAAATATTATTGTAAATGGGGCATGCATATTTTAGTAAAGACACCCGCATAAAATAATGTTACTTAGTTTTAGTTTTAGGTAGTTTTATATTTTTTAATTAATTAATTAGAACTACCTTACGGGTTGTTTTCCCATAAATAGTTGGTTATAGGTTAGTTATTTTTACTAGCCATTGGTCAAAATTATATAAATCAATGTTTGCAATGAAAAAGGGTTAACGGAGTAAAGGCAACCTTATGTACTTGATATTTTAAATATTAATATAATACTTGTACACTCGCACTAAGCAGGGACAAGGTTCAAACTATTTTATTCAAGGAGTTATCATTGGTATCAAAGCATGGTAATTTTGGGAGCTTGGTAAATTTTAAGGAAGGCAAGGTGAAAAGTCAAATTCACATGATATCATTTTGGCATGAAATAAGGTATGCCATATAATGAAATATTTTATTGGTTTAAATGTTTGAAAAATTATTAAATTATTTTAAATTTTAAAATATTTTTTACATTTAAACCTATATATTTTCCATATACCACTATCTAGTTGATCATTCATATTCCATTAAAATTGTGTTCAAACTCCTATGTCATTAAAATTGAATTTTTTAGCATTTAAATGTTATTAAAATTCATTAATTTTTTGCACAAATGGACTTGTATGGCATGTTTACTTGTGAAAAACCTCTAAAATTTCCATTCATGGCTGCCATTGTTAATTTATTTCATTTTCAAGCCTCTTAAAATCTAAAACACCTGCAAATATTATTAAAACCCCTATTTTTGCATTCTAAATGAAAAATATAGAAAAATCTGAGTTGTACGGTTTGTTTTATAGTATTCCAATGCCCTAAGTTCATTTTGAATCCATTCCTTGCAAAACATACCTTAAAAATCTACCAAAACTCAATTAAAATCCTTTTTATATTGCCTGTATGAATTTGTATGGCCTGTAGGAGAGAGAATAGGTACAAAGAAACTTTCAGGAACAGCCATGGCATCCCAGGAAAGAATGGCATAGGTTTAAACTCAGGAAATATTTTTTTTTCTATTTCTAAAGTTTTTCGGATATAAAAATTATGCCTTGGGTCCCACGTGAGAAAGCTTGAGTGAGAATACTGAAAAAGGGAAAAGTTTTGATTTATTTACACACATGTAATTTTTTTTATTTTCCCTCACAGAAAAAATCTAGAATAAGTAGAAATTTCTGAGTATAATATTCTAAATATACTCTTAGAGCAATTGGTTAGGCTTATTTTGTAAGAAGTTTGCAAAGGAGGAGGTCAAGGATTCAAATCCCTTCTTTTGGAAAAAGTTCTTTTTATTTTAGAATATAATTTTTGTAAAAGAAATATTCCCTTTTAAAATCTAATTTTTGTATGCCTTGAAAGCTGTGAAAAGCATACTTATTGTATTGTGTTGCAAATCAAAAAGGGGGGAATTCAATTCTATTTATTTTACATTATTGTGGTGATATAAGGGTGTAACTGGTGGAATAAGGTTGTAATTTGGAGAAATAAGGGTGTAATCATTGATTTTTGGTGAGGTTAAGTGAAAAACTCATCAAAAATTCTTGTTTTTTCTTTTACGCTCTATGTGGAGGTTAAGTGCAAAACCTCATAGAAGTTATGTCTTATGTAGTGAGTGTGATATTTTTTTCATCTTTTTGGCATTTTGTCACACTTTTTATCTATTACACTCTCTTTCATTTCAAGATGCTAAAATTCCAAAATTTGCTTTCAGATGGTGATAGATTAACAATTTCCAATTATTCTGATTAGAAATGATTGATGGAGGCTTCACTAGTTTTTAATGAGTTATGGGATATTGTTAAGAATGAAAATCCCACATTGCCAACAGAGCAGGCTAAATTAGATATATTCAATTTGCATGATTCTAAGGCCTTATCTCTCATTAAATGTTTTTGTAATTTTGATACTTATGTTCATATTGTAAATTCTCCTCATAGTTCCACTGCATGGAAAACATTGTCAGATTTGTATGATAAGAAAGCTAAGAATAAGAAGATAGATATTCATATGCAGTTGTTTACTTTGTCATTAGATGAAGATGGGGATATGGGAGAATATATGTCTAAGTTGAAAAATATCACTACTGAGTACACTAAGGCTAGTTTTGGAAAACTAGATGATGACCTCATAGTTACTACTACTTTGAAAGGACTACCAGGGTCCTATAAGAATTTTGTTGAAATGTTGCATGTCTCTGACAAGATCACAGGCATCACCTTTGATAAGTTATCTAAGTTGCTCATCCAACATGACCTCTTTCTACCCAAGAAATATAAGAAAACTAAAGAAGCCCATGTTTTAGAGTCAAATCCTAGTTCATCTTCATTAGGACATCAAAATAATAGAGGAAATAGTTATAAAGGGGGTCGAGGTTACAGAGGAGGCAGATATCAAAACATAGGTAGGGGTCATTCAAATAATCAATAATCTAATCAATCAAATTCACATGAAACAAGTGATCAAGGACATGGTCACAACTCATAGAGGGGCAGAGGATGAGGTAGATCAGACATTCAATGTCATAGATGTGGAAAATTTGGTCACATTGCCTCACAATGTAGGATTCCTTTTGATAAAATTTAGAGGCCACAAAAGTTACTGAGTCTAACTCTACTCAGTATGTCAATCATGACTATGATGAGTCCAATAATGTTGCCCATGAATTTGCATTCACTACTTTGGGGCACATTGATTATATTGAATATGAGGCTAGAGATGAACTCACAAATGTGTGGGTTTTAGACACATGAGAAACCAAACACATAGAATTTAGGAGAGATTTCTTCTAGTCATATAAGGAAGCTTCTCTCTCTAGTTGCCTTAGCAGATAAGTCTATGCATACACCACTAGGACTTGGATCTATTCAAATTATTCTTCCTAATGGGTCTATAAAATACTTGGAGGATGTTTGGTATGTTCCCACATTGAAGAAACACTTACTTTCTTTGGTAACTATTTGAAATAAAGGTTATCAAATTGTGCTTGAAAATGGGCTCATTTACATCAATTTAGTGAAGGATGATTATAAAACAATGTATATAGGATATAAAGATGGAAACTTGGTTAGATTGAATTTTAAAGTGCTTCCTCCCAACATAGAACTTGCGGTAGTTGTTGACATAGGTACAGGTACTATGTCTAAACAATGGTTATGGCATCTCCATTATGGACATTTGAATATCCACTCTTTAGTGGATTTAAAAAGATATGGTATGGTAAATGGGTTGCCCGCTTTTCACAAAGATAGTATTCTTTGTGAGTCATGTGTTTTGGGCAAATAAAATTAGGAAAAATTTCCTAAACAATCATCTTGGAGAGATAAAAAATGTTTACAGTTAGTTCATAGTGATGTATGTGACATGAAAAAGTCATCCATTGGTGGGTGTAGATACTTTGTCTTATTTATTGATGAATTTTCTCGAATGACTTGGGTATTCTTTATGAAAAACAAATCTAAAGTTGTCGCTAATTTTTTTGATTGGTTACACTTAGTCAAAAAAGAAATAGGTTCACATTTGGCCACTCTTCATTTAGATAATGGAGGTGAATATACCTCTAATGAATTTCCTGATTATTATTGAGAACATGGAATTCATCAACAATATAGTAATACTTATACTCCACAAAAAAATGGAGTATCTGAATGAATGAATAGAACTTTAGAGAGCACAACACGTGCCATGTTGTACTATAAACAGCTTGATGATAAGTTTTGGGCCGAAGCCATTGGTAATATAGTGTATTTGAGAAATAGGTCCCCCACAATTGCACTTTTGGGACAAACTCCATATGAGGCATGGTATGGATTTAAACCAAAAGTTAAACACTTGAAAGTGTTTGGATGTCTTTGTTTTACTTTGGTTTCTATTAAACATAGAACTAAGTTAGAACCACAAAGTCAAAAATGCATCTTTCTTGGTTATTCTAAACATTAAAAGGGGTTTCATTTACTTGCATAGGATTCAGGCAAATTCATAGTGAGTCAAGATGTAATATTTGAGAGTTTGGGACTATGAACACTGCAGAGATTGATTCTCAACTTGATAGATTAAAGAGGAAAAATACAAAAAGAGATAAGGGTTTGAATAATGGGGATAAATCTTCGAATTTATGGTATGAGACTCAAATTCCTTCATTTTCCCCTCCTTCATCTACAATTTCATAGGTTGATGACTTATAAATTATTGAAAATTCTCTAAGGCCCCCTTTGAATAAAGCACATAATGAGAATTTTGGAGTCCCTAATTTGAATAATTTGACTAAGTATCCAAAATGGGCTCAAAGTACTTTTTTTGACTTGATAGCAGATGAAGTTGGTTTAATAAGGCCCAAGAATTCTCAAAAATAGGTAAATTATGCTATGGTTGTTACTACTTCTTCCACTGAGCCATCCACTTTTGAGGAGGCATCTACTGAACATGTTTGGCAACAGGCAATGAAATGTGAGTATGATTCCATAATTAGAAATAATACACGGGTTTTAATTGATCCTCCTTTACATGTTAAACCCATCAGATGTAAATGGGTTTATAGGACTAAGTATAAATCAGATGGCTCCATTGATAAACATAAGGCAAGACTTGTTTCAAAAGGATACGTGCAACAAGAAGGTATTGACTATGAGGAAACATTTGCACCAATTATCAAATGGCACACTATTCCTATGATACATGCCTTAGCAGCACAAAATAGTTGGAAAGTAAATCAATTGGATGTTAAAAGTGTTTTTTTAAATGGTGACTTATAGGAAGAAGTATATATGAAACAACCTCAGGGTTTTTAACAAGTGGGTGTTGAATACAAAGTATGTAAATTGATAAAAGCTTTGTATGGGCTCAAATAGGCACCTAGGGCTTGGTATGCGAAAATGGATTCATACTTGAAATCCATTGGTTTTCATCATAGTGAATCTGATGATACTCTCTATTTTTGAGTACAGTGTAAGAAAATGGTGATACTTATTCTCTATGTTGATGACTTGTTTATTATAGGTAATGATGAAAACCATAACAAGTCTATGAAGAAGGAATTAAAATATGGGTTTGAGATGACAAATATTTGACTTATTCACTACTATCTAGGCATAGAGGTAACTCAGAAAGAGCATAGTATTTTCATTTCACAAACTAAGTATATTTCTGAGTTATTAGATAGGTTTGGCATGAGTGATTGCAAACCTACCCTCACTCCCATGGAATTTAACTTGAAATTATCTAAGGATTATAGTAGTGCCTTTTTTTATGGTACCACATATAGACAATTGGTGGGAGGTTTGATATACTTGATAACTACCAGGCCCGATATTCCATTTTCAGTTGGAATTTTATCTAGGTTTATGCATGAGCCTAGAGAAATTCATTGGCATGCAGCAAAATGAGAACTTCATTACCTTCAAGGAATGAAAACATATGGCCTTGAATACCACCACAACAAGAACATCAAACTTGTTGGATATTGTGATGCATATTTTGGCAGATGTGTGGATGATAGAGTGTTAGCCATAGGATACACTATGCATATAGGTTCAACTGCCATTGCTTGGTGTTGTAAGAAGCAGGATACAGTGGTAAATTCAATAGTAGAATTAGATTTATTGCAGCATGCGATGCTTCTAGAGAAATTGTTTACCTTCGTCATATTCTTGAAGATCTTCAAGTTTCTCAATTTGCTTCTACATAGTTATGCATTGGTAATCAAAGTGCAATCAAGATGTCCAAGAATCTAGTGTGTCATGCCAAAACAAAACATATGGATGTCAAATACCATTATCTATGAATGATGGTGGCAAAGAAAGCTCTTGATCCAATATATTTCCCAACTACCGATCAGATAGCTGATATCTTCACAAAACCCCTTGACAAAATCAAAATTGAAAAATTTAGAAAAATGCATGGTATGTGTCCAAAGACTTGACTTTGGATCATAGGGGGGTTTGTTAGGACTTGTTCCAAAGTCTTAACATTAGGTTAGATTTTTGGTAAGTTAATAAATATTATTGTAAATGGGGCATGCATCTTTTAGTAAAGACACCCCCATAAAATAATGTTACTTAGTTTTAGTTTTAGGTAGTTTTATATTTTTGAGTTAATTAACTAGAACTACCTTATGAGTTATTTTCCCATAAATAGTTGGTTATAGGTTAGTTGTTTTTACCATTCATTGGTAAAAACTATATAAATCAATATTTGCAATGAAAAAGGGTTAATGGAGTAAAGGCACCCTTATGTACTTGATTTTTTAAATATTAATAAAATACTTGTGCACTTGCACTAAGCAGGGACAAGGTTAAAACTATTTTATTCAAGGTGTTATCAACTTTTTATAAGTGTCATCACCCATTTATATATAAGACATGTTGCATGGTTCTTAGGAACTAATTTCTCTCTGTGAAGAGGCCATGTGATGTGAAGCCTTGATGTCAATGAACCATGTAGGATTCAAAGGTAAAAATATAAATAAAGCCTCACTCTTTACTTTCCCCTTGCCATTATATTTTACCTTTTACTTACCATTATCATTTATCTTAGAGGATTCATGGGTTAATTAACTCTAATTAGAAGAATTAAAACTGATATTGTTCTTCTTGAGCATCTTAGTCAGTTAATCAGTTTATTTATTAAAACATTTGATTTCATCATGATTTATTGAAAAAAAACCACATTGGATCCTATATTTCTTAGTCTTAAGATTGGAATAAGAGGTCTCATTTTTTTATTTTTAAGTGGGAGGATTTACATCCTTTTCTTGATCCATTTTGTTATGTTTCTTCTCTTTATTGTTTAAAGCCTTCTCTTTCTTATAAAAAAGTGCATGATATTGTGAGGAATTCATTGTGCCAATTTGGATTGGTTTATCTTACTCTCCAATCATGTCAGAAAAAAACATATCTAAATAATTCATATTCCATGTGACTCCAAGAGAATTTTTGTGGCATGGAAAGTAGACACAAACACATAATAGTCTAGACCCAGTTTGGAGAATATAGATAGAACAAGTTGAATATATTTATCATCTACTCCACATAATTTTAAATTCAATCTCAAGTATCTCAACTTGGTGAATAAATACTATAAGGTGCTAAAGTAACATGGGCTCAAACTAATGATCTCATTATCCATCTCATGGCTTCTCATCACATCCTACTTCCTAAAGAGATTTTTCCAATATTATCCAAACTTCATTAGGTGTTGTAGTCGATTCTATGTTAAAGATTAGATAAGGAGAGACAAAAATACACAATATTCCACATAATTTATCACAATGGTCAAACCATTTAATTTAATCTACTTTTATTCCAGGTTCAGTCTCTTTTCACATTTTAATTCAATGAAAACCCTTAGATTATAAAATTGTTTCTATTCTATATTTCCATTTGGGATAATTAAATGGTGTGAGAGGACTTAATGAACTTGAATCCATAGTGTATAAAAAATATTGTTGTAGAAATTAAATAAGAAATTTAAAAACTAAAAGTACACAACACCACATAGTACCCCCTTAGAACTATCAAAGTGATCCCCCCCAACTTTAAAGTTTAAAATACAAGTGCACTCATATAGACATTAAATGGAGTTTTAGTGAGCCAAAGATGACCAAAAATGTGTATATCATGAAAAAATAATCATTTTTAAATACTAAAACATTAAAAAAGGAGTTACCAATCAAAATTTATAGTTGTTTTAAGATTTGAACTCGCATAAAAAATCTCCACCAAACATAAATTTGAAAATATTTGGGTTTATTTGATAATTATTTTAGAGCTAAGGTAAATACCCCATTAGTAGGAATAAAAATTTAATCCCCCTAATGTAACCACAACATATGACCAAGGGGCTAAGTGAATAGTGTCACACTCCATGGCATTAAATATGACATCCTTTAGACCATCATCAAAGTTTTCTAGGTAACTTTTTGGTGAATACAAGTGTGAAATTATAAAAACCTAGAAAAATAATTTCTCTTGGAGACCCTGACTATACGAATTTGTGTGAAATCATCAAAACCTTTCAAACTAGCTAAAATCAACTGTCACAAAACTAAGTCATGTTTATATCCAATCCTAGGGTTTTGGCACCTTATGAATCTAATGAAACTATCCATTTCATGATTTAAGACTCTAGTTGTATAATTTTCATGCATTTTCATGAAATCCCATAAAACCTTAAAAAATTCCAAAAATCAAGAAAACTAATAAGAATGCATGCAAGAAAGATCTCATCAAGGATCGTAGAAATGGAAAAACAATTGTCATATCATAGTTTAGATACCACATTGGATTACTACAAGATATATGAACATCTAACATTTCACAAAAGTCCTACAAGTGGGTGAGATAAAAATAATCACAATAAGAGTTACATCAAATGTATTAAAAACTTCATTCATCAATTATCCAAAAAGTACAAATGAGGTACATTATATAGTGAGAAATTAGTTCACCAAAAAGGTAACTACTCAACTCACTATTATAAAATACATTAAGTAAATTTTCCCCTAATGACCTTAAAAACCCTAAGAAGCTAACTAACAACCATATAGGTAAAATTATAAGTGGAAAAAGCCTACACCAAAAGATGTAGGATGGTAGGGTATTATTTTATGAATCATGTAAACTCAAACATTCAAGTTAAATTATTTCCAAATGATTTAGAACTTATAATAATTGTGCATGTGATGAAAGTGTGGAGACATTTCCTTAAAACCATTAAATCTTAAGATTAGTAATTTTGGATTCAAGTTTATCTTCACTCAACCTAAATTTAATGTATAGTAAAGGCATTGGGTAGAGTTTGAGTGATCATGACATAAAAATTGAACATGTCAAAGGAAAAAAATAGAGTGTAATATTAAAGAAAGGTGATCTTACCACTCTACCTCCCATGGAAAAATCAAATTCTTATCTCACTATGAGATCAAACCTTGATCTCAGTCTAATAACAAATAAATATTATGTTTTGGTTAAAATGACATATGTGACCTATGTTAAATATCCAAAATATTATGATTTGGCTAAGTCTATTCCATTAGGGGAAGAATCAACTGCTGGTCAAAGGCTAAAGATCATTATTGTAAACTATTATCCTAGTTCCCTTAATATGGGGAATTGAAAAAGGGAAATAATGGGAGAAAGAGGAAATATGATAATGTTTATGCATATGGTATTATAGGGAAGGGTTTACTATAGACTCAAAGATAGTATAAAATAGAGTAGAAGGATGTTCCCAAATTTGTGCATTCACCTTCCATAAAACCTATGCCAGGGTCTCCCAAACCATCACCTAGACCTGACATGAATGGTGAAAAGAATGTGTTTGGAGTAAGATATGAACTGGCAGTTGTAATTGAAACATAGAATTTAAAGAAGGGTCTTTCATAGAGGACCCAGAGTCTATAAAAAATAGAGGCATTAGTTGTAGGGATGGACCACCAACCCTTATATACTAAATTTTCCTCCAAGAATAAATTTTTTGGAAAACCTTTAATCCCATCAAAGTACACTATGTCTATTGTTTTTAAAGGAGACCCATTTCAAGAGATCTTTGAACAATAATATTATTGTTCCCAAAATCCGTCAATTATTTTTGTAGACAACATGCTGATCATTTTGGTCCTATAGGCCAAAATGGTCTCTTTCTTTCTTTCAAAATGTTCTAAACAATTAAGTTTTTCAAATATTCAAAGCCTTTTCAGCTAAGGAAGTCACAGGTTCAACATGAAGGCTTTCTTCAAAGGAAGTTCAAAACACTTAAGGCTTTTCCTTAATGTTTTGAGGATGGTTCAACGTAAAGGTTTAATCAAAAGACTTAATAGTGGGCTTCAAAGAAATAGAATGAACCACTTTAAACCATTAAACCATTGGACCCCACCTCCTCAAGGTTTAAAGGTTTAATGACTTCAAAGGTTCAATGACTTCAGCAGACTTAAAGAAAAGAAGGATTCAAAGAGTTAATATTGAACCGTTGAACTATTGAACCTTGAAATTTGAAAGGTTTAAAGGTTTAATGAGTTCAACAAGTTTGAAGGACTTAGAGAATAAAAGGATTCAAAGAGTGAAGATTGAACCATTAAACCTTTAACCAAAAAGGTTCAAACGTTCAACAAGTTCAAAGAGTTCAATGAACTTAGAAAAATAAAGGATCTAGAGAGTTTGAAGCTTCAAAGGATTCAAAGAAATAGAATGAACCGTTGAACCTTGAACCAAAATAGTTCAAAGGTTCAAAGGGTTCAAAGAGTTCAAAGTTTGAAAGGAAGCTTCGAGTGAATGCAAGAAGTGGAAGATTCTAGAAAGAATTTCAACCAAATGGTTCAAAGAAATGGTTTAATCGAATAAAAAAAGAGAGTAAACACGGCCCTTTACAAAACATTCAATCGTTGAACCATTTGACCTTTGAACCAAAAGAGTTCAAGGTTCAAGGTTCAAAGAGGTTCAAAGTGACTAGTGACATCCCAGTGGATGTCAATTTTAGGGTGATAGAATAACCGTTGATTTTCAAAAGACCTGAGAACAAACTCAGTGATCAGCCAAGGAGCTAAAGGAGCCAGTTGAAAGTGAGAAGATAGCCCTGAGAACTTAGATCTCCAAGGAAAGATAAAACATGGCAAGGAAAGAGAGAACAACTATCGGAAATCTAGAAATATCTATAAGAGAGTTATTTCTAGTAGGTGGAATAGTCCACCAGGTGGACATCAGGGAACATAAACATTCAAAGGCGCAGCCTATTTTTTTGCATTAAGTAAAGGTGAATAGATAGCCATGTAAGCTTCATAAAGAAGACCAAATAACCCATGCTCAGGAGGAGACATTTGAGATGTTCAGAATGCCAAAGTCAAGGCTGATGACATGTTCTATAATGGCCCTTTCATAGATATTTAATACATTCAATTTAGCATGGGCTATTTTCATGAAAATAAGTGCCCAAGTCTTTCTTATGATCTTATATATTGTAATCTCTCATTTTGTATCAGGGATATATCTCTATTATTCAAAGTGAAGCTCTACCCAAATTGAAACACAATCCTAAGACTTTGAGCTCATACTGTTAATCATATTTTGTTAAATGAATGAGAAAGCAAGTGACCTTTCAGACTTTGTGTTGGAATAAGCTTGTGTCATCTATGAAATTATTCTTAGGTCTGTTTCCTAAATATAGTCTTGTCCATTTAATCAAAAAAGTAGAGCAAGTGGAAATAAGCTAGAAGATGTCCTGAAGCTAACTGTGGGAGACTTTGTGCTACCATAAGTGTCTTCAGTCTGTGTTTTGTGTAAAGGATAATAGAGAGACTTTGAGCTCTCTTTATCCTTCATAATCCTTTATTCTATTGTAGTATGTGGTGGAGACTTTGGGCTACATTTCATTCTATGGTGTCCTTGTCCTAAATCAGTGAGAAAAACAATGAAAGACTTTGTGCTTTTGTGGGTTTCTCATGGTTTCTATTACTACCCAAGAAGAATCTTGTTGTTGACTGAATATCACTTTTGAAAGAAGAGAAGTGCCTTTAGTAATTACACCAAAATTCTCCTCTGTTCTATGAACATCATATCTAAAAAAAGAGAGATGGATGGTATGACTTCACCCATGTGTGTATTTTCATCTTATGTATATATACTATAGTATACTATGAATTATAGGAAACCTCCCCTTACTGAGAGGAGAGATTTATCTCATTCTGACTGTGGTCACCACACCCATTTTGCTACATAAATGTCCTTATGATATGTTTGATGCACTTATTTTGTCATCAGTCAGCTGGTGACAAAATATTCACCCAACAATTTTTTGGTGACTCTGCTGGGGAAGAATGCATAGTTTGAAGCCTTAAGCTTCAAATTGAAGCAGTTTCAGTTATTTTCCATATCTATTTTACACTTTGTTAGATCCAATAAACACGCAAAGCCAGAGAGCTCAAGGTATTTTTGACCCTATATTTGAGTTTGTGCAGCAAAATAATTTTGATATTTCCCCTCCAAAAACTCACCTTTAACAAACTAGGATTTTTCCTCCTACAAACATCAGGTCCCCAATACTAGGCAAAGTTACTCTTTCCTCTACTAATAGAGCTTTGTCCATATATATCCCAAAGATATTTATTATTACTCCTTTCAATAGACATATCATGGTAGCTCGAGGCCCCTAGGTAATACTTTTGGTCCCCTTAATCTGACCCCACCTCTACATGAGCTACCCTGTAGCTCAAGGAAAAATTTCCCCAAGTTCTATGGTGATGGGAAAGTTTATCTTGATGAACATATTACAGCCTTTTGTATAGCCTGTGGTGTAATAGGCATTGAATATGAAGACACTGTAGTTAGACTGTTTGTGGAAACATTGTAAGGCACTATTACAGATTGGTTTTATCATCTACAAGAACAAATAGTGACTAACTGGAACACTCTCAAGGCCAAATTTGAGGCTAGATTCAAACCTACAAAAGATGCCCACACCTTGTTAGCCCAGCTTACACAAATGAAGAAGGAGCCTCATGAACCCATGAGAGACTTCATTGCTAAATTTGAAAAGTTGAGGAATAAGATTCCCACAATTGCTCAGTCGATAGCTGAGAATCTTAAATACTTATTCATCAATTCTCACATTCCTAAAGTGAGTTTCTTGTTGAGGCAAGTTGGCCACATAGATCTTGCTGCAGCTCAAATTCTGGTGACTAAGGTTGAACATGACCTTATATTGGTAGGAAAGATAAGAAGAGATCCTAACAGAGGTAAATCTTCTTCATCTTCTGAATATTCTTCCATAAGCACCACTGATCGTATGGTACAAAAGCTAGGAAATAAATTGTTAGCTCTCAAAAAATAAATGGCACAAGGGATGTTTGCTCCTCCTTATCAGGATATACCAAGGAGGACATTTCCCAACTAGTCAAATTAGGGTAATAATACAAAAAATCAAGGGAAACTAAGTCACCTTCCTCCCCCAATAGAGAAACTTGCCATTGAAGCAGCACTCGCTAACTCAGTAGTTGGTTATCTTGAAACTAAATCTTATTTTTCTTTCCAACCTAAGTTGAACCAAGAAGATGATGTTGATCTCTTTGCAGAAGGCTAAGAAGAATTAGCTGGTGAATCCAACATTAGTTTTTTGAATTACCAAGATGAACTTAAAAGTAAAGGCGAAGCATTTGATGGATCATACGTTGTATTTACCATGTCCCAGAACTAGTCAGCTCAACAAGTGGATAAAGGAAAAATAAGGGAAGAATATCAGCCAGTAATTTCAATTTCTAAACAAGGAACTTTTCTACCTTTCTAATCAAAGGACCCGGTGATCACTAAAAAAGTAAGTACCTAAAATATTCCTTCACCTTCTACTTCAAATTTACAGACCAATCTTACACCCAACAAAAACTAGATTGATGGATTGCCTTCCTCTATTTCAAATTCATTTCAGTCATTTAATATAATTGACCCTACTAAGAAGACCAAAATTTAAATGTCTGAATTTGAATTCTTGCAAGCCAACCTTAAGCAGTTGGATAGGTTAGTTCAATGCATCAAGAATAAAACCATCCCTACAAGACAAGAAATTTCAAAAGTGACTCTTATTCCCCCAAAGAACACACCTACCTAAAATAATCTTGTGATTACTTCTCGAGCTACCCCTAGAAAGATAGAACCATTTTATGTCTCCTTGTTGAGAAACGGTCATCAGCTAAATAATTGCATAATTAATTTTGGTGCATCTGACAATGTCATGCCCACCAAGGTGGTAGAATATCTTGGTATCACACTGACTAAAACCTTTGGAGATGTTTCTCCATGGAAAATAAACAAGTGCCTCTACTGGGACAAATCAAAGATGATCAATTTGCATTTGCGGCCTTCCCAGATAAAAGAATCAAAATGATAGTCCTAGTGGACGTCCCAGCCTCCTACGACATTCTTCTTGGGAAATTTTTTTGCAAGGACGTTGGTGGAGAATTGAGCATGAACCCATCTGAGGTGAGGATCCCTATTAAGGGCATCATGTAAAGGCTAATTCCTAAGAAGGAATCAAAGTACATTGTCACCCAAATGTTAGCCCCTGAAGCTCAAATTCTATTTGAGTCTTCAGGCATGGGTAATTAATTTTTGTCTACTAAAGACATTCCTATTTTAGCAGATAAAATCTTACTAAGTTACAATCCAAAAAATTTAGATAAGACATTAAAATAATTGGTAGAGTGCAGTACACATGAAAAAGGATCTTCCCTTCTTGATGAGGAAAAATCTGAAAGAATATCAAATTTTAATGATGTTTGGGTTCTAGAATTTGACAGTAGCAATTTTTATACTAGTTTTAGGGATGGAGTTGTTTTGATATCTCCTAAAGGAGATATTTTTCTTTATGCATATAAGTTTTAGTTCAGCAACACTAACAACACTGCTGAGTATGAATCTTTATTGTTCAGTTTAAAGGTTGCTCAAGATAAAGGTGTTAAGCTCCTTCATACCAAAGGAGATGTTGAGCTAGTGGTTTATCAGGTGAGGAACCTGTATCAAACCAAGAATGAGAGATTGTGACATTATCACAATCTAGTATGGGACTTCATTGAATCTTTGATGCTTTTGGTATTTCTATCATGCCCAGAGAATTCAACAGTCATGTAAATGCATTGGCCATCTCTACAACTCTCTTGGTCTGTCACCAAGATTTCAAAGAAGATAGGTACGCTATTGAGTTGGTCTTTCGACCATGTGTACCTAATAATGCTAACCATTGGCAGGTGTTCAATGGTGACAACCAAATCATTACTTTTTTGGAATAGATGAACAGCTTTGAGAAGCTTCATTTTGAAGGCAGTGAATCTCCACCATGAGAATCAGCTCCTAAAACAAATTCAAAAGCTAATGAAGAATTCCTTCAGATCAAAGAGAATACAATTCCCAAAGGATTAGTTTCTCTTGAGAAACTTTTTTACAAGCATGATAGGTTTATCAAGGAACAATAAATAGATTCTAAATCCTCCAAAGATTTTGATCAAATAAATTTGAGTACAGAAGACAATCCAAAAATGGTCAACATTGGGATTTGTTGTACCCCTGATGAAAAACTCAAATTTATCACTCTGCTTCACCATTACATTGATGTTTTGGTATACTCATATGATGATCTAAAATCTCTCAGACTTGAAGAAATCAAGTACGAAATTCCTCTCAAGATTAGGTTGTTGCCTCACAAGCAGAAGCAAAGGCAGTACAACCCTAAGATATCAAGCATGATTTTATCTGAGATACAGAATGCTGAATGCAAGAATTATTTTCTCAATCCATCATTCCACTTGGGTTGTGAATATAGTCCCTGTAAGAAAGAATAATGGAGAAATCTGACTTGTGTTAATTTTAGAAATTTGAATCAGTCATCTTTAAATGACAACTATCCCCTGCCCATCATGGATCAGCTACTGTAGACAGTGACTGGCACTGAGATGTTAACAATATTAGATGGATTTTTAGGATATAATCAAGTGGAAGTTGGTGAAGTAGACCAATATAATACCACCTTCACAACACCTTAGGGAACCTTTGCATATCATAGAATGCCTTTTGGCTTGATCAATGTTGGCGCCACCTTCCAAAGAGCAATGGATCTTTCTTTTAGAAATGAAATGGGTAAGTTCATTGTGGTATACCTTGATGACTTGATAGTCTTTTCTAAACATCATCCTAATCATGTGCATCATTTACAACAAGTGCTAGAGTGATGTAGGTAGAATGGTATTTCTCTTAATCCCAAGAAATCAATTTTTGGGGTTACAGAAGGTAGACTTCTCGGTCACACTGTATCCTGAGAAGGCATAAAGATTGACCTAGAAAGGGTCAAATCCATTCAAGAGCTTTATCTCCCTGCCAGTAAGACTACAACTCACTCTTTCATTGGAAAGGTAAATTTTCTACAAAGGTTCATTCCTAAATTTGCAAAGAAGACTTGTCATATTGTCAATATGATGAAGGGCAAAGCCACTTTTAGCTAGACTGAAGAAGGAAAATCAGCATTTTGAGATATCAAGGAAGCTATCACCCATGCCCCAATTCTAGTTTGTCTTGATTACACCAAAGACTTCATGATGTATAGTTATGTTTCTAAACATACGCTTTCAGCCATCTTGGTTTAAATGAGCAAAGAATGTGTGGAATCTCCCATATCTTTCATGAGTTTTCCTCTTAAAGCTCATGAGCTGAAGTATTCAAACATGGAGAAGCATGCTTATGCTATGGTAAATGTGGTAAAACACTTCCATTTTTACATCTTAAACTCACACACTATTACTTTGGTTCCTGATACAACAGTCAAGTCCATACTAACTCAACAAGTGTTTAGAACCAAAAGGGGCAATTACATTGCCAAAATATAGGAGTTTGATCTTGTCATCAAACCAATGAAGCTCATGTGGGGAAGGGATCTCTACCAATTAATTAATGATAACATCCTAGAAGAAGTAGGGCATGAAGAAATAGGTGTTGAAGACATGCCAACAGTTCTCTTTATCACCACTACGAATGAGTGGTATTCAAATATTTCTCATTTCCTTACCTATGGTGAGTGTCCTACTCACCTGTCTCCTAAATAAAAGAGGATTGTTAAGTTGAAAGCTTCCAATTTTGTCCTATGGGATAACGGTCTATATAAGAGGAACCTTGATGGGGTATTCCTTCACTACGTGGATAAAGCATAGCAAAATAAAATTTTGGAGTCCTTCCATAATTTAGTTGTGGAGGACATTTTTTTGCACTTGTAACTACCTATAAGATTATGTGAGCTAGATACTATTGGCCTACTCTATTTTGAGATATATACATTTGGGTGCGTAGATGTGAGCTGTGTCAATAGTTCATTGGTGAACCCAAGCTGACTGCATTACCTCTCAAGCCTATGGTGATAGAAGAGACATTTCAGCAATGGGGAATTGATTTCATTGGCACTATAAATCCATCCTCAAGTGCTGGACATGATTATGTCCTTACAGCCACAAACTACTTTACTAAATGGGTGGAAGCCATTCTAGTCAAGCATGCTACTTTAGAGGTGGTATATAATTTCCTCAAGGAAAACATCATTTCCAGGTTTGGGGTCCCAACCAAGATTGTAACAGACAATGCAACCTATTTCTCTTCTCATGAGATTACCCAGTTATACTATTATGGGATTATTCTCTCCCACTCTTTTGACTATTATCCATAAGGAAATGGTCAAGAATAATTAAGCAACAAGAACTTGGTGACCATTATCAAGAAGTTGGTAGATGACAATCAGAGAACCTGGCATAAAGCATTTCTTGATGCTTTATGGGCAAATAGAGTTACACCCAAGAGGGCAATTGGCATGTCCCCATTCCAACTTTTATATGGTTTGAATGTAGAGATACCAATCACCCTAGAATTACCAACATTAAAGTTAGCAAAGGAAGTGGAATATTTAACTTTTGAAAGTTCCATCAATAAAAGGATCATGTGCTTGACGTAACTTAATGAGCAATGAACTATGGTGGTGGACTAAATTATTGCGCATCAAAGTCTGGTAAAGAGACTCTTCAATCATAAATCAAAGATCTATGATTTTTAGATTAGAGATCAAGTCTTGTTGTGGGAAAAGAGGAGAGAACCAAAAAGAATGCATGGAAAATTAGATTCCATATGGAGAGGCCCATTTGCCATTCATCATTTAAATGGCGAAAATAGTTTCTTGCTAAAATATCAAGATGGAACGCCATTTACTCTACCTCATAGTGGGTAGCATCTAAAGCACTTCAATCCTTGAATTATCATATAAGTCCCGTTGTACATTTGTATATATGTATAATATTTATTTGTTTTGTGTTTTTTGTTTGTTTTTGGTTCCATTTGGTTTTTGGCACCTTTCTTTTTGGGTAAGCATGACTCCATAGCCTAGTGGCATAAATGAAGGCATTGAGATTCTAGATTATACTCCCTTTGATTGCTTCTATTTTCAATTGATGGGAGTTCCCTAATTGGAGCCAGTTATTGTTCTCAAAATCCATCACTTTTTTTTATAGACAATAGGCTGATCATTTTGGTCCTACAGGCCAAAATGGTCTCTTTTTTTCTTTCAAAATGTTTTGAGTAGTTAAGTTTTTCAAATATTCAAAGCCTTTTCAGCTAAGGAAGACATATGTTTAATAGGTAGGATTTCTTCAAAGGAAGTTCAAAACACTTAAGGCTTTTCCTTAGTGTTTTAAGGATGGTTCAACACAAAGGTTTGATCAAAAGACTTAACATTAGGATTCAAAAAAATAGAATGAACCACTTTGAACCATTAAACCATTAAACCCCACCTCCTCAAGGTTCAAAGGTTCAACGACTTCGGTCGACTTAAAAAAAAGAAGGATTTGAAGAGTTAAGATTGAACTGTTGAACTATTAAACCTTGAACTTTGAAAGGTTCAAAGGTTCAACGAGTTCAACAAGTTTAAAGGACTTAGAGAATAAAAGGATTCAAAGAGTGAAGATTGAACCATTGAACTGTTTAACCTTTAAACAAAAAGGTTTAACAGGTTTAAAGAGTTCAACAGACTTAGAAAAGGAAAGGATCTAGAGAGTTTGAAGCTTCAAAAGATTCAAAGAAATAGAATGAACCGTTGAACCATTTAACCTTGAACCAAAATGGTTCAAAGGTTCAAAGGGTTCAAAGAGTTAAAAGTTCAAAAATAAGCTTAGAGTGAATGAAGGAAGTGGAAGATTCTAGAAAGAAGTTCAACCAAATGGCTCAAAGAAATGGTTTAGCTGAAGAAGAAAAAGAGAGTAAATGCGGCTGTTTACAAAACATTCAATCGTCGAACCATTGAACCTTTTAACCATTGAAATTTTGAACCAAAAGAGTTCAAGGTTAAAATTTAAAAGTGACCAGTGACATCCCCATAGATGCCAATTTTAGGGTGATGGAATAACTGTTGATTTTCAAAAGACCTGGGAACAAACTCAGTGACTAGCCAAGGAGCCAAAGGAGCTAGCTGAAAGTGAGAAGATATCCCTAAAAACTTAGATCACCAAGAAAAGACAAAATGTGGAAACGAAAGAGAGAAAAACTATAGGAAATATAGAAATATCTATAGGAGAGTTATTTCTAGTAGGTGGAATAGTCCACCAATTAGACATTAGGGAACACAAACATTCAAAGGTGCAACCTATTTTTCTGCATTAGTAAAGGTGAATATATAGTTGTGTAAGTGTCATAAAGAAGACCAGACAACCCATTCTTAGGAGGAGACATTTGAGATGATTAAAAAGGCCAAAGTCAAGGCTGATGACCTATTCCAGCATGGCCCTTTCACATATATTCAATACATTCAATTCAGCATGGGCTATTTTCATGAAAACAAGTGCCCAAGTCTTTCTTGTAATGCTATATATTGTAATCTCTCATTTTGTATAAGGGAGATCTCTCTATTATCTAAAGTGAAGCTCTACCCAAATTTAAAGATAATCCTGAGACTTTGAGCTTAGATTGTTAATCATATTTTGTTAAATGAATGAGAAAGCAAGCGACCTTTCAGATTTTGTGTTGAAATAAGCTTGTGTCATCTAGGAAATTGTTCTTATGTCTTTTTCCTAAATAGAATATTATCCATTTAATAAAACAAGTAGAGAAAGTGGAAATAAGCTAGAAGATGTATTAAAGCCAACTTTGGGAGACTTTGTGCTACATAAGTGTCTTCAGTCTATGTTTTGTGTAAAGGATACTAGAGAGATTTTGAGCTCTCTTTATCCTTCATAATCCTTTAATCTATTGTAGTATGTGGTGGAAACTTTGGGATACATTTCATTTTATGGTGTCCTTGTCATAAATTAGTGAGAGAAAAAATGAAATACTTTGTGCTTTCATGGGTTTCTTGTGGTTTTCATTACTACCCAGGAAGAATCATGCTGTTGACTGAATATCACTTTTGAAAGAAGAGAAGTGCCTTCAGTAATTACACCAGAATTATCCTCTATTATGTGAACATCATCTCTAAAAAAAGAGATATGGATTGTATGATTTCACCCATGTGTGTATTTTCATATTATGTATATATACTATAGTATACTATGAATTATAGGGAACATCCCCTTGCTGAGAGGAGAGATTTATCTCATTCTAGTTATGGTCACCACACCCATTTTGCCACATAAATCTCCTTATGTTGTGGTTGATGCACTTATTTTGCCGTCAGTTAGCTAGTGACAAAATATTCACCCAACAAATATGAGCTCTCAAATTTAGAAATGATTTATCGATTCTCTAATCTTTGGCCTTCCCTTCTTGACCTACATGACTAGATCACAACAAAGTGGAAGACCCTTATGGAAGGTAACCTCCACATTTTCCCTTATGCCAAAGGATTTTTTATTTTTGTTATTGATCTTAAAAAGACAAAAATGTTGTATTCTAGGATTCCAAGTGGTCTTTAGATCATAACTTTCTTATCTTCAAGCCATGGTTTCCAATTTTTGACCCACTCACAAAGAACTTTGACATCCATCTAGTTTTGGTTAAGCTCCCTATTTACCACTACAATTTTAGATAGAATACTATTTTAAAGATATTAAAAAATATTTGGGTAACTATGTCTCAGTTGACTGAATGTTATCACCACCCTAATTTTTCATAGATGTTGGTTATGCTAAATATTTTTTAGATTTTCCTAAAATTATCAAATTGAGGGTTCAAGATTACATTTTTAAATAGTCCATAGATTATGATAACTTGCCTTTTTATGCTAAAATTTCTTTGAAATAGGGCATTTGTCCTTTGAATGCATCTCTTCTAAACTAAAATGGGAGTCTCATGATGAAAGGATGCCCTCCCTGAACATAGATTTATTGGTAGTGACTTTGAACGAAGAAAATTTTATGAGGACCTACAAGGAGGTGATTTAGGAAATGAAGAACCATATTTGGTAACAAAATTATTTAATATATATATCTTTAGGGTCATGGTCCTCTAGAATGAAACTCTTATTCTAAGGGAAAAACCAAAGGTTGAAGATGACAAATTATAGTACTTTAATTAGTTGAAATATCTTTATCCATATACCCTAAAGCCTATAATAGTGGAGAATGGACCAATGTGAAAAAAAGAAAAAATACAAAAGAGTAGTCGTTCAAAATTCTTCTAGCATGTCCCTCTACTAAGGAGGGCCATGCATAAGTTTGGTAAAATCCTATAGAGAAACTACGAATGTCCTTTATTTCTATGGAGGAATAGAAGATTAGTGGATGTTTCATATAATCATCCCTAGCTATGTTATATTTTATTATGGTAGGTTTGTTTTGTTGTAAGGTTATGCTAGTTTATGTCTCTTAGATTGGTGTTGTTGTGTTTGTATTTCCCACTTCATTTCCACTAGTAGAGGCATCCCATTTGAGCATGAATGTCTTATATTTTTCTCCTCTGTAATAAGTTATGAGACCTTAAAAACCTATGAATTTTACCCTATCTAATAAAAAAGTGTAAAGTAACCTTAGTTTAATAAGATATATAAACTCTACGGAAACTATAAATACTAATTTCTAATAGAATATTTTAGGTCAATTACCATCAAATGATTTTTACCTAAAGGTTAAGGTTACCATTAAAGTTGATAGTTGGGATCATAGATATGAAGTCTATGAGAAGAATAGGTGGACACCTTATATTCAATGATATAATATAATTACATGTCCTTGGTGATTTTTGTATCATGTTATTAGAAGATGCATAGACTTATCCCTACTCAAGTCACCCTAGTTTGACTAAGATGATGATTGATCTCACGTCAATTTATTTTTGGTCAAAAATTGAGATGATGTTACTAGATGTATAACATGATGTTTGGAGTGTCACTAGGTTAAATTTAAAAATTTACACCCATCACCTTCATTGCATACACATGAGCCTCTGAAATGGAAGTGAAAAGTTATTAACATGGACCTTTTTCAAAGACTTCCAATGTCTAAGAATAAACATGATGTAATCTTGGCTATAGTGGATGAATTAACCAAGGTTTCTCACTTTATGCATTGGAATTTGATAGATTATTTTCTAATTTAAATAGAATGATTTATATAAGAGATATTTAGATTGCATATAATACTAGAGAAGATCATTTGAGGTTCGGATACTCAAAATACATCTCGGTGTTATAAAAATTTGCATGCATCTTTACGAACAAATTTAAGCATTAGTATAGCCTATCACCCAAAGAAAAATGTTCAAACTAAGAGAGTGATCCAATTCTTTGGAATATTTTATTATTATGTATTGCATGGATCAATAGTACAAGTGGGATGTTATATGATATACTTTAATTATAAAAATTTATATCATTATAATTTTGACATGGTTCCTTTCAAATCACTATAAAATATAATCTATTGTAACCTTATCGTTTGGGATAATATATGGTGCATACTTGTATTTGGTCTTAAAATGCTTCAGGATATGGAAGAATAATTTAATACAATAAAAAATTGATTGATATAAGTTTTCAACTAATAGAATAATTATGCAAATATGAATAAAATTCCTATTATGAAAAAAAATTAAGGTAAAACGAAATAAAAACTCTATTATGTTTGGAAAATAATCCAAACTAGCTACATAGTATTTAAGAAGTTTTCATGTCTTGGAAGTAGTTAATAAAGATTCATATACATTTTTTTCCTCCAGTTCTACCACCATTACATAGTGTTTTATAAGTTTATTTTCTTAAATGTTACTATAAAAATATGTCACTTATCATTGATTGGAATTATCTATAAGTTCAATACCTAGGATTAGTACTTGTAGAGCCCTTGTTGATTATTGATAATATTAAAATTAGTTTTTGAAACAAATAAGTCTCATAGTGTAAGGTTTAGTGGGATAGGTACTCTAAGGAGATTGCTACATTGGAGGATCTTGAAGAGTTCTCTAAGACTTTTCCTAATTTAGCTAAGTTTTTTCTATTCTACAACTAAGATGATGTCTTTTCATAAAGAGGTAAGATTTTAAATATAATTTATATAGATATATTATTTAATTCCTTTTTACTATAATAAATGGCATTGTATGCCATGTGGATTTGATATCAAGTGAAGTAGATTTTATTATATAGCTATTATTTACCATTTTAAAAATTATCGATTAATGGGTGATTATTATATGTGATTCATTTATTATTTTTGCAAAATTTAAATTATTATTAATGTTAGATATATTTGACATATTTATACTACTCATGTTTCTAAAATTTATTTAATGGTTATGTTGATAAATACTATCATATTGTTTTGATGTCTTAATGTGGTTTAACCACTCATTTAGCTATGATGAGCTTGATGTTAATATAGGTTGTTACCCTAGTAGATGGAGAATATCATTGAGGATAAAATGATAGACTCATTGCTGATGGAAAATGAGAAAAAAATGTGTATACAAATATGAGAAACTCTGCTTGATAGTGAACCTAGAAATAAAACCTATACTATCACATTAAAAAAGTATAGATAGCTTATTTGGTAACTTATATTGTTTATTTATTTACCATTTTATTAATTTATAATAGGTGGAACTAATCGATCTTTTGTGGTTGAGAACATGAGAATTCAGCTAAAATTGACATAAAAATTGATAACATACTAAGTTTTATTTTTTAACATTCAACACTTATTCTATTTTGAATATATTTGTTATAAGATATGTAAGTTTTTTTAAACTATCTATATCTAAAAAATGGATTATCATTGGAAGATTTTCTTTATATTAATTTAAAATAGAATAGGTTTTATTTCAAAATAAAATAATAATCATAATAATTAAAAAAATTAGGAATTTTTATATTATCAAGAGATATTTGGTAGATGTAACATGCAATTAGACTTAGAATTGACTAATTTTAACTAAAGAAGATGATTAATCAATTTTGTTAGGTGATTTTAGAAGAACCCAATTTAAAAATAATCTTCATTATTAAACGTGCAAAACTCTAATTTTTACAAGGATACATTTTTCCCATTATGATGAGGGGTGATTACACCTTTGAAACACCTACGTAGAAATTTTAGGCATAATTTATATCAAGTGTAAGGATGCATATAAATTTTTTTTTGAAAATAAAGTAAGTGTTAAATTTATTTATAGATCATTGAAAAATAACAACACCTAACTTAAAGTTTTATGTTTAATGGGACGTTTTTCTATATATAACTCATTATTATCTGTAACATCTGTAGAGAAAATTATGAACCAAGAGGATAAACAAGACTACTAATAGTGTGAAAAAAGAGGATAAACAAGAAAGGAGAAGATATTTTATGATGCACTATAATATAACTATCAACTAAACCTACAGAGCCAAATGTTTCCATTTTAAAACTAGTGGTGGTTTGGTTGATTAAGAATTATAATGATAAGTTGATGGCTAGATTTGAACATTGTGGAATTGTGTCCCTTGCCTAGTTTTGCAGTCAGTGTCTCCATTTCCATAGAGAGCCATCATTTGACTCATTAAATCCCAAATTTAGTATTAGTGGGTAACACAAAATAAATATATTTTTAGGAGAATTAATTTATGTAGTGTCTTAGGTAACCAATGGTGGTCAACAATCAATGTTTCATCAATTGTTTGAACCACATTTTTAACCATCATTGATCACATGGTAAGTTAATATATGCATTTAAATGATATGGAATATTTATCTATATAATTATGAAGTGGTATGTGGTATTTAATAAATGATGATACTAGTAAGTTGAGTAGAGAATTCAATGAAATATGGACTTAATATTAGTTTGAAGATATCCCTTGATATGCACTCAAAGCTAAACTATGGATAGAGTGGGATGTTTTGAAATTAATACCTTGGAAGGAAAATATATGAATGATTAGAGAGATACAAAACTATGGAGAATGAGAAATTGATGGCATAATAAAATAAACTAAAGGGGTTATTTGATAATTGGGTTTCACCCTAATCCACCCCAAAATATTTTATTTATGAAAATGGTGAAAATACATATTCTTTTATTTTGGAGGAGATGATTGTAGTATATACATCATGCTAAATGAAGACCCATGTAACCTTATTTACCACTTATTAATCACATCCATGTACCAATAGAATTATAGTAAAATATTCTAAAATTTATTGAACTAACTTTATAATTTTTTACTGAATTAGTCAAACTTCATTTTCTCCTTCTCAAAATAAAACCCTATTTTTCTTTAATTGTAAGTATGGTTTGCTAATGATCCTTGGTGAAGTGTGCTGGAGATGCCATTTAATGTGGTTGTATGGGACACATTTAATTTATAACTCAAACACTTTTTGGATATTTTTCATATGTGAGTTATGTCCATTTTTTTGAGATCACTATGTTACCATAGTATTATTATGATAGATAAATTTGTGTATATAGAGATTATTCTATGGACTTAGGAATATAAGTACTATGTAAGTTGTAGTTTTGATTCATATTGAATCTATAACTACTCAAGGATATTATTAAGTTCAATTGCAATGATGTAGAATTGTTAACTTCATAAGTCTTATGGCAATAAGTATGTATACTTACTATATTTTACAAATGGAGTGTTTCATGTTCTGGTTCACTTCCTAGAATTCATTTTCTATGTGGAACTAGCTATATTATGACTTTTATACACATTATTTTATTCCTTATTAGTTTCTTATATATATTTATCATGAAGGGAAGGGTCACTCTCAATGGACAATAGGTGTACATGGGACACAAAAGGCTCTATTGATTGGAGGTAAATCATTTGATGATATTTTTCCTCTTTCTATAAATCTCTCAGCTTTAGCGGTGATCTCCTACTTCTTAATGTTTGTGTATGCATGACTTTTATAGATGAATTTAATTTATTTGTTTATTATTTAAAAGATGTACTTTTTAAAATTGTAAATATATATGTAATCATGAGATTGGTACAGATTGAGATATTTCTATGTACTTATAATTTAGATTTAATGAAAAAGAAATATTAAATTATTATTCTTAATCATTTTATCTATGATGGATGTATACTCTAATTTTTTAAATATATACTATGGAAGCATGTATTTTGAATATTATATGAAATTAAATTAAATTTTTTATATACTTTATATTTATTAGCATAAATGATATAGAAATGACAATTTCTTTTATGATTTTTAACTTTTCTACAAGTTATATAGGTTGGTTAAATATATATAATCACACATAGATTAGGGGAGATAACTTGAAAATAAATTATTATATTTTTAAAAAAGTGAGTTAATTCAATAAAAAAGGAGTTATTATGCTAGTTTTTTAACCAATGGGGTTTTCTAAAGAGAAATAGTGTACTATGTAATCTTGTGTGTGCATCATTTTTATATATTTTTTAGATTAAGGATTGTGTTAGTATTACTTATTTTATTTTAATTTATTTTTTCTATGTTTTTCTTCATTTGGTATTATATATAGCTCTTAGTTTTGTGTGAAGAGTTAAATTTATTTAACCTATGATAAACTATTGTTTGAGTAGGAGCTCTTTATGTGATTTTTTTTCCACATAATTTAGAATGATAAAAAACACAAGGATAGGGATTGAAAAATTCAATTTTCATCATTTTTAATTGTGGAATTTAAAGATGGAATATCTTATTGTGGGCATAGATCAATGGGTTACTATATCAAGAGTCGAACCTTTAGGCATGAATATAGAATATTTGGAAAAGATTGATTGGAAGGAAAAGTATTCAATCAAATTGTTTCTACCAGATTCAATTTTACTAAATGTCCCTTTGGGGAAAACTTATAAATAACTATGGAAAAGTTTGGGACTTTGTATTAGATTAAGACTCTAGTGAACAAAATTTTTATCTAAAAGAAGTTACATTCATTAAGAATAAAGGCTAGTGACTTTATAGCTATACATATGAATTATTTTGATATTGTGGAAAGTAAATTAATTTTATTTTTAAAGTAAAATAGATGAACAATAAAGTGTATTAATTTTATTTGTTATTTTTCCTAATTCTTGGGATAATCTAGTTCAACAAAAACTACTATTGAATTGACATTGAAAATTGAGGACACAGTGGGTGCCTTAATTTAAGAATAAATGTGGTGATAATTTAATAAGGAATATCACAAAAATGATTCCTTTTTTTATAATAGGTTTTTCCAAGGAATGAACTAAAAGAAATTTGGGATAGTCAAAGTCTAGAGTTAAATCTTACAACAAAATATAAGAGAAAATGTTGTGACTAGGGTAAAATAAGGATTTTTAAGAAAGAGTATAAATTTGAAAAGGTTGAAAAGGTTGAGTCATATAATAAATCCTAGACTATATAGGCAAATCCCTCTAGTGAAGAATTAAGAAATTTATTTTCAGCAACTTACAAATCTCATGCATATGATGGTGTATGGTTGATTAACTTGTGTATCTCTTTCCATATGACTTCTCATAGGGATTAATTATATGAATATGAAAATATAAATGGAGATGATATATTATTATAAGATAAATCAACCTATAAAATCATATGTCAATGTATATTCATACTGAGGTTTAAATATGTAAAGGTGATAACCCTCCCTAGTGTTATGCACTTTCTAGGTTTGACTAGAAACCTAATATCTATAAGTAAGATGAATGATGTAGGTATATAAGTAGTATTTAATAAAAATACTCATAATATTATTCATGTAGTAATCTTAATATCAAGAGGAGTCTATATAGGAAGACTATTCAAGACTGAGGTAAGCATGATAAGTAATTAACATAACAACTTTATGGTGAACAATAATTTAGATCAGGATCCTACATCACCTATAGATAAAATAATTCTATACCATTATAGGATAGGACAAATCAGAGTGAAAGGTCATTGAGAATTAAAATCTAAAGGTATGATTGAATTAATTTTTGACATCCCATTAGACTTTGATTTCTATGAGAATTGTGTGTTTGGTAATAAAAATTGAGTGAAATTTCCTGGTAGGGCTAAAAGATCAAAATGGATTTTACATTTATTGGATAGTGATGTGTGTGTATCTATGATAGTTCCATTACTATGGAAATATTTGTATTTTGTTTCTTTTATACACAACTACTAGACAAAAACTTGGGTTTCTATACCAAGGCTAAATGTGAGGTTTTTAGTAAGTTTAAGGAGTTTAAGGCTCTTGTTGAAAACCAAATATAGAATAGTATTAAGCTATTGAGAAGTGAAAATGGTGGATAATAATACTAAAATTATTTTGATAAAAAAAATTAAATACTATGCAATATAAAGGAAAAAGACAACTCCATATACACCAAAACAAGCTAGAGTTTTATAAAGAATGAATAGGAATATGATGGATAAGGTGAGAAACTTGTTTAGTAGTGTAGGATTGGAAATATATTTTTTTTTATAAGTATTCATGACTTATTTCTATTTGATCAATAAATTTTACACATTAGTAATGGTTAATAAAACTCCATTGGAAATAAGGATTGGTAATAAACCCTCTTTCAAATAACTTAGAGTTTTTGGTTGATATGCTTATATGTATATTCCAAATGAAAAAATAATTAAGTAGGATAGGAGATCATAAAGTTATATCTTTATTGGATATGGTAATAATGTTTATATATAATCTATGAAACATTGAAACAAATAAGATTGATTATAGTCATAATTATATCTTTAGAGAGGTAAAATAGGTTCCAAAACTAGAATTAGAACCAAATGATCACCCTAACCAGATTTATTTTAAATAAGAAGAGGGAGAGGAAGTGTCTAAATTTGAATTAATTTTGAAATATTAACCAAAATGGGATTCACAAGAAAATTATTTAGATGACGCTGAGGAGGAGGAACCAAAAGATATAGAACTGAAAAATTTTGATCTTTATAAAATCACATTAGATGAGAAGGAAACCTAATAGGTATAGTCCTCATAATTTTTAATTATACATTATTTTTATTAGGTTTGTTTGTTACTAATAAAAAACCCAATATTGTAAAGGGGGGAAAACCTCAAATTAAACTATGTCTTGGAAGAAATATACAGATGAATATGTGGATTCCTTAGATAAAAACAATACATGAGACTTGACAAAATCACCTCCTTAAATAAAATATGTTGGCTATAAATGGGTATTTAAGAATAATCACATTTTATATTGAATAATGGATAAGTATAAAGCTTTTATGGTATAAAATAAATTATCTTAGGTAGAGGGAATTTATTTTGGTGAGATATGTTTTATTATTGCTATTACATTTTATTATAATTCTTATAGATATTTTTATTTAGATTTCAGGTAAACCCACCTTTGATAAGTGGTGTGGGTACCATCCTTAGACACATAAAGAGGTCTAGGTCTCCCCCTAGTCAGAAACAACTAACCAAGATTACAAAAAGACCTTACCAAAAGATACATTAAGAGGATTGAGTCACCTCATGGCCAAAAATAATTAACTGAGAGTATAAGGAGGACCCACCAAAAATATTTAGCCATAGTGAAGGACTAGGAGGGCTCTAAATGGGGGAACAAAAACCACAACATTTAAATGGTGCAATAACTAGTTAGTTTTGGATAAAATGTCCACTAACCTCGACATAAGGGGGCTCAAGTCCACAAGAAGCATCTAATTTTTAATGGATCAAGAAACAACAAAGGAAGAGATAAACCACAATTGATTGGTATGAAAACTAGTCAATTTTGGCTATACAAAAAATTATCCTAAACTAAAAGAGGCCCAGGTCTTGGGATACCATCAATGTCCCTAGGGGACTGACGACGTGATTTTTGCTTTATCGAGAACCATCCTAGACATAGGAGGAGGTCTAGTTATCTAAAAAACCTTCCTAAAGGACCCAAACCCTTACTAAAGCCAAAGGATAAACACCTATCAATTTTATATAGATTAACAACTTTTTTAAACATAAAAGAGATTGAGGTCTAGATCTATAAAATAATTGCTTGGTTCCTTTAGGGACCCAATGTTCTAAAATTTTGGATGAAATGTTTTATCTGGACTAAAAACTAGCTTGGGCTAATGAAACAAAAGGAATAGGGCTCAAAATCATAAAATATTAGTAAACTAATTTGACTGGATCAAAAATTATGATATACATAACTAGACATCTAGGTCTCTATAAAATGTGAAAGAAAAAATGTGGTGGGGATCCTCAGTAGACCCCAGGTTGCTTTAGCCTAGATCAAACACCAGAGGTCATAATAGAGAAAAGAGGTTTTACATATTGTTCCTGAAACCATTCTTGGACATAATAGGTCCCATGTTTTCAAAAGAGTCTTCCACATAGAACCAATAATTATCACAAACACTGATTAGACCATAATTATCCATAAATGAAATCCAATGGTCATAAAGTAATAAATGTTACCTAGGCAAAGACTAAAAAAGATGGTTATAAGACCATGATAGAGGTCTAGATCCCAAGAGGTATTAGATGAGACAAAAATAGGGAACTTAAATTCAAAATATGTTAAAGGTGAGAAATCCAACCAATAGGTTTCAAATTTCAATAGTTCACTCATCCATTCAACCCAAGCTCAAAATATACGAACATGAGAATTTTGAAAACACTCGACCCAACCATAGAGTTTAAAACGTACATCAAATTTATAAGAGATAGTTCAAACATGTAATGGGATCAATCTTCATCAATCCCCTTTTCTTGATAGAGTGAAAACCATAGAAAAAATCCACTATACAGGAACCATATCCAAAATGGATGTGGATAAGTGTAGATTTGGTAGAAAAACTTAAAAACCAAGTACCCTGAATCATGTAATCACAAGAATTTGAAAGCACCAAGCCTTCTTTGAGGAAGAACAAAATAATTTTTTTTGGAGCTAACAAGCCTTGAGTAGTTCAAATAGGGTCTATGGGTAGTCATGAATCCAATAATGATATGAGCCTCAATCCCCCAAAACCCAGTGTTAATATTTGAGATCCATAATAGGGGTAAAGACCAATCTATGACCGCATCCATTAAATGTCCTGAATAACTATGGATAAACCACAACACCTAGAGTTTGGTGCTAGAGAGAAAACCAATTCTAATAACATCTCATCCTTTTGTTTATCACGAACATGAGTTTAGCATAGGTGAAAATAATGGTCATGGTTAGACCACATAACAAGCACTTGGATTAGTTCCTTGAAATGTTAAGTGTGAAAAACCCTAATCCAAACCAAAATGTTTTTCTCAAGCTAGACCCAAATGGTTACACCATAGTGAACACCATCTCCTAAACCCTAGAATACTATAGATCTATAAAATTGGTGATAGGTACAATCATCCTTCTCAATCTCATCCCCATCATCCTAATCTTCTTCACCTTCTTCTTCTTCCTCTACACCAGTGTTCAAACACCCTCACCTATTATGTTTCCCACTCACCATAATGGCCTTATATCTATTGTTGTTATTTTAGATTTATAAATATAAAAAATGGATGTAAAGATAAGTTTTATAAATGTTGAGCTTGAGGAGGAAATATACATGATATATCCAAAATACTTTAAGATAAGGGAAAGGAAGGATTTGGTGTTTAGGCTAAAAACTATTTATACAACTTGGAGGAATCAACAATAATGTGGAACCATAAATTTTATAGTTATGTGAGGACTTGGGATAGAAGAAGCACAACTAATCATTGTATGTATTTTAAATATGAAGGACACAATTTATTACCATAGTATTGTATATATATTGCATATTATTAATTAGTTATAACAAGGAAAATATTAGCTAATTTAAATCTCAATTATCATATCAATCTGATATGAAGGATCTTAGTATCACAAGATATATTTTTGGCATGGAAATTAGAAACGATCAAGTAAATAATAAATTGTGGTTAAATCAAAAGAAATACATTAAGATTATAGTACAAAGGTTTAAGATGTAGGAAACTAATCCTATCCTTAATCCCTTTATTATTGGTCAAAATTTATATATTGAACAATGTCCTAAAATAAAAAATAAATTGAGAACATCTATAGTCTTGTATACTAGTGTTGTTGGTAGTTTGATTTATTCGATGGTTACAAATATAACTAACATTGATTATGTAGAGAGAGTAATGAGCATTTTTTTTGAATGCATGAGATGAAAATTATATTGGGGTGAACATTATCTGTAGGTATTTATGCAAGATGTTAGAGTATGTAATATTCTATTAGTGTAATCTTAGTGTAAGCATAACATTTAATTTACACGGTTTTGTGGATTAAAATTTAAATGGATTTCTTGATTGTGAAAGATATACCAATAAGTATGTGTTCAAATTATGTTATGGAGTTTTAATTTGGATGATAAAATGATAACCTTGTGTTTTGATATCCACCACAAATGTTGATTATATGGTAGCTACTTAGAAAAGAAAGGAAGTGACTTGGCTTCAAAAGTTAATTTACATTGTCAGATTTGTTTAAATATGATTTAAGCATATATTATCACTCTCAAAGTGAAATTTTTATAGAAAGGAACCCCAAGTATCACTCTATAAGTAAACATAGTAATGTTAAATACCATTTTTAATGTAAATGGTGGAGGATGAAAATATATTATTACAGATGGTGCACATAGTGAACATTTATTATGTGATAATGAAAGTTGTGATTAATAATAAAATTTCTTGGTAAAAAAACTAAATGGGCATATTTTCCCTTAGTTGGTAAAGGTATGGCCATGTGGCCCTATATGTAAAGTATTCAACAAGTGGGACATTGTTATAATTTTTTAATTATTTAAATTTTAATAGTCTATACAACAAAAATGGGGCTTTCCTCCTTTGGCATGTATTTTTATGGATTTAGGCCGTGTTTTATATAGCCCATGGTTTTAGTACCGATGATATTAAAATACCCCTTTGATAGTGACCTATTAGCATGTTTATATATACTCCCAAATATAGTAAAGGGAAAGTTTAACTTGAAAGTATGTTGTTATATTGTAAATGGTTGAGTTAATATAACAAAAGATTTACCATGTTGGATTTTATACATGAAAGGGTTTTCCTATGTGAGATAGTGTGAGCGAGGTAATCTTGTATGTATGCCATTTTTATTATTATGTTATATTATTTATTTTTTTAGTATTGCTTCCCTCATTTTAGTTTATCAGGTTTATTTTTATCTTCAAAAATATTTAGGATAGAAAATGAAAAGTTGGTTTTTAAAATAATATAAAAAAATAATTTAATTAATATTTTTGGGTGTGTAAAACTACAACAAACTTCCATGGTAGAAATCCTAATTGTGGATATTACTCTAAAAACACATTAATTAAAGATAAAAATATTTTATTTTGCACTAAAATATATTTGAACTATTACTACTTTTTAATTGAATTTATCAAAAAGATATTTTATTTATTTAAAATTCTAGGTCCATTGGATTCCTAAGTGAATTGTATATATACTTAACAAAATTTTAAATATGATACCATGTCCATTTAAGCCTTTCAAGTACCATAGAATATATGTCAATATTATATAATTCCCAAGTCAGGGAAAAATAATACCCTCTGCAAGTTGAGCATAATTTTAAATTTTAGAGGCAAGCCTAAAATATAAAAATTAGGATGACCATGATTTATCAGGCTTGGATCCTTATCGAATGTGATGGAAGTCCACACATTATCACACTCATGTTGAGATGTGTCTTCAATATGTCATTATATAACACTTTGAAAATTATTTTCTAAATGGAAAAGCTAAGAATGAGGGAAGTTCCATTTTTATATTCACTTTATATTTTTTTTACTAGGGTATAGATAACAATTTTTAAAGACCCCCATAACCTTATACAATCAAAACCAAAATAAATACTAATGAAATCTCTATGGAATCAAATAGCGACCATATAATAGATAAAAAGTAATGAACTATTGCCAAACCTTAAAATAGAGTGTTCAACAAGCCAACCAACTAAGCAAACCACAATACAACCAAAAAATCAATAGAAACATTTCAACACCATCCAAAAACAATAATTTAACCACTTGTCAAACTACAACAAACCTAATGTCCTAAAACTAGGAAATTCTTAGTATTAATGTTTATTATGATTTCATATTCTAAGAAGTTGAGGCTCTTATCAAAATTTAAAAGTTTTGAAAAATAATTTATACAATTTAAAATTCTTAAGTAATATTTTTGAGCTTACTTTTCCTCATGAGGTTTTCCTTTAGAAATTAATAAACTTGAAACTACACATAATCATCAAGAGAATCTTGCACTGCCTTCTTAGGTCAACTATCAAACTAATCTATAAAATCTAAAACAAATATCTCTTTTTGGAATTCCTCCATAAAGGAGAAAAACTCCTACTACAACTATACCTATTCCACCTTTTTTATATAATCATTAACATTATTTTTAACTCATCCTCAAGCTTTTTTAAATTCTTATCTGTCTTATTATACCCAAGGGGGAATAAAACTTTATCGATCTAAATATTTTAACTGAGAAAGAGAATCCTCCACTAAGTATTAACCTTGTAATTTTTTTGCATTCCCTTCCTCATAAAATTATTCTAACAATACTTATGTCCTTTTATCATGTATATCTATATGGGATATAAAATTAAGGCATTTCTTCTTAAGGTAACCCATCTATTGGTAACCACAATAGTGAATGTTGATATTCTCTTAGTCTAATAGTTGAATCCAAGATCCTTCATTTGACTTGAGATTTATATTTTTTTATCTTGAGACATTCACTTTATATATTTCTAGGTAAACAATACTAATATTATGTTACTATCTATTTGTCACTACCTTAAATTCTTTACCCAATTGTAAAGGATATGATTACAATTTTTATTTTATTTATTTATTTATTTTTAATAATAATTCTAATGGAATAATAAGATATATAAAATTATGTTTCACATTTATTGATCATGATATCTTCTTTATCTTATAATGATACATATTTATACAAGATACAAGATACACGATATTATACATTTTATTCATAGTGAAAATAACATTATATTTTATCTAATCATGATTTTAACTATATTTCACACCCTATTCTCAAATATAGATGGGGGAAGAACCATAATAATCTATATATTATCCTATTAATTATAAATTTTCATATGTTTAGTGCAAACTAATGTTTACATATGACAAGGATTGAATTTTGTGACAAGTCGTGTTATAATAATGACAAAATAATAAACATATAATGTTGAAAGTAGGAAAATAAATTCAAAAATAAATATTTCACCTCAAAATAATGCCACCAAGAGAATGCAAGACACTATATTTTAAGTGGGTAAATTGAACCAATGGAAGAAAACTCCACATGTATTAATAAGTATTGAAATAATAATAATATCCAAGTACAATTTTAATAGAAGAAAAGAGAAAGAGAAAGAGAGATTGTCTTGAAGCTATAAACAAGTGTTTAAAGATGAATTTGTGTGTAATGCAAGAGGACATACTTAATTTAATAGATCTATAAGGAAAGATGAGTTACACAACCATATTAGTGTGTGATAAGTGTCCCTAATACCCATAAGGTGATGGGAAAGTTTTTGAAAAGTGTTGGAGGAGTTACATGTAACTCAAAGATTCTATTAAAAAGGGACAAAAGAGGTGTGACACCTAATAAATTTAAAATGCATGAGTATAAAACTCACGTAATAATAAATGCATTAATTTGGTATTTGAAATACATTAAATAAATATTTATCTCCAACATTCCCCCTTAATATTTATTTTGGGTCCAAAAGAGATGATAAAACCTTAGATTAATAATGTAATTGATGTTACATTATTATCCCTCTTATTGAAAACATAATTCAAGAGGAATTATAATTTTTACACTGATTTGAGAAAAGAAAGAAGAATAGAGTAGGTGTCACCAAGATGTTTTGAAAGTGAAGTGTGTGATCATCAATCATATCCAATAATCAATATCATACAAGAATTTCAATCCACATAGGAGCAAATACCAATAATAAAGGATATGGCAAGAAATGATCCACTATACCTATAGAACATAATATTAAACCAATATTCATGTTGAGTAAAATGCCATAAAATGTGATTTACAAAAAATTATTGTAATAAAAGTGGATCTAATAAAAATCAAAAGGATCAAAAGAAAATTTTCATAACAAAGTGTTGAATCTTGCACAAAAAGGAAGTCAATAAAAAATAATAGCTCCAAACAAAGCATAATTCCTTGACAACTTATAATAAGAATTCAAAACCAAAGCAAGGAATGCATTTTATTTTTAGTTTTAAACTAATCAAAAAGGAGACAAATAAAATTTTGAATCTTACACAAAAATGAAGTCAATAAAAACTAATAGCTCCAAACAAAGCATAATTCCTTGACAACTTATAATAAGAATTCAACACCAAAGCAAAGAATGCATTTTTTTGAGTTTTAAACTAATCAAAAAGGAGACAAATAACATGTTTTATTTTTAAAAAAAATATATCCTAATTAAATAAATTGAGTAATTATCAAAATAAGACACATCAAATTATCGATAAAATACCATAACTTTAAGGATCCAAATTGGTTTAACCTTTGAATAAGGTGTTTTAGTAGTTTTCCAACAATGGGCATGAGAAATATTATAACCAAAAGAAGTCTTATGAGATTGAAAATCATTATAGTGAAATATCCTTTGGTGAGGGGAATAATATGACTTCACATTAACATTAGATGGATTGAAACCAAACCCTACAAAAATTTCTTTAGTTTTAAGCAAAAAGGGATCCAAAATGTCTTTTTCATGTTTTCTAAGACCACTACTAGAACAACCATTGATTTCTTAATGCTCAAACGAGGGTTAGGAATTTTTTGTTTCATAACAATATTCTCTTTAGGATAATAATAAACACATTTTGAATTAACCTAAGAGGTGTTAATATGTTCAAAATAAGGAAATTTTAAATTAAGTGTGTCAACTAAAGTATGAATATTATAAATTTTATCATTAAAATATGTTTTCAAAGAATTAATAGTCATGTTCTAACATTTTATTTGAAATTTAAGAGCATTAATTTCATTATTTTTAAAAAATAATTTGTTTTATAACATTTTTGAAGGATAAAAATAATGCTAATTTAAAAGCCATTGAATTATGATTGATAAAAATTAAGAAAATATCAATATAAATAATTTAAACAATTCCTATGATAAAATATGATATATAAACATTAAATATGAATAATCTTGAAATTAATAATTGGGCAAAAAGTATCAATTTTATTACCATGAAACACAAGATATGAAAATATTTGTTAATATTTGACAATGCCTTATCAATAAAAAACTTAACCATTAGTGAGAAAAAAGGAATATGCCTATTCACTTATCACAAATTAAAAAGTTCAATGATGCATCATACCAAATTTTATGTCTCCAAAAAAGATCAAAAAATAAATAAAATATTACGGTTATAAGTGATAGTGAGATTAGCAATTCAGAGGACTTTTATAAAACTCTATAAGAAGCTTCAACTTCAGATCTAGCACCTAAGGAAGATCAAGGGTAATTTGTTAATGATTTATAATTTTAGAGGAAGGATTAGGACTCGTCTTTTGAAGCCCTTGAACAAGATGTCTCTAGTGAGATATAACTAGAGACTTAAATACCTTTTCCAAGGGTAGAACCTAAGGATGTTACAATAATTATTCTCTCAAGATATAAATTTCATCACTTTAACTCAATTGGGAGTCTATGAAATAAAAGGGGAAGTGGAACAAAGTGAAAAAAAATATAAAGGTAGAGGAATAGACCATCATGTATGACCTTAGGCTCATGAGAGCTCTAGTTTCGTGGAAGACAAGTGGAATATTTGAACCTATTGGCTGGAAGGTTGTTTTAGTAGCTCATTTTTCATTTGTATGTTTTTGTCCATTTTAATGATGGTAGAAGCATCCCACATGATCTTTAGTGTTTTATCTTTCAATCCTTTATATAAGGTTTTGGGACCTTTAAAATCTATATTTTTACCCATTAAAAAAAAAAGATATAATGAAAACCTACTCAAGTTTTTTAATTTTGTTTAAAGGCATATGAATGAAATTTTATGTTAAATATAAAAAATGTCTTATATTTTTATATGATATAGGAAAAACATTTTCAAAAAAATAATTGATGATTCAACAAAAACAAGTGTCAATTCAAAGAACAAGCTCTATTAAAATCCCTTACACTTTAATGTCAAAGCACCACCTAGAGAGAAGGAATAAAGTTATATTTTTATACAACAAAATTATTATCTTGATTTTACACAAAAAAATTGAAAAAATAAACTATATTTAAATGTAATAATTGCAATTTTTATATATCTTTCAAAAAATAATATGGATTTTTGAAAAAAAATTAATAGGTTATTCCTAGCTTAGAAATTAACAAACCTAGAAAAATAAGAAAAAGTTATAGCATATAAAAAGATACAACATTTTTATTAGTTAGGTTTTTGAAACATAAATTGGCTTGTTTTCCCCAAAATTGATCTAATTTAAAGCTATTAAATTAAAATCAAAACAAAATATTAGATTAAAAACATGTTAGATGTATGAAAATAATGAAGAGATAAAAAATAGACGCAATATAATGTTTTCAAGGGTCAAATCCATTGCAAAAAATAATGTATCATAGAACCAAATTCCTTCACACAACCACCTAAAAAACCCTCAAGTTTCAATGTTGAAATTAACCTAATCTAGTACCATGTTAGAATAATAGACATAATTGTAAGCAAATAATTTTTAAAGTAAGAAAAAATGCATTAAAAAATATGTCATATCAAAATCAATACACCAAGAGAATGTGAAACATAAATTGTTAAGTGGGGAAAAAAATTAATGTATGGAAACCCCACATGTATTAATTAGACATTAAACAAGAATATTTTCCAAGTACAATATTGGTAGAGTAAAAGATAATGAAAAAGAGATATGGGCATAGATCCATAAGCAAGTGTATCAAGATGAACTTGTGTGTAATGAGAGAGGAAAGAGCACATTAAATATAGATAGAGGGAAGGAGGAGTTACTTGTCCAACCTTATTTATGTGTGCCAAGTGTCTTTAATCCCTACAAAGTGAGGGGAAAGTGTGTGAAAAGTGTGGGAGGGGTTATATGTAACTCAAATATTTCCTTCAAAAATGGTGAAAGAGGTGTGACACCTCATAAGTCCAAAATATGTGAATATAAAAATCACATAATAAAATATGCACTAATTTGGTATTTTAAATAACCTAAATAAAGATTAATCTCTAACATGTTGGGTGTCTAAATTTAACTCACAGCGTCTCGAGATTTATTTACAATGTTATTAAAATTATTGTCTATTAACATGCTATAATTACATATATTCCACATTATCATTATATGGTACCTTATTTTAGTACTTTGTATTTAGAACATTTACTATGATTTGACACTCACTTGTGCAAATGTAGAAACAAATGTTTTTATATGTTTCTAGGTGCATTGTATTTTGTTGTAGAGATCCAAGTGTGTTGTAATGAAATTAATTAGATATTCCACATAAATGGAATAATATTTCACATAAATATGAGTAAATAGGTATATCTATAATAGTAATTGATGAAAGACTAGAATACTTGATAAATATGACTAAGACACTTTGAGGGGGAAACCTCTAAAATATTGAAATAAGAGCATAATGCAAAATATGATGATCAAAGATTAATTTATACCTATTATATATACTCTAATTAAGCCATAGTTATTCTCTAGTCTAACTCTACTAATAATATAAGAACATAGAGTAATGTGACAAGATAATATGTAAGCCCAAAGTTAGCTACACATATCTATAGACACACTATAAGTTAAGGGTGTAACATTCCCATCCCATTTAAAATAATGTTTGCCTCAATATTGAATAACTCTATATGTTGTTTTAGGAATTATTCATCCTTCCACATGTTACATCTTCATGATTTAGATCCTTGCATTTTATCAAATACTCAATCTCTCTTGTTCTCAACCTTTTAGTATATGTGTGAAGGATATTTTAAGGTTATATAATGAATCAACCTTACTCATCTAGTTTTGGTAAATTAATATGGGTATAAACTCTCTCTTCAATTGCCTTTTTCAAAGAAGATACATGAAATACATGATGTATGTGAGGGTACTGGGGCAGTGCCTTCTTTTATGCAACATTGCCAACTTTTTGAAAGATCTTCTTATAAAGGCCATAATACTTAGGAGAAATTTTTTTATCCCTTTTTTATATAAATTTATTATATGGGTATAATCACACAAATAACCTATCACCCATGTCAAAATAAATTTGATCTAATTATTGATTCATTCTATTATGTGTATTTCTAAATTCTCTCTTAGAGTAGATAGTACTTCATGTTGATATTGAATGTGTTTTTCAAACACTCAGACCTTGGGATACACTGTCATTGATGATGTGATGTATGGGTGTTAATAACCATAAATTCAAAAAATGGATACATTTTTATAGAGGTATGCAATTAAGTTTTGTACTACCATTTTGCTAGTGTCAATCAATTAACCCATCAATCTTGTTTATCTAATGCAAAATAGTAGAGAAACCCCTCTAGGTTTATTTTGACCACCTATGTTTCCCATAAAACTGAGGATTATATGATTAAATATGATCCAACTAAGTATCAAAACTTTATAGTAAATCAATCCAAAATTACTGGTAAAGCAGGGATCACAATCACTTATAATTATCTTGGGAGTAACATGTAGGTTTTTAACTACCATCCCACTCTATGGAAAATCAAACATAAGAAATAATGGTAATAGAAGCATGATAAAATAGTGGAGCATGTAGTATATTAACCATTATCACTTTCCCAATCAAACCATTGTTCATAACATCATCAATAACATGCCAAGTCAACTTACGCAATGACAACTCAATGGTTGTCATACAATATTCCTCATCTATTGTATAAAAAATCAATAGAAAAATTAAGTTATTATTCAAAAATATAAACTCAAAGAAAAATAAAAATACCGTAAACCATTTATACCTCCACCAATAACTTTTTGAGGTGGTACATCTACTAGAACATCGCTAAACCATCTCCTCTAGTTGGAAATAATCTCAACCATTAGTGATAGGCCCATAACAAAAAATAAACATTTGTACAACCACTACCATACATGTTAGGGATATTTATAATTGGATTCATATAATTCATATATATGGGATTGATATCATCCTTAGATCATATGTCCTACCTCTACCTCTCAACCTCACTAAAGCTCTAACACTTTGTACCTACACCCATGATTTTTGTGGCACATCATGTTGTACTTCAAACTATCATGTAAGAGGACCATAATATAATATAGGAATATAAAATAGATCACATATCGTGGAACTAAAAACCAACATGAATCTGCTACAACCATGTGCCATTCTTTTGCATCCTAAAAAATTATCCATAGGGCATCCATATGATCACATCTAAAGTCAATTTATCCAATAACCTACTATATATCATAGTTCTCTAGTCTCACACTAGACCTAAACTAACCCAAATTTGTGCATTATAAGGATGTGCTCTCTCATCATGAAGAATCCCAATAGGTCATATCATAAAAATGTGTTTGTATGCCCAATAATGAATAAGTGTGGTAGATCCAATCCCACTGCTAAAATCTTCACAATGAAATCTATATAAATCCTAATAAATGTGTGACAACATACTCTAAACCAATTAATATATGGTACTATGATCATCAATATATTAAATAATAACATGAATCCTCTAATAAATAGATAGTTCACCAGTCCACACTACTATAAAGGACACTAATAATAAATCAATAAAATTTTGTATGTGTGAATAAAAGATAGAATAATGTGTAACAATAATACATTAGAATCACCATCTAGATAATGATCCACATAGACTCTCCCATTCAAATACCTATGGGTGAGATCCTTAGGGATTGGCCTTATATCACCTTATAATATATCCCTTGTAGAAATATTAGTATTTATCACACATCCTCTAGTTTCATTGTCATCTCTCTAGTGGGTAACTAGAAAGTACATGTGTCTACATCCCAACTCTCTTAAAATGTAATCATCATATGCACCTTGTAGGTAATTAGATATAACTACCCACATAACTTAGACTTTTCATCTTGATAATATTCTTCTTAGAATTGGAAAGAGGTAATGCATGTATTATATCCATCATATGACCATGTTGAAACTCACTACATTGAATATCCTCCTAAAACAAGAAAAAATGACAAATTTTAGTTTACAAATATTGAAATATAAGTCTCAAAATAATAATATATAACATATAATAACATTATTTTAACTATGATCTAAAATAGACATTACCATTATTTATAGGATGAAAACATTAGATAAGACTATATAATTTTTGACAAAAATTTGTAGGGTCTAGACATTGTAGACACATAAACGATGGGGCCACACCTAAAAATTAAAAAAAAAGTGAAAATATATAAAAATAAAATTAACCTAATCAAAATTTCAAGTAATACTAAGATTCAATTTTAGTACTCAACAGTCTAACATCCTCTTCTACCTGAATTAGGGCCTCAATATCCTCATATCAACTACAAGTAACCACTCACTTTTGAGTCATTTTCTGAAACTCAGAACACCAAAATTCTAATATTTTTAATTTAAAATTTTAGAAATTATATATAAATTCTCAAAAATTCCAAACTACTATCGTAAAAATTCAACATTATCAAAATGCATGACTTCCCATATTTAACTACTTTGTATTCAATTATCTAGAGCTCCTTTTTGAGCTTCATTCCTTTCATGTGGAATATAATCATTTAATCCTTTGTATTACCTATGTTTTGATATCACTACATATTTTTTAATACACCAATATCTCATACTTTTTTTCTCCATAGTAATTTCCTCTATCGTTACAGTTAGTCACACTAGTTCCAAAGTTCATAAAACCTTATAATAATAACAAAAATGTAATAAAAATTGTCAAATCACGAAATAAATAAATACCCACATATACATTAGCTATTACTTTTGGATCAATATATTTACACTAGTTTCATCCCTCTCACAAAAAGTAGGGAATGCATTCTTTCTAAAAACTTAATACATGGGGGCTATTGACTCAACACATATTCACTACACATCATATTATACCAAAAATTACTTAGTATATTTTAGTTGTGGCTCAAACCATGCTTTAATTTATACATATTTATGCTCATTATATTTTATATTCACATAGGTTATACATATTTTATAGAGACTATATTCAGTTTATACACAATATGACAGAGGATATATATATATATATATATATATATATATATATATATATATATATATATATATATAGGTTGGCATAATTACTCTTAATATGTTCAATCAATTTCAGATATTTCCAATATTTTTTTCACTAAGATAAGTCTTCACCCTAGATACAATAGCATAAATACGTAATTGTCCAAAAAATGAAGTAGTGTCTATATTTAGATACAAATATTCTTTTTGGATTGATATAGATTATCACAATCACTAAACAAATTCTCATGTAGAATTTATAAGAGTCATTAGGAATAGTAGCATGTGCATAGAATGTGTTCACATTTTTCAAAAATTAACTTAGATTTTACATAGGTTATGATAATGGTGGAATGTGCAAAAAACGTACACACATAACTATAATGTTATTATACAAAAGATATATTTCTTACTTAGATTGTATGATTCAATATGATCAATTACTAGATAGGGGGAATGTTCATGGCATATGGTCTCAACTCTTAGTTTTTGAAATAGATTATATATAATTAATGGTAAGTGCATGTCATTCCCTATGTGTTTTAAACCAAGCTCCATTCAAACTATATCTACACTAGTTTTACACTAGGTATTTCACTAGCTTTATAACATAATGAATCTTATATTCGTCTGCAATGGTTAATTCATTTTTTTCACCAATACCTAGTATATTGAGTTATGTGGGGTTAAATTTAAGTAATGATTTTACTTTTAGGAACATTTATAAGTATTAAATATTTGGGGTAAGTTCAGTGTTTCTATCGCTAATTCACTTTTCAGATTATAAAGAGAGAGAAGAAACTAAAGAGATAAATGGACAAGGCATGTGAAGTACCTGGATATAGATTGCGCACCGTAAATCCAGACGTTGTGGGCACCCCTCTTTGGCAGTGGAGGAATGACACCTGCAAAGAAAAGGAACTTGGACAAAAAGGCGTTAGATGGATAGGCGGCGGGTTGCCAAGCAAAAGCTTGTTCCCAGAAGTATGAGAACTTCCTTAAGGGAGGTCAACCCACTAGTTTGATAAGAGATAAGTGACTGATAAAAAGGCAGAATGCTAAAATAGACTAAAATGATAGCAAACTAAAAGAGAAAAGAAAGCAAAAGGCTTACCTGGAAGAAGCTGTCGGGCTGGTCACAGTCGCCGGCGTCGGTGGTCCTACCGGCGTCGGTTGTCGGGTCTGCCGACGTCGGTTAGTCTGCCGACGTCGGTGGGGGTAACGACCGGCGTCGGTTGGGGCAATAGGCTTGGACGGGGCTTTAGGCAGGTTCTGGTCGAGTCTGGACAGAGTCTGATCTGGGCTTGGTTTGTGGATGGGTCAGTGGACGTACAAAATGGTCTGGGAGAGTCTGGTTTTAGTTGAAGGTCTGTGCAGAGGTCTAGGATAATGGACAAAATGTTGAAAAGGGACAGAGAGATAAAGGAGGCCAATAAGGAAGATAGGAATTTGGGTCTGACTGGTTTGGTTAGCTGTCTGGGTTGGGGAAAAGAAATACTGAATCTAGTTAAAGCAGATGACTAGAAAGCATAAAGAAAACAAACAGAGTACATACCTATGCCCTGCTGAAGAAGGTGTTGATCTGGTTGCTGGTGATGCCGGATGTGAACCCTGTTGCTGATGAAGAATCCCTGTTGTTCACTTGTAGAAGCTTGCTGTGTACCTGAGGGAGAGAGTCAGATTGATTGGCAGAGAGGTCAAGTGAAAGGATGGATACAAGGGTCTGATACGAAGGTTGAAGAGTCGGGATGCCAGGGAGAAATGCAGAGATGCGAAGAGGAGCCAAGAGAGAGGAGATAACAGTGAAGAAGCCGTTATGAAAGGTGCCGACGCCGGCAATATCGCCGACGTCGGCGGCTAAAAGGCTGTAAAAAGGCTAAAAATAGCCTTCTATCCATTTTCTAGCCGCCAGGTCAAATGAATGCGAGGATGAAATGGTCAACAGAGGTTAAATGGGTGAGTGAAGAGATTGGAATGGGAGTCTAAGGCATTAAATGTAGACACCTAAAAAGTGTCTAACTCTCATAACTTTTTAGGTGTCTACATTTGCCCCTTTTTGTCTTGTTGGTTGTTCTGGACGAACTGCAAGACAAAAACAGGAGGTGGTTGCCCCAGGTGAGGGATGATGTGGATTGCCCCAAAGTATGGATGAGGTATTCCCCCTCAAAGTGGGAGTCGAGGGAAGGAAACCTGATATCGGGTGCTGATTTGACAAAAAGTGGATGAGAAAGAGATGAAAAGTGAGTGAAAACACTACAAAAGTCGTGATTGCGCGTATACCACGTCACGGGACAGGTAGGGTCAAATTGTCGCATGTCGAGGGTCAAAGAGTGCCAAAATTGAAGTAACCGGGCCCCAGCATTTAGTCGTTTGCTGATCGGGTTACTCAATCTAAGCTGAAGCTCCAAATGGTCGTCGTGTTCCAGGTATCCCAGGCTCAGGAAGTGCTCCCAGAAAACATGAAAAAGCCACAAGTAGTAGGGATCAACCGGCTTGCGATCCTATACTTGTGAAGGGTCAAAAATAGTCTGCGGACAATTATGCTAACCAGCCGTGAGGTAGCACACATGCAAAAACAACCAAGGCAACATTAGCTTGGAAGTAGTCGAGGGTCGAAGGAGATACGCATGATCTCCAATGGTCATTGGTCAAGGGGATGGATGGACGAAAGGACGCAGCCGAGCTAACCTCAAAAAACGTCATGTGATCTGAGTGTTGCCTACATAGCCCTTGTGTGAAGGGCCTCAGGCCAATGTAGTTCTCCCTAAAAGGGAGGAATGGGCAAAGAAAAAGATTGGTCTTGGTCAAAGTCGATGGAGTTGGTCGTGGTCAAAGTCAAGGTCACAGAAGGGAAGGTTTGTCCATCAAAGAGACGAACAAACGGGGGTGGTCGAGCTAACCTCAGAAGATGTGGTATCTGAGTGCTGCCTACATAGCCCTGGTCATAGGGCCTCAGACCAATGTAGTTCGGGTTAATTGAGAAGATTGGTCGATGATTGGATGTGGTCAAGTGTCGAAATGACGAGGGTAAGATGATGCTATAGATGTCATAGGGGTCGAGAGGCCTTCATCTCTAGCAAGTTTCCATAGTTGTGATGGATGTATGCTAAAAATGAATGGAGGTCTATTTATGCTTCAGCAAGTATTGGTTTATGCTTAGCATAAATTGGGTCTGGTCGGTAGTTTCCATGTGTATTGGTGTCCATAGAAACTATGTGAAAAGGACAAGGCGATGCCAGCTGAAAATGATGAAAATGGCTTGGTTAAGGATGAGTCGACAATTGATGTGACCAAAGTGTAGAGAAAAGGTGAAAGGCAAATTACTCTTTCATTGACAAGGACTAGAAAGGAAGCATAGATAGGGGTTATTAGAACAAAAGCCCCGTTCATGCATTACGTCGTCGACCAGTGTGGTGATAGAATGGTAATCGAATCACTTTGACATTAAAGTGAGCTCAAAGTCCCCTGAGCAGGTGATAGGAGGTGGATAGGGTAACCCAGTTTAAGAGCAGGAAGAACCTTGCCCCTTTTTATAGGAGACCCTAAGCCAAGTCCATGACCTTTTTTTTTTTTTTTTTTTTGGTGCAGGCTGATCGATGCGGGAAGCCTACATAGAGATGTCTTTTAATGTAGTGGTCATGTTGCGAAGCTGATCAATGCGGGAAGCTTCTAAAATAGGTTGATGTTTGTAGCAAGATTTAGTCATAGCCATCCTTCGAGGGAGTGGTCTATATTTTTGCTTGATAATGTTTGAATAGCTGTCCTTCGAGGGATCAGTCTATTAGCTACAGCAATGATAGTATAGCTGTCCTTCGAGGGATCAGTCTATCTTTTTTATTTGATTTTGTGACCTTGGATTATGTTTTGACATCTTGATTTGTATTTTTTGATTTTTGATTAGAGTCACGGACAAGGCTGTAGAAGCTCAAGGGTTCCCTCTTATTAGGACAAAGCATCCATGCATCATAAAAGGGTTATAGAGGACTTGTTAAAGGGAAATAGGGTTGAAAGGAATGAGGATTAAGAGGACGAGGATTGCTCAAGGGACGAGCTCAAGTAAAACGTCAAGTGATCGAACACTCGACTAACAAAAGAAATGGTCGAAGATGCAAGACATAAGAAGGGGTTTAACGTCTAATAAGACCCTAGGCCATGCTTGTATGTTATGATAAGGTCCAAGTCAATTAGGAGCAAACTTGCCCCAATTTGCCTCTTTCCAGATGGGTCAGGTGTTGATTGATGGATGTGAAGTTGGTTGACATTGTCATTGGTTGGTTGAAAAAGGTTGAATGTTTGGTCGAGAGGTCTGGTTGATTGATATTTGGTTGAAGTTGGGTTGAGACTAGTCAAATAATTGGTCGGGGGTTAGGTTGATGGACACTTGGTCGAGATGAGTGATTGATATGTGGTAGAGACTGGGTTGGAGAGTTGGTCGAGGTTTGGATGAAGGGTGAATTCCCCCAGTGGGTAGGGAGAATGTTTGAAAGATTGGTTAAGGTCGGTTGAGGTTTAGTGGTTAGATGGATGGTATTAATGTTGAATAAGGGGGTCAAAGGTGGCAAAGGGACCATAGTCCAGGGTGGAGATCTCGATTTAGGTGATGAGGTTGGAGAGGTATGAGTCGGGGTTGATGTTTTGTCGAAAAGGGTGGTCAAGAGGATCCTTGGTGAGAAGGGTGTCCTTTTTCCAGTGTTGACGAGTGACAGTTTTGAGAGCGCAACAACGCTCAGTGTCATGTCCCAGAATGTGATGATAGTGGCAGAACGTAGAGTTGTCGAACCAAGAGGGTTTTGATCCGAGAGGTGATGGGCGGAGTGGTGTTGAAGGCTTGTGGATGATGTGGTCAAGAAGAAGGGTGTCATTCTCCAAACATTGGTGAACGACGACCTTGAGGGCATGACAATGTTCCATGTCGTGCCCAGGCGTGCGATGATATGCACAAATGCGAGTGTCATCGAACCAAGGTGGTTTAGGCCCGAGAGATTGATATGGTCTAAGAGGCGGGAGATTAAGGCGAGAGGACCGCAACAAGTGCCGTAAGAGCGAGGCATATGAACCTGCTAACGGGTCTGGATGTTTTATTGCAGTGGGGGTTGATAACGTTGGTTTAGGAGGTGAAGGAGGCATAGGTCGAGGGTTTGGATGAGATGTATGTCTGATGGGATGAGGGAGTAATAGAGGCAATGTGCCTCTGTGAAGGATGGGAGTGGGAAGCACTCCTATTAAAGTGGATGGATGCGGACCCAAGATAGAGGGCAATAACAAAGGTGGGAGATGAGTCCTCTGATGTGGTTTAGTGGTCTTCGTTGGTTTGGATCGAGGGCCACCATTGTGTGAGGCGAGGTTAGATATGGGTTTGGGTTTAGATGTGGATGAAGGTGAGTGAGATGTAGAAATATCACGCAAAGGGCAAGAGGAAACCGTGACTGGGTCTTCCTCAGTTGAAATGGGTGGAGAGACTGGTTCTTCTCTTGGTGGAGAAGAAATAAGAGAGGGCGGCTCCTCAAGTGGGTAGAGGGCATGGATGATTGTGCCTTCTACTTGTAGTTGAGGAGTAGGCAAGGTAGGGTCTTCGGATGGGGGTGGGCTTAATGACGTTGATGTGGTCAAAGCGTCCTCCAATACAAGAGAGGTAGATGGAGGACTAGTAGGAGAAGAAGGTTCTTCATCCTTTAATGGAAGAGGTTGGTCAAGGACAAGAGGCAAGATAGTGCTAATCGTGTGAATGTCATGGTCTTGAGGGTCATTGGTCGAAGTCTGGATGTTGTTTTGAGTAGGCGGATGATTCGGAAATGGTTGTTTGAAAATGTCGATATGTTGGTTAGGTGGGGCGTTCGGGTTATCTAAAATAAGATCCCCCTTGTCGATCATGTCCTGGACGATGTTTTTGAAGGTTCGACAGTTGTCTATGTCATGGCCTTGGACGCGATGAAAGGGACAGAAGTCGGCCTCCCTATACCACGTAGGGATAGCTTTTGAAGGGTCGAATTGAGGTGGTCAGATTGGAGGGAGATTTAGGACCCCCTGCTTGAGTAGTTTTTCCAAAATGGAAGCGTATGGTTCTCCAAGTGGAGTGTAAGAACGTTGAATTTACCGTTGTTGGAATTGTTTGGTGATGCTTGGAGATGTTGAAGGTTGAGAGTAATTCGTTGTTGTCGAGGATGGTGATCTAACGACCACAGTATTGGCCACTCCTTTGGACTCAGAATTGGCAGAAGAAGAAGGTCTGGAAGAAGAATGGCCATTGGTAGATTTTGCGTTGGTATGACGCAATTTGACCTTATCTTCTTCAAGGGCGCGGAGTTCAAGCTTTCAGGCCATGGTGAAAGCTTCGTCAAAAGTACGGAAGGTCTGAATCCGCAAGGTAGAAGAGATGTGTCTGGCACATGCTCGAGAGAAGAGCTCGATGAGCTCAGGTTGAGGAAAAGAGAAGGAGAGTTGGTTGATTAGACCTCTCCAACGAGCGACAAAATTGACAATTGATTCATCGTCAAATTGCCTGATGGAGTAAAGGTCTGTGATTGAGACTTGTTTGGTGATGTTGATTGAGAAATGGTCAAGAAATAGTTGGGCGAGTTGGATGAATGAAAAGATAGAGTGTCTGGCAAGAGAACTATACCAGTCAAGGGCAGGGCTAGAAAGGGACATAGGGAATGTGCGCAAAAGCAACGCATCGTCATGGGCAATAAGATAACAGGCATGTCTAAATGCCCGTAGATGTTGTTGTGGGTCTTCCTTACTCTGAAAGTGAGCAAATTTAGGAAGCTCTCAATGGTTAGGGTATGGTCGAATAGGGACGGAAGGATGGATGGGCTCATTACAAATTTGCTCATATGACAAAGTATTGCTTGAACCAGAAATGGAGGCTTCGAGACTGGACATTTTATCCATCAGCATCTTGATAAGATCTGCTGATGGATTGGCGGGTTGAGCGCCCCCTAAGTTGTAAGGTGCTTGGAAGAGGCTAGAGGAGGCGTGCGACATAGTCGGTTGTACAATGTACGGATGACTAGTCGCAGGGGTGGAAGTGGAGGCTAGAGGTGGTTGTGTTATGAAAGTCAAAGGTATAAGTTGACTGGGTACCGCCAAAGGTGGTTGAATGGCAGCACTGGTAGAAAGATAGGTCGGCACGCTTATATTTGTGGGCGCAAGAGTATGAGGGATCGAGACAATCAAGTCTTGATATGATGTAGAACTTGGTTGAATTGCAGGTGGTTGAGGGGGTAATGGAACCCCGATGGAGGTCGGTCTAAAAATAGGTGGGGAGGCCAAACTTTGCGTATTGGCCATGGTTGGGTTAATAGTTGAGGCGAAAGGCTGAGTCATAAAGGGTTGGGTGGTGAATGGTGTGGATGTCGTCGCCATGTCACCTGAAAGGTCTCGCGTTGGGTTTCTCGCAAGATAGTTTTGGAGGGCTGCGGTATTGAGGTCCAAGAATCTCTCGAAATCTTGGTCCCCTTCAGGGATGATGGGAATTTGAGTCGGGGTCGGGGTCGGGGTCGGGGTCGGTCCTGTAGGAGTTCTTTCAGTCTCCAAGTGGAACTCCATGATAGGACTGGTTAGGGACGGGATAGACGGAAGCGGTTGTTGGCTAAAGTGGTTAAGAAGAGAGTCCTGGTTCCAAAAACTGTGTTCTTGCAGTCTCAGAAAACCAGAATGTGGTTTTTGACAGAGAATGGACAGGTTTTAGGCTGCTGGTTTTGAAAAAAGAGGACAGTGACAGAGACCGATGTCGGTTGAAAAACCGATGTCGATAAGGAAGATAGCCGACGTCGGTCAGGTAACCGATGCCGGTAAGATAGGAAAGCCGACGTCGGTGACAGAACCGATGCCGGTGACAGGGAAAAGCCAACGTCGGTGGAAGAACCGATGTCGGTGACTGTGTTTTCCAGAGAACCAAAGAATTTGAAGATTCTTGGAAAAACAATGAAGAAAGCATCCTCACTCACTCAAACAAACAGATGAGAAGAGGAAAATAGAGAGAGACAGACAAGCCTAAGCGATAAATCCTAGGAATTAACTTTAGAATTTGTGGCTTATGCCTTAGATGAATGTTTAGGGACATTGGCTGTCAAGAAGGTCCTAGAAGAAGCAGTCTAGAGCTGGTTTCGGGAATTGTTTTAGGTGCTCAAAGTCTGTGTTAGGGTCTGGTACGTGGCCTGGTGCTAAGGAGCAAGCTCCCCTCACTTCATGATTCCAGTGGTTAGCTGGTCTCGCTTAGCCAAGATATACCTCGCCTAGAGTTTATCCTCTGCCAGAGAACGGAGTGGGCTTCCCCCTTGGTGATGAAATCCAAGTAGGGTCACCGGGACGGGTAAGGTATCCGCTGGGGGATGAAATCCCAGTCGGGCCTTGTCTCAAGTAAGTTTTATGTTCGTTTTAGTGCATGTGGTCAGGTAGTGTAACATCAAGTGTCTATGATTTATTCAATATGCGGATTTAAGTTACTAGATGTGGACTAATGCAAGCACAAGCAAAAATGAAAGTGCAATACGTTTTAAGCCCAAGTTGAAATGTGACGTTTGTTATGAAGACAAGTTTGAGAAAGGGTTGAGAGTATGATGTTGGACTAGTCTAGAATGCAAGGAAGAAAGATGCGTTTTAGTCTTGCTTATAGTGTCATTGAGAAGAAAAGAAGGAGGAGAAAAGGTAAGAACCTAATGCTCCTAAATGAATGAAGAAGAAAAGGAACCCAGGAGAAACCTAGGGTCCCATCGGGCGTGCCAGAATGTTTCTATCGCTAATTCGCTTTTCAGATTATAAAGAGAGAGAAGAAACTAAAGAGATAAATGGACAAGGCATGTGAAGTACCTGGATATAGACTGCACACTGTAAATCCAGATGTTGTGGGCACCCCTCTTTGGCTGTGGAGTAATGACACCTGCAAAGAAAAGGAACTTGGACAAAAAGGCGTTAGATGGATAGGCGGCGGGTTGCCAAGCGAAAGCTTATTCCCAGAAGTATGAGAACTTCCTTAAGGGAGGTCAACCCACTAGTTTGATAAGAGATAAGTGACTGATAAAAAGGCAGAATGCTAAAATAGACTGAAATGATAGCAAACTGAAAGAGAAAAGGAAGCAAAAGGCTTACCTGGAAGAAGCTGTTGGGCTAGTCACAGTCGCCGGCGTCGGTGGTCCTACCGGCGTCGGTTGTCAGGTCTGCCGACGTCGGTTAGTCTACCGACGTCGGTGGGGGTAACGATCAGCGTCGGTCAGGGCAATAGGCTTAGACGGGGTTTTAGGCAGGTTCTGGTCGAGTCTGGACAGAGTCTGGTCTGGGCTTGGTCTGTGGATGGGTCAGTGGACGTACAAAATGGTCTGGGAGAGTCTGGTTTTAGTTGAAGGTCTGTGCAGAGGTCTAGGATAATGGACAAAATGTCGAAAAGGGACAGAGAGATAAAGGAGGCCAATAAGGAAGATAGGAATTCGGGTCTGACTAGTTTGGTTAGCTGTCTGGGTTGGGGAAAAGAAATATTGAATCTAGTTAAAGCAGATGACTAGAAAGCATAAAGAAAACAAACAGAGTACATACCTGTGCCCTGCTGAAGAAGGTGTTGATTTGGTTGCTGGTGATGCTGGATGTGAACCCTGTTGCTGATGAAGAATCCCTGTTGTTCACTTGCAGAAGCTTTCTGTGTACCTGAGGGAGAGAGTCAGATTGATTGGTAGAGAGGTCAAGTGAAAGGATGGATACAAGGGTCTGATACGAAGGTTGAAGAGTCGGGATGCCAGGGAGAAACGCAGAGATGCGAAGAGGAGCCAAGAGAGAGGAGATAACGGTGAAGAAGCCATTATGAAAGGTGCCGATGCCGGCAATATCGCCAATGTCGGCCGAACGCTGACCGACGTCAGCGGCTAAAAGGCCAGAAAAAGGCTAAAAATAGCCTTCTATCCATTTTCCAGCCGCCAGGTCAAATGAATGCGAGGATGAAACGGTCGACGGAGGTTAAATGGGCGAGTGAAGAGATTGGAATGGGAGTCTAAGGCATTAAATGGCCATGTGGGGAATGAAGGGGATCCAAGGAGGGTATCCTAGGGTGGCGAGGTGGCAAGGAGAGGGAAAAAAGGACTTATTAATTAAAAATAGATGATTATTTTCAATTAATAAGACCTAGGTAGGTTAGGGATAGTCGAAGTGGCAAGGGACCAAGGGGAGATAGGAAGACCAAGAGTTAGACACTTTTTAGGTGTCTACATTCAGTTTGGTTCTTTATCGCATAATTATTTAATCATATTCTACACACGAACTCCATACTATAGTTCATCTCCACATGCATCACTTAAATTACTACTTAATTCTTTAGTCAAGAATAAAATGAGATTATACACCATATTATCTCTATTATCATATGAATCCAATAAGGTAGGTTAATAACATGTTAGTTCTAAGCAATAAAAACCTCAATAAATACACTAACACTTACACTCCAAGCCTAGATCTTAGGGGTGAGCTTAGTTAACAAAATACAAATGAAATCACAACTAAAATTTAGAATATAATAAATAATTTACCTTCCTTGGGATATATAAATTTATTTTTTAGTGGCTTTCTTGGCTTGTGCTTCAAAGAGTGTTTGGCAATGGAGGTTGTGTAGTTCCTTCTCTCCTTGGCACCATGTGTTGTGTTGTGGCTTGGCTTAATATTTTAGCATTATAACACTACCTGCTTAGAATTTTTTCATTATAATATTAATATTATCAAAGGTTTTAAGTCATTTTTTCATGATAACTTTGCACCAAAATATCTTAAAATTCAATAGTCAAGGCATTTTATTTATATTCTTAAGAACTAACCCCAACCCAAGGTGATCAAGGTGGAGTTAAGGCTTGGAATGGGTTCAAACCTTACCTAGGTGATTCAAATATAACCCTAGTAGAGTTATTGTTTATCACATAATAATTATTTTTAATGAAAGTCATGAGTGTCCAAAATGAGATATGTTAGGATGTTTTCAAAGAGCTTGACAACTCACAAAGATCATGATGAAAGGTTGGGATATTTACATTTTTTAAATTCCTTTTTTAGTTATTCATTAATTTCAAATGGATACTTCAAATAGGGATTTAATATGGTTTATATTGTTAATTAATACTGATTATCCATTTAAATCTTTCAATATTTGATATTTTCTCACGTGGCCCACTTAATATGTCCATAGGACAAATTGGCAGTTGTGATGCCACAAAGTGATAAGCGATGAATCTGTGAGAGGTTATTATTACATACAATAGGATAACCCAATTAGGGATGCATAAAAATGATTATGATCTTTTATGAATGATGCATAAGAAAATTTGGGATGTTTAGTGATTTTTAGTATTAATTTGTAATGGTTGGTAAGAATCAATCTAATGTCCGATCGAAAGCCATTTATGGCTAGTTTTAGGTATATATAATTTTTTAATATTTGGGAAGGTATTGAAAGCTATAATAATAATAAATTATTCTCAAAGAATTAAAATTTCCTATATGCCTATGATTTCAATGGTAATGGATGAATTGTAGTCCCCCCTCGAGGGAGTGATTCGCAAAGGAGTTGGTGATCGATCCCTCAAAAAGAGGAAATAATGGGACCAAAAGGATAAAATGGGTGGAAGAGATTGATTTTCCCACATGAAATTATAATTAACAACATGATGAAGATTAAATAATAATTAAATTAAACTATGGATGAGATTAATCCAATTGAGAAAATAATTGCATGCATTGATTTAAAAAATACTGATTTGCCCAAAGGTGATTATAATCAATAAAAAATATTGAGACACTAATTTTCCCAAAGGTGGTTATAATTAATTACATATTCATATGCCATAGTTAGGGTTGATGAGTCAAAATAGTTATTTGCCCACAAGTAGTTATAATCGTTAAGAAATGACTCAATAAAGACTCATTTGTCAGAGTGAGACTCCTCCATAATATGTATAGGATAAAAAGGTGATTCATCATAGGTTGACTTATCAAAAATGGTTGGTTTAATAAAAACATCATGGCTTGGTTGGTTTTCTTTTCCTTATTTTAAAAATAGTTATAAAATACTATTTTTGAATATATCTTGGTCTTTGAATGATTGGCTCAATTAAAAAGGTACCGAATAGTTTAGTGGTAGTTGGATGATCAGCATGGGTCTTATAAAGTGGGGAATGGTTGGAAATGAATTAATAATTCTTCGTGGTTGGATAATGATAATCTTAAAAAAGGTTTTTTTATGGCTTAAGATAGTAACTATGACCCATCGAGCTATGATTGGACAACCTTATTAGGATTAGTTATCATATGTGGAATGGTAATGGTAGGGAATTGCAAAGCTTGGTTGCTTAAAAAATCCAAAAGATGAGGTCATAGGATATAAATGGTAGGGAATTTTGAAGTTATGTGGCTTGCACAAGCCAAAATAAGATGTCTTGGTATAGAAATGTTAAGGATTTATGGAGCTTAGTTGCTTGTACAAGCTAAAGGATGAGGTCTTGGTATAGAAATGGTAGTGATTTATGGAGATTGATTTCTTGCACAAGCCAAAGGATGAGGTATTGGTATGGGATGAGTTCTTGGAATATAAATGGTAGGGAATTATGAAGTTAAATGACTCACAAAATCTAGAAGATGAGGTCCTGGTATAAAAATGGTAGGGCGTTATGGATATTGATTGATCATATAAGCCAAAGGATGAGGTTATTAGGAATTAGAGATCCATCCATAAAAAGGATGAAATGATGGGACAAAAAGGATAAAATGGGTGGAAGACACTAATTTTACCATAGATAGTTATAATCAATGGCATGATGAGGATAAAATAAGAATGAAATTAACCTATGGGTGAGATTAATCCAATAAAGAAAATGCCTACATGCATTGATTTAAAAAGTAATAATTTATCCAAAGGAGGTTATAATCAATAACAAAGGTTGAGACACTAATTTACCTAATGATGGTTATAATTAGTGGCACAGGCATATGCCCTAGTTAGGGCTGATGAGTCAAAATAATGATTTGCCCACAGGCGATTACAATCATTAAGATGACCTAGAATAAAAAAATATATTTTTTATTTTACCTCAGTAGAGTAGATTGGAGAGCATAAATCAAGGAGATAACTTATCATATAGATTAAAGATGAGTGGGCGTAAATGTATATGTGATGTTCTAATTACTGAAGAAGCCATAAACAACTAAACATACAAGGATGCAGAAAGTAATGAAAGAGATGAATAGAATAATAAAATTTGATAAATGGAAATTATTTGATTGTACCAACGAATGTGGAGATGCTAATCCTTATTATCACTAATACAAATAAAATGGTAAATGGGTTGATTTAATCAATAAGGGTGGGAGGATTTTCCAAGGTTACCAATGAGAAACATCTGTAGCTCCATTTCTCATTCTTGAGGGCCTTCCTTATTAATGATTGTACACCTTTCTCCGTGAAGCCACTCCTCCAACTCATTAGATTTCTATTACAAGCTAATATTTCCCTCCTTTGCATGGATTGCGTCATGATGAATGAGTGCTTTAAGATCCACATTCTTTTTTAATGTTTCCTGCCACCTCACTTTGTGTTCTATTCAGACTGCATAATTTGCTATCCAATTTGCCACTCCGTTAGCTTCACGGTAGGTGTGGGTAATTGTTACTTTTTCAAATTTTTTGATTAAAGTCTTCATATCCATCACCATAGCCTCTATAGTCCATGACACATAATTTTTATTGTTTAGAATATTTATAATATTCAAGGAGTCCCCTTCCAGCCATAATTTAGGATATCCTGAATCCACAGCTAGTTTGATGGTTTGAAGGGCAACAGAGGCTTCGGCTATATGACAATTCAACTTTCCAATGGGGATTGCAACAGCATCGATCACATTTCTCATATGGTTTCTCAAGAATCCTCTGCATCCTGAATTCCCCAAATTCCCTTTAGCAGCTCTGTCAAAGTTTCCTTTAATCCATCCTTGAGGGGGGACATTCCAAGTAACACCTAGTCTAGGATTTTTAGGTTTACCATTAGAATTTTCCATTCTTAAGGGATTATCCACTTGAAAGGTTGGGTTTGGATTCCTTTGCAATGAAAAATTCTCCTTAATATCTCTAATGATGTTCTGCCCCATCACCCTACATGGCATCACAGTGAATCTAATAAAGGAATTTATAGCAGAGGTAACAGGGCTGCCTACGAAAGGAATAAAATTCTCCAAGCAGACTAGCATTTTAAATGAGGCCTTTTTTAAATTCCCTAAGACGGACATTGAAGAGCAAAAGCTGGTAAAGAATGGGGATTTCTTTGAACTGAAACAGATTAAGGGCATTTGGAGGGATGTCCTATGTTGTATTCGGGAGTACTTCATACTTGATGGAAGAAGTAAGAGAGTCCACAAATTCCTCTTTGTATTTCTAAATCATTTCAGACACAAGGTAAGAATTTCCTTTCCCTTTTATCTGTGTTTCTCTTTGGTTCAAAGTTTATTCACTCACAGGAAGAAGGAAATGCATCCTATTCTGCATGAGGATTAATTTTGATAATTGAAGGCTACTGCAAGAACATGGCCATGGTTATGAACCCTTATTTGGGGAAAAATAAGGATTCACAAAGTAACAAGAGTGAAATTGTTAAAAGGAAAGATAAAATCAAGCCCCCTAGTGTCAAGATTCAGAATGTTGATGAGAATACAGAATGGGAGAGAACTGATAAGTCTGGGGAGGAAAGCTTGGAGGAAGAGGGAGGAACCAAAAGCAGGAATTCAAGCTCAAATGAGGAAGAAGATCAAGAGAAGAATGAGGAAAAAGGAGTCAACATAGAGAAGTCTGAAATAGTGAATATGACTCTGAGGAAAACCAGCAAGTGTTTGAGGATGATAATGTCCTGGATGACCCGGTTGAGGACCCTGTTTTGATAAATGAGAGGGAAAACACAGTTCAGGGTGACAACCAAGAAATGGATTTGGGAGTTTAATCTAAAACTAAGGATCATAATCAAAGGGGAAGAGAAGACCACATTAAATAAGGTGGAACTATTCCTAATAAGAACACAGAAGAATGGAGTGATAAAAGGCAAAATGATGGAAGGCACACACCTACGAAATGGGTTAATTGCAAAGCAGAGGCTACCCTCCAATTTGATTCATGGATGTTTAAGGAGATAATGGATCTCTAAAGGAAAATGGAAATAATGGAAGACAACCAGAAGGCAGTTTGGAACAAAATCAATAATATGGAAAAATAGATGAGAGATATCCCCATCAAGCTCAAAGACTATGAGAAAAACCTAAGGGAACTCATCAAGGAGAGCAGAATGAAAATGGAGGAAGTTACATCCAATATATGTGCTGCAGCTGTTAATATTGGAAAAAGAGATAATGAGGAGATCAAATCCTTGGAGGGGCCTAGCAAGAGGACGAGACAAAGCTCAAGAAAGAAAGCTATGCAAGAGGGAGCCATGTCAGCATCTCTACCATTCAGGATACTACTGTGAAAGGTAAGGAAGCAGTGAAAATGATTTTGGAACTAGAAGAATAGCCTGGTTCTTCTAGTTGGTTGTGTTATCTGGTCCTGTTTCCTAGTTTTTTGTAATCTTTTGACTATGGTGTAGCCAAGTCTTTGCAAAACTTGGGTCTTGACTTGTGGTCTTTCTGGTGGTTTCAAGTCCATATAAAACCTGTTTATGTTACTTCTTTGTAGTAGTTTCAGGTTTTGCCTGTGGTCGTAAATGCTTCATCTTTCTATCTTTGTTTCAGGGTTTCGGGGTCCCTTCAAAACCTGTTTTTACCTTAATCTAAAACATCTGTAGCTCCATTGCTTGTAAGACTTCCTCAGTTGATTTTTTCTATAGCACATGATGATATGCCTCATGATAGAGCACCATGATAATTTTTTTGAAATATACATAAGTACTAGCACATGATCCAATAAATAATTGAAAATAATACACCAATTATAAAAACCATGATGATAATGTTGATGTATGAATATGGATGGAATCAAGAATAATGTGTAAGGAATCCTTTAATGAACACATATAGACTGAGTCAAGGCATGCTATTGAAAGTAAACCAATATGCAAGAAAAAAAAGAACTAAGTAAATGAACACATAAAAAACCTAAAAGTGAAAGCAAAATAAATCATCCTAACAATAGATTTTCCCATTAGGGTGGATTGAGGATGACTAACTAGGCTTAGAGAGGAAAACTATTTTTAGAATTTTGAGATATTGTAACTCATTAGATATTGAAAATATACCACTCACAAAATGGTGAGATTATTGGCTTAGGTTACTTTCAAAATAGTGAGAGTATATGGAAAAGAGGGACTAAGCTAACCTCAATATGAATCAAACATAACTTAAATAGTCTAATTAGGACCTCAAGTCACAATAGTTTCATCCACACAAAAGGTGGTGAGAATCGACCAAGTAATAATAAATTCTCAAATTGAGGCAAATGAGAATAGTAATGGCAAGTTTATGCGGAAATGCATGGTAAAAATGTTGTTCATAATTTACCCATAGGCAGTTATAATTAGGAAATGATGGCATAGGTCTATGGTATTTATTTGCCTATAGTCAGTTATAATTAGTAACACAAGGTGGAATACAGATTTTCCCATATGAGGTTATAATCCATGGCACCAATCAATTGTAAATGAAAGATAACTTTCTGGATCCACTATCACACTAATTTCATAAATTGTCATTTAAACATAATATTCTAAAACTTCTAAAACTAAATAAAAATCCCTTCATAAAAGGTATGGGAAGAAATAAATGAACCAATATTGAAAAGGGGTGTGAAGTATGGCTAAATAATATGTTTTGGTCTAATAGAGATGGCGTGGTGGGATGGCATAGGGTATTGTTCAAGATGATGACAATGATGGTATGAAGATTGGATAAATTGGTAAGAGGGTTTCCCCCAAGTGATAAGATGAGGTAAATGGAAGGGTTTGAAATAATGCCAAGAGGAATGGTGAGTGAAAGAAGCAAGGTAAATGTCAAATGGAAAAGCAAATCTAAATTTTTTTGGCCAAGGTGATTGATTTTATTGTTCCCACTGATGTGGAGATGCACATCCTAATTAACATATGACACAACCAAAATAATCAATCATGTAAATTACTAGCCCACACCTCTTTTGAATAACCACTCTATCAAGAACTTGATGTAGATTCAGACTTCAAAAATATTCTTATGATATTTTTTGGTCATTGATTTTGTTTCCTTCAAATGTCGAGATAAGGTATCTTTTTATCTTCTATAAAGGAAAGTGTGGCCAGGGATAGTAAATAAAGATAAATAGTGGATGATAGGTTTGATTTGGAAATGTAAAGGTGGATGATAATGGAATGTATAATGGTTGGGAAATAAATGAAGATCAGGTTTTTTAGGCACACATAATATCATTAATTGTATATTCGACATAATCTTGGTTGTGGTAGGGCCAAAGATGTTTGAATATGCTCTCGATAGGACCACTATACTTTTTTGTTGTTTGGGCCTGAGTATAGCTAAAGTCTAATTATTCTTTAGATTGGAAGCTATATTGATGTGTTATTTGATAATGTATTCATCAAGCAGTGAATAACTATTGTGCCTAGCCATTGGCACCTCGATGAGGTTTTCACCAATGAATTTGTCTTGATTATCCCATAGCACCTCCAAAAAGGTTTCACTAAGGAACATTGAATTTTGAATTTGATTCTCTTCTAGTGCCTCAAATAAGGTTTCACTAGGAGATGTTAATTTTAAACTTTGATTGTCCCCTATCACCTTCAAAAAAGGTTTCACTAGGAGATTGTTCTTATTCTGCATGAATGTGATCTTGGTCTTACTAATATTCTTCAATTTATTTCTCACCATGTATGTAATTCAACAAGGTGTGATTCTATTGGTCCAAATTGACACTTGCGGGAGGTGGAAGGTCAATATAATGGCTAGGTTGGTTGGTGGTAATGACATGTGAAATATAAATGGAATGGAAAAAGATAGCACAATTCTCATATAAGATAATAGGATAACTTATGTTGAAGCTAAAGTAATCATTCTAAGAAACTCTAGAAGGATCACAAATATATTCACACTAATCTACAAGGCATGCACAACCAATATTGTAACAACCATGAACATATTCTAATTCTGAATCTAATTCTAACTTAGTGGATTTTGAATCTGATGTTGAGAATGACATTGATTTTGCTTATGATGCTAAATCTGATGTTGGTTCAAGAGTATAACCTAAATTCAATGTTAATTATTCATCTAGTGTGGATGTTGTTACAGTGATGTTTTGTTGCATTTTTGGTTCTGGACAAGTAACAACCTTTGATGGCATAATGGGCTCCATAGAGACTAGTTTGTCAAATTGAGACTCTTCAACAAGTGGAAAAGGTTAAGATTCAATTCCATAAATATTGGCTTATCAAAGGGAGGTTGTTTAAAAATAATCATATGTTCAAAATAATGATTTTTCCAAAGATATTTATAATCATTAAGAAGTGACTTAGCAAATATTGGTTTGTTAGAGTGAGACTCCTTGACAATAGGTATAGGATCAAAAGGTGACTCATCATAGGTTTACTTATCACAAATGGTTGGTTAAGCAAAAACATCATGGCTTGGTTGGTTTTCTTGGCCTTAGTTTACAATTAGTTGTAAAATACCAATTTTTAATATATCTTGGTCTTCAAATGATTGGCTCAATTGGATAAGTACCGATTGGCTCGAGCATGGCTAGACAATCGGCATGGATATTATAAAGTGGGGAATGGTTGGTAATAGATGAAGAATAGATAGAGGTTGGATAATTATAGGATTAAAAAAGGTTGGTTTATGGCCTAAGATATTAACTGTGACCCATTGAGTTGTGATTGGAAAACTTTGTTGGGATAAGTTACCATATGTGGAATGGCCTGAAATGGTAATGATAGGGAATTGAGGAGCTTGGTTTCTTTCACAAGACAAAGGATGAGGTCTTAGTATATAAATGGTAGGGTGATGTGAAGTTGGGTGGTTTTTACAAACCAAAAGATGAGGTCCTAGTATAGAAATCATAGGGAATTATAGAAATTGGTTGCTCACACAAGCTAATGGATGAGGTCCTATCATAGAAATGGTATGGCATTTTGGAGCTTGATTGCTTGCAAAAGCCAAAATAATGGGGTCCTAGTATATAAATGGTAGGGCGTTATGAATTTGGGTGGATCCCATAAGCTGAAGGATGATGTCCTATTATTGAAATGGTAGGGCATTATGGAACTTGGTTGCTCGCACAAGCCAAATGAAAAAGTCATAGGATAGAAATGGTATGGCATTGTGAAGCTTAGTTATTATCATGAGACAAAGGATAAGGTCCTAGAATAGTGATCCTTGGATGTTTTGGATCTTGGTGACTTGCACAATCTAAAGGAGGGTTAATGGTATAGATGGGAGATTGAATGTCATGAGTGGTAAGGGGGAAAAGATCATATGTTAATCATCCCAAAGAATGTACCAATGAACTCAATTCTTGGCTTTGTTCCCTAGGTTGAGGATTGTAAGGAGGATATGGATCCATCTCACGAACAAATTCATCACCATAGGGGTCTCAAATGAAGTCAATTTGTGTGACCATTCTATCATAACTTAGATTGTACATGTCTCCATTATTAGTGTAGTGAGACATTTCCACATCAATGATGAAATATCCACAAAATTCCTAAAGTTATACAAACTCTTAAACAACAATGTCCAAAGGATAAATGGATCAAACTCGGTCTAACTTGGTCTAGGGGAGTTGTATCTCCAAAATTATTTATGCTAAAACTTGGTATGGAATAGTCTAACATCATATATCTAATTTTAAATGGATCACATAAAAGGTCAAGTCAATGAAATAAAATTGGAATGCCAAACTCTAGGTTCAAAGTGTTACAAACAATTCTAATCTAAGAAATAAAAGATACTAAGTCTTTTGGCCAAATACAATGTCAAAATCTAGGCTCAAAATAGGCATGTGCTGGGACTTTTGGAAAAACAATCACAGAAGCTAGACTTTAAACAAAAAGGGATGATTTTAATCTAACAAATCTAAAACACTTTGGCATAAACTTGTCATATAACTTTAGACATGAACTTTGTCAATTGGTATGAGGAATGAAACAAAAGGCATATGGAAGATATGTTATTTCTCCCAAATAAAGGCACAAATAATAGTTTTCAAATTGGGTAAAGAATTAACCTAAGATGCACAACCCAAAAGATAAAGATCAATGTCTTGGCCCAAATTACACAAGGCATAAACATAAATCAATCAATGTTTGAATTTGAAATTTTGCAAGGTTAATCAAAAACTCAATTTAGGAAAACTAGGCTATTTTCAACAAACAACAAGCTAAACAATGATGAATGATATAACAACCCTAGGTAAAGATCTAAGAGATACACATGGATTAGTTTCAAAAATGGAAACTTTGAACACAATTTCAACAAGTCTTGAAATGATTTGAGTAGTGTAATGATTTTATCATGCTATAAACATGTGATCAATGTTGTTTCAAGACTCAAAGGCACAAAAACTTATATGAATTAGGTAGCATAATGTTAACCTTTCCAATCAAGTGACATGCACAAAAAGATTCATCAAAAGGCTAAGGCAAAGGCATATAGGCTTAGGAACTAACCCCAACCCAATGTGATTCAAAGTGTAGTTAAGGCTTAGAATGGATTCAAATCTAGCCTAGGTGAGTCACATATAACTTATAGTTAATAGTTATCAAGTAATATTTTTTTGTAATAAATAGGCATGGGTCTCCAAAATGAGATATTCTAATATATTTGGAAAGAGCTTGACAAATCATAAATGTCATGATGAAAGGCTAGGATATTTACATTTTTGAATTTCCTTTTTTAGTTATTCATTAATTTCAAATGGATAATTTAACTAGGAATTTAATTTGGTTTAGATTGTTAATTAATTTTTATTAGCCATTTAGTTATTTCAAGATTTGTTATTTGATCGTGTGCCCCACTTAATAGGCCCATAGACCAAATTGATAGTTGTGATGCCGCAAGGTGATTAGGGATGAATCTGTGAGAGTTTATTATTGAATACAATATGATACCTGAATTAGGGATGCCTCAACACGATTCTAATATTTGATGAATGATGCACAATAAAATTTTGGACATTTAGTGAATCCTAGGCTTAATCTGTAATGGTTGGTAGGAATCAGTCTGAAGTCTAGTCAAAAGATAGTTTTGGCCAATTATAGGTTTATATAGTCTCTAAATGAGCTTATTATGTTGGACCCACCAAATTTCCACTCATAGTAAGCATATGCGACACATGTAAGCTTAGGTATCAAGTTTCTTCCTTTTACTCTAGTAATTTCATTTTATTGCATTACTAAAATAAGAGGGGAATGTAGAAACCCAAATTTGGTCAAAAAACACAAGTACTATGTATTTTTTTAAATTTAATTATAAGAATCTTATAATATCAAATAAGACTCTATTGGTGCATCCTATATTAGTGTTTCAAATTTTGCTTTGGTCTTTTTGTTGATGTTTAAATTTTGGATTTTTACAAGTGTTATTTGATATCCAAATTTTATGTCAATCACAAGGATCCCTCATCTTTTTCCTTGTTTTACCTTTTCATTTTATCATTTTTAGACAAAATCACTCTATTAGGATAAGCACGCCTTGTATGATTTTATAAAGAATGTGTTATTATCCTAACATCTCATTTGGTCCTTGTTTTGGGACATGTTGTTTTTAGGTCCCTTTTTATGACTGTTTTATCCTAATTGAGTTGGTTTGACATGACAATAATTTAGAAAAATTATAATTAGGAGTCTTATATATATTGATACCTCAAAAATGTTTTACATATAACACATATCTATCTATCAAGCACAATTATAGAAAAGGACATCCCAAAAAGCTCAACACAAGCATTATATATATATATATAAAGTTTACATAGTTACATTTGAATTGTATGCATAAACCAAAGAAGGACCTAGGTGAAATAACATTTAGATTTATAGTGCATAATATCTAGTCACACACACACAATAGAGGGATAAATACATTGAACTGAGGTATCTTCTTGGGACTATGTAGGCAACACTTAGTTACAAGGTGTTTCTTAAGGTAGATAGAATACTCCCCTAAAAGGACCATTAAAGAAAATATGGACTTATGCCCCCTTCAAAATATACCAAAGATAATGTTATAAAATTAATAATTTTCATATATTTCAAATAGTCCAAATTAGGATTAAGGTAATAATTTGGATCTATTCCCCATTTATTGTATTAGAGAGAATTTAAAATTAGATAATTTTGAATAATTTAGATACTTTTTCAATAGTTTTATTTAGAGTTGGACTAGTATTAAGTCTTTATAAACTATTCAAAATGGTCCCTCTAACCCTAATTCCCCATTTTCAATTTGATTACCATTTATTTTTTATGCGGGACCTTGCTAGTGTTTTTGGAAGAAAAGAAGGAAAAATTACATGCTATAATGAATGATTGTGTATTTAAATGTATCTAAAGATAGTGCCACATAGTTTCATAATTCACATATTTATTCCATAATCAATGTAGACAAAAACATGCCATCATGATAGGGTTATGGGCCACAAGACTCTAGATCCATCAGCTGCATCCCATTGAGCCAAAATAGTCATCCTTAAAAATATTAAAGTATCTCAGTCATTATCACAATCAACAATAATCATATATAGGCCAATGTATCTAAGTTAAAGATAAATGCTCATTAATTTTCATGTCTTGGTCAAAACCCAGTTTATTTTACATGTTTACAAAATAAATTTTGGTGGAAAATATTATTAAATTATAATTTATTTACTAATTAGTTTATATAAATTAGATTACAATTATTCTCCTAATCCCAATTTTGTATAAAAAGGTGTTAGGGTTCACTCATCCCCTTTGTCTATTTTTTTTCTTTTCAGTTATTTTAACTTTGATTTGGCACCAATTAGTTTATAATTTGGATTTAATTTGTCAATAAACACAGAAGAATTTTAGATCAATTTTTAATCAATAAGCACATATTATATATAAATTATTTATCAATAATATATTGAGAAATCAAATAAGTATTATAAATCAGTCAATAAATCTTATATCATTCATTGTTACTGAAGCAAATATTTCCTATTGGGCACTTTTGTTGCATGACCTAGCTTTTAATGCACTTCTAAAACCATTTAAATTTATTAAATGTATGTATTTATGACATATTATTCTAGAATTATTTTCCCCACTTTTGTGTATAAAATTTACCAAAGTAGGTTTTCCCAATAACCACACTTTGTTTTCCTTAAGTTTAGATATTATTTCCATTCTAGGGTATGGGGAATAAGAGTTTTTTCAGGTTCCAAGTATCAAAACACAAGGATTGAAGTTACAAAGCTGAATATGTACATGATGTGAGCACAATGATCAAATCATTTTTGGACAATCTATCAATATTCTAGAGCACCCTATTATTTTATACCCTTTTTTATTTTTTGTTTCAAGTTTTTGGGCAAGGTCATTGTCACTTCTAAGTGTGAATTTCATGCTAAAATTCAAATGAATGTCCCCCAATCTGATATTATTGAAATATAATTAATAAAACCTTATATTAAACCCCATCTTTGGATTTAGAATTATTAGTTAAACATTATTATTATATTTTTTTGTGTTATGATTCTTAGTTAATGTCATGTGGGTGATTTAGCATCATATTTAATGAAAATCCTATTTATCCATATAATTTTTTAAACTATACTTTATGATGTATTCTAGAATGAAGGGGCCAAGTTAATGGTTGTCTTATTCCCAACCTAAACTCTCACACACCAATGGACACACACTTGGATACAACACATTCATATTTGAGACCAAGCACACTCTATATTTAATTTTAATGATAGTGTTATAGAAGATACACATATGCCAATTTTTATTGAAATAAAAATTGAAGAAGATTAAATCCCAAACATAGTCCCTTGATGGAGTCCATAGTATGTATTCTAACTTGAACATGCACCCAACTCCCTAGCAAGGTTCTTCTCTATCACACATTCTCTCCCTAACTGAATTTCTCTCCACTATTAGATTTAGAACCATTTATAATACTTGTGAATCTTAAAGCACCTCTTCAAAATCCCAAGAATCTTGAAAATGATCATCATTTGACAATTCAATTTTATGTTTAGTAACAAAAAGTTTAACCATCATGGGGTGAAACTACCAGTTCATACAAACCAATAGTTATATACTTGTTAGTTCATACAGACTAATGGATTTGGTTTAAGTTGTTGACCAAGATGTCTCCCATAAACCTCAGCTAATGGATGAGATCCTTTTGAGCATGACTACGAATTGAGAAAAATAATAAAAGAGATGGAGGTGCCCAGAGTGTTAGTGACTTGATGTTGATTTTTTGCTGACTTTTTGTTGCTTTTGTGCTACATTTGTAATTTTGTTTCTTGTTCTTATTATTATGAGGAATTTTTTTTGTTCTATTTGGTTTTAAGACCCTTTTTTTTGGTTTCCCTTTGTATTGGGTAGGATCCCTATCAAAACCCACATTTACCATAAATATAAAAAATAATGACTGGTGGATTTGAAACCATTACATGCATTAAGTGGTGATTTTGTTATATATATTGAAGGTGTCAATTTGATCCAAGAATGATGACCAAAATATTATATACTTGATGTTGTGTTAGAGTTTTGGTGATGCTTATTGGCATGTTCTAATAATCTTCGACACAAGCAATAATGCCAAGATCGTCAATAAGTCATAAACACACACATAAATATGAACTTATGTTTTTTTATTGATGTTTGATTTCTCATTAATACAAATGAATGGTTTTCTTATTTCCAAACCTAGACTCACATTCCCCAATGGTCCAACACATCACACTCAAATTGAGACCAAACACACTCTTTATTAAATTCAAATTGAAATATTACATACAATTATAGCTACACATACATATATATTATTTTATTATGAAAATACAAAATGACGATGACTACATACTACTAATGCACAATGCCTTGATGGAATTGGTACTTTGTTCTATCCTAAACATAAACTCAAATGCCTAGCAAGCTTCTTCTCTCTCACACTTTCTCTCCCTAGGTGAAGCTTTCATGATTATTGGATTCAAATCCTTTTCTACTGTCTGTAACTATTGAAGTTCCTCTTCAAACTCTAAAGCATCTTGAAAATGCCAAACACCTAAAAAATCATTATTTTTGTCCATTATAGGTTTTGCTTGACTCCCGCTGATAAAATCACTAATTCAGGTGGACCAATTATTATAAAACCATCATGGCAGTTTCATAACTACTAGTTAAAACAAAGTAGTGGTTTTGAAACCCCCACTTTCGTTAAGTGGATATTTTCCATCTATGATAAAGCGATCAATTAAATACTTGATTGGTGAATTGGTCACTGAAATCTTATGCATTTGATGTTCATAAATTATTAGACTTGTATTAATATTTCTTTGCTTGTTTTGATTATTTTTTACACTCTCAAGAAAATCAACATCGTCGCAAATACACACAAATATTTACTTTGAATTTTTGTTGATGATTCCTTATTGACCTAAAAGCTCCTACTATCACTTTCTCTCATAAGAGACACAATATGTCTCTTTATACATCCATACCCTTATGTAACGTTATTTTGGACTTAACATAAGAGTGCTTATTCTAAAAAAATCCGGAATGAGCTGAGAATAAAGGTTTTTTAATTTCGATATTCATGTAATGAGCCTAAAAAGCATAAAAGGGAGAATTAATTATGGATCCACTTGAGTTAGATTGTACAATGTTTTGGGCCTTAGAAAATAGTAAATGAAAACACATTTGGAAGGAGGGGGCAAGGCTACAGTGGACATTGTATGCAAGGCTGCATGCAATGGCGCGCTCATACACTCTTTTCTAAAGGTTCCATAAATTTGGCATGCAATCTTTATCAGTTTGAAAATAATAGAATAGGAGAAAAAAGTGTAAGAGTATCAGAAGTGGTGGGCTTAGGAGGTGAAATGGAATGAGGTGTTGGCGTGGAGGTCGGTCGGCCACCTTTTTATAAGAGAATTCAAAAGCGAAGGTTCACGCGTGGGGTCGATTAAATGATGAAGCCCTCCGACAAGACAAATGAGACAGTTACACTTACACTCTTTTCCTTTGTAAAAGCATTTGAGCAAAAAGTACGTGTATTTATCCTTTTTAAGCAATTCCAACCGGGATCCCAAGGCCTCCTTTCCATGCGCATGCATAAATAATTTATGTTTATAAACATTGTTAGGCATGAACATGTCAATCATATCGACCACCTGCTTCGACATCATTTGGATTCCTCAATCCCCGCTTTATAAACTCACCGCCTTCATTTGATGTCTATGCTATCATCCAATTTGTTAAATTTCTATTTAACTCCTCCACTTATTTCAGTTTATGCCTAATGCTAATGCTAATGCTAATGGAGTTAGATTGGTTTTGTTTTTAAATTATACCACAAACTGATCAAGTGGAAGCCGATAGTAGCTGTGCCGATAGTGGGCAATGGCGAAGGCGAAGGCGAAGTACAGAAGGCGAAGGCGAGGATGGTGTTGGTATTATTATTATTATTATTGAAAGAGATATTGGGACGGTTCAATCCGAAGATATGATTACAGACCAATTGTAATCTCATCTCTGATTGAGCCGCGCCAATATCACTTTTATATTACTTCAACAGCTATTTACGATTATTTACCTCTACACCAAATCCTTGGCTTCTCACTTAAGTGCCATGGTTGAGTGCATTATGGAGTGAATTATTTACTTTCCTACTCATGCAATGCAACTCGTTTTGTATCCCAATTGTTTTGCATATGCTTTGTTTTTTAAGACTCCTTTCATAGAATGTATAGAAAGTGAATGAAAAAGCTTTAATTGCAATTCATGGTTGAGCATTGAATCCTGAGGTGGAGGTGGAGGTGCAGCTGCAGCTGCTTCAACTGTAATCCAATTCAATAGCAAACCTTTTTCGCTCATGTCAACAACAAATAACAAAGTTGGGCAGTACGATTGCGATGAAAAGGATAACACTTTGTCGTGAGAAATACTTGAAGTTGGGCCTCCATGAAGTTTTATTCCACCCACTTTTTCACAATGCCATTATTATTACAGCATTACCACCGCATTTAAGCATTATCAAAACATCTTTTGACAAGTTGGCCCCACTTCTCCTTTTCTACTTTGTAAAATTAGGGTTTCCAACCGATATTGATAATCACCGTTATATACGACCAGGTTTGGCTCATGGTGTTGAAAGGGATTAGATTGGCTTGGCCATCACCATCACTGTTGTATTTCTTGAAATTTACTTACCCAAGTTTAACATTATCATCGACTTATACGGAATTTTAAAATACTAAATTCATGTTGTTTGTAAAAGTGATATCACTGACTTGTACAGCTGTGTACACGGTGACTCTTTTTATTTGTAGAAGATGCTCCCGCTTCTTATCAATACAGATATATGCTTTAATTATGCATTTTTTATGCTGTCAATTATACTCTCTAAGCATTATTTTGGTAAAAGATTTCCTGTCATGTTTTAATTCTTGTAGTTGATTGTCCACAAGTAAAATAGACTCCTAACTTGGTGTTATGAATGATGAGTTGGTAAATAATGAATTTGATTGCAGCATTCGGAATACCAAACGATCATTTCTTGTTTCTTCTTTTAGTTTGTTAAAAACGGTATAAGATTGTTCTTTTTAATTTTTTACGGACGTCGTTAATTGCACAAATAAGTCTCTCGTGAAATTGGCGGCATTATTATTAACTCGGATGGAACCTGCCTTTTATCTATTTCTATTCCAATTCGAGATTGTTTTAGTGCGGTGTCACTAACTTATGCGCCAATCTTCGAAGCCTTCTCTTGCTGTGATTCTTCTGCAATTGTTCTCCATAACAAAGGGTATCCTTAACTTATTTCTTGGCAATAATCTATTACTTTTTGAGGTTGATTTGGATCTGGTTCCTTGCAATCTCACCAACAGACTATTAGTCTTGAGCTGCAAAAATTATATATTTCGGAGCACTTAGAAAATATCGTTTGGGTCAGAGTAACCATAAAGATAAAAGTAGACACCTAAAAACAGCCCTTAGGCAGCTCGAAGGACTACATCCGGTGGTTGGGATTGGATGTTATGTCTTTTAAAGTTCTGTTTCAATTCTTTCAATTCAGATGTTCTATGAGGAGAGGGACCTTTCTATGGAGTCAAGGAGTTATAGAGGCAGTTTGAGGACGATTTTGAACACCAAACTTAAAATTTCAAGGCTGCTTTATGCTCTCAATAATGCTCGTTAGGCATTTATTACTTATTAAATTGCTTATTTCTGGAATGTTGGTGTACCTGTCACTTATTAATTTAAACTACATATTTTTTTCGGTACAATTATTTACTTTTAATTATTATTGTGCATCCTCTCAACACCCGCTACCTATCATATTTCTTTCCCAAGATCTAAATATGTTCTTTTTACCTTGCCAAAAATGTGGACATGACATTTCTAGCATGCAAAAAATGTCAAATGTATGGTTATAACAATTCCTTTTGGGTTCTTTTTGTTACCCATGTGACTCTTATTTCTTCCTTTTTTTTTTCATTTTTTAGTTTTTCATTTTTTAGACTATTAGTTGTTGGTTTACATATAAATAGGATTCTAATTTAAAATCAAAATATGTATAAACATACAAGCATCTTAGTACATTTAGGCAACTAAGAAAATATAGAAATCAATTTGAAAAAGGTATTTAATATTTATTTTGGACATGAATCTATTAAGCATCAGCGAGTATTTATAAAAATAAAGTAATCATTAAAGTATTTGTTGTAGCACTAAAGTTCGTCTTAAGACACATTTCATTGCAATGGTTTTCTTGGACGATGGATTAATACAATTACTAGAGTATTTTTTTAATTATTGTACACCATTTAGGGGATTTATAAGAATCAAGCTAAGTGTAACATGAGCCCCAAAATAACTTTTTTTTCCTAACTATCTTCAGATCTAATTGCTCAATTAGAGAAATGAGAAGATGTGCATTATCCCAATGATTGAAATGAATTTTCTAAAAACTAAGAAAGGCATCTAAATCTGACAATCTAAAAAACATAAATCTCATAACATTTTCTATTTCTTAAAAGTGCTCAAAAAGATCAAGTCAATGGTTCAAACACCCATAAACATCTAATTGATGGTTTGGGAAAGGTCCTTCATTTGTTACAAAGTTTTACGGAACATGTCATGCCAAAAAAAATGTGACTTTCACTTTCAAAATTTGGCAAATATCTTCTGATTTCTCAATATTCAATATATATTTACAAACCCTACTCTTCTCTTTATTTCTCTAGTTTTGTAAAACTAATTCAGTATGATTTAATTTTTATATCTATTTTAAGCCTAGTTAAATGTGTACATATATTTTTATTGTAATTTGAGTGAAATTCATTTATCTATTTTTCATTTTAGTGAACCTATGCTCTATTATGCCTCATAGGTTTTCATATTTCTATGAACCCATATTTATTTCATGCTCATTACCCTTTTATAATTAGATATTATATCTTTTTTCGCATTGTGTCAAATCTAAATTTATTTATTTTTTATACGATTTATTCTAATACACACTTTTAGATCTACTATTCCTAGCTTTAAATTTTTTTATTCATAACCTTAGGATTTTTTAATTAGATTATTTATTAAAAAAACCAGTGTGGTTGCAAAAATTGTGAATACTTATATGCCTCTTATTAGGGTTATATTTAGAGTCATATTATTTCAGCCATATCTATGTATTATACAAATTATTGTTAATTTTTTTATCTCTATGTTTGATGCATATCTTGTTATGGATAGACATGTTATTTTTTCAATGGAAATCTTAGATGTTATTTCATTAGTTCATGGTTTTAAGTGCATAAATGTATAATATAATATGAGGAAGTGTATTTTATTACTCATATTATTTATTTTTATAATATAAAATTCTAATACTCATTTTCAATTATATGTCTTCAATAAAAATTTATAGAATGATATAATATAATATATGACATGAGAGGGTTTCATATAATTTTGATAGTGCTTATTGTTTATGTCTTTCTATTTTTGTTAATGATAGAAGAGTCTTAGTGTGTTATGTTGACATGCCTTTTTTTTAATATATAGATACTTTTTAATATATGATAACTTACTATGAGGTTAACCATACATACTAAGCAAAGGAGGGATAGATGAAATAATGAAATAATACATCCTAATGCTCCTTAATCTCAAGGTATGAACTAAAACCATTTTCTCACAATATCCCTCACACTTTTAAGACAAGGGTCAATACCACAAAATATTATGATATTAGGGATCAATTGTAGAATAGTCAAGCCAAGATATATATCTTTGAATTCATTATAAACAAATCTAATGCATATAATGTTATCATTTACAATGTATTAAATGATAAATAACTAGAGAGTGATACTCAATTATCTCATTTTGATTATATATTTAGATCTTTGAAATAAATTCAGAATGAAATTACTTTTGAGAATGATGAGGTGAATTCAAAATATGTTAGTTACTAAAATTTGACTTTCTACATTCAAATGATAACCAATAATAGATGGATAATAATAATGTATAATATGACATGGGAAATTTTGAAGTTTTAGAGGTTGGGAACCAATCCTTAAAGATTTATATTATCATTCTGCTTGCTTGAGGCTTCAAGTGGATCTTCAAAGGCATTAAATCCTAGGTTAACCAGTTGAATAGGATAAAGGGTTCAATAAATGAAAACAAGCTTACTAAAAGTAATATAGGAGGTGATAGGGAATACAATGATCCTATATCCTACATGAAGGTCAAGAAAAATATCTCAATTTAGATAATATTAAGAATAGGAGACTCAAATACCTATATTGAGTAGATAATGGGGTTTGACCTTCAGCTTTTTAAAGTTTTTATTACGACCTAAGAAGAAATGATTGTTAATACAAGAGGAATTATGGTGATGATTTTGTATTGAGAAGAGGTGAAAATTGTATACACATAATAATTTTAAATTTTATCAATTGCTAATGCATTTTATCTTTCAAGAACCCATTGAGTCTCAATCCCTTTGAGTACACTTCCTAAGGGGTGTACCAATAAAGGGATAGGTAGACCATTGGTGCTTTTTAGGATTATTTTCCATTTTGTCACTTTCTATCTACACACTTATCTTCTAAAAACCATTCCCCTAAGCTTTGACTCCCATTTTACACACTCTTCTTGTCTTTTACCACCTTCATTAGCCCTTTCCCTAACCTAAACCTCTTTTTGATAGTTTACATGACTATGTCAGCCATATTGACCTTATATTCTTATTGACAAAAAATATTAAGTGTCTAGGTCAGCCCATGCCTAACCTAGTATGTGACCTAGTAAGTTTTTGTCAATTAAGATACTAGGTTGACTAGGTCAACCTTGTTGGCCAAAACTTTTAGAAGGGTTTAGGGTTAGATTTACCTATATAAACACATCCATTTTTTCATTCTTAGAAAGCAGGTAGGATTTATTATTCATTTGTGCTTGTTTTCAATCTACTCTTTCACCATTCTACTTGAGGAATCTAAGCTTAGGGTTTTTACTTGGAGAAAAATCTAATATTGAGGAGAAGTCTTGGATGCTTTGGCCTTTTCTAGTCATCTTTATAAACTTAAAAAACCTCTTTTAAAACACCTTTGTCCAAGGGAGAGATTGAGTCTCGATGGGTTCATTTTCTAGGTAAGTATCTCTAACTTGACTCCTCTCTTTAGTAGATATAAGTAGAATAAGTAATGACTTCTGAATAATATTCTCTATCTCCATGCATTAGGGTTTTACCTATACATAGCTTAATTACAATTCTCTTATGCATGTTAACTTTTATTTTTTATTACCCCCACTTTATGCCACAAGATTTAGTGAGAACTACATTACATTTTACTTTAACTTGTTATTAGTATAGTAAATATGAAAACATAGGACCTAGATATGGTTATTGTATAGTTTTGCTTGATTGGAGGATTTGGAACCCTCCATAGTGATATTATTATGGTAAGATATCTCTTAATTAATTTTATCAGATCCATATTGGTCATGACCCCATTTATCTAATGTATCCCCAATCGGAATTGTATGTAGGATCTATCTTCTCCAAGCTAGGATTGATTTGTAAAAATTGTTGCATTTCCCATTGCATACATTCTAGTGAACTCAATGTAAGTCTAACCCTTGGAGGTTTTATTTCATGCTTTATATTTATATAATTTTATTATTTTTATATATTTACGATACTAGGTCGACCAGGTCGATATAGTTCTAACTTCTATGCACATGTTTAACACATAGTTGCATCAAAATGACTTTGTTATTTCTATGTAGGTCTTTATCAGATACAAGTTACTAGATTGAACAAGTTGACACAATAATATTATTTATTTAAAGATAAAATACTATGTTAAAAAGGTTGACTTAGTCTCTCAGTCAGCATCTAGAGTAATAAACTAAGTTGTGTCGGTTAACTTAGTCTTACAGTCAACTTCCAAATAACAAATTAAGTCAACTAGGTCGATTCAGTCATCTTAACAAGATTTAGTAAATAGGGTTTTACAGAATTAGGTCGACATAATCAACTTAATTGGTATAAATTTCAATCAACATTCAAATAACTTTAATAGAAAATTTATAATTCTCAACATCTTCTAACCCACCAAGGTTCTTTTTTTCTCTTTCTTTCAATTCAGTAATTCATTACAGTTCTGTTTAGTGTAAGTTTTCAATCTTCAAAACTGTAAACCTACAATAAACTAAGTTGGCCTACTTGACTTAGTTCTATAGTCTGACTTCTATCTAAAAGACCAAGTTGACCTAGTTGACTTAGTTCTTAAGGACTCTTACTTCTCTAAAATAGTAGTGACCCTGTCGAATCTATTTTATAATGTTTTCATATAGTGTTGTCTGAATTGACTCTATACCATTTTCATTTTGGGAATTAATAAATGTATGCTACTAACTAATTCACACTTTCATTTTCAATTATTTTCATGCTTTGAATAACTCACATAGTCTAATAAGGTGGATTTTTTAAAATATCATTTAGTTTCACTATTTTTTTCTTTTTTCACACACTACCAAATCACATAAATTTCAAAACACATTTTAACATTTGTCTTTCCAAGGCCTACCTACTTGGATTTCATCACCAATGGGGAAGTTGACTTGGTTTTCTGGTCAAGTATAAACACATGGTTAATGGTATATATTGGCAAAGAACCTGACACCCTTATCACTATGGGATATTGAAATGAGAGGTAGGCCCCAATACCAAGCCAACACCATTGCCAACATAGATCCCCTTTGGCCTAAACATCCTAAACCATCCATAGATTTCTTTCTAGTTCCCTATTTTTAGCCAACTTCCCCATCACACTTAAAATAATAATTTATAATAATTTAACAACACTCAAGATGACCACTTATCTAGAATTTACTTGTTAGTTGATTGATTTCTCTCTTCTCATTGTATGTTATATTACAAAAACTTATATTCTCCAGCTCTAGTGCAAGGCTTTATGTTGTTTGCTAATTGGATCATTCTCATTGAACCAATTATTTATGTCTTTGCTTTCACTTCTTGTTTCAATGACATTAAAAAGTATTTACCTATGTTTATCATACCATTATTCTATTTGACATAGTCTCTTATAGACTATCTTTTTCCTACTTGTAGTACAAAGTTGACCTAGTCAACTCTGTATCCCTTTTACCAATTAGGTCATAGTACTAATTCAACCTAGTTGACCCTATATCCTTATCAGACTATGTTTTTCTTAATTTTTAGTATTGATTCGACCCAGTCAACTCTATACTCTTATTGTTGACCCTATTCTCCTATCTAGATGACTTAGTTCCCTATTTTTGTTTCCTTAGCATTCTGTTCATTTCCTCAAAACATCATGAAGTCCCCTATTAGAATCTTATTGGATAACTTAAATCCATTTATACATCATATGGGGTGTCCATTTCTCCCTTTCTTTACCTCACAAGAGAACCCTCACTCTTAGAGAACCTTTTCCCCTCCTTCATTCGTGGATTGTAACATAGTTCAAATCACACTGCAATAAGAAGTAGGTGGATCCAATATTTTTTATACCTATCAAGATAATTATCATCTTGAAAATTTTAAACATAATGTGGGATAAATTTGAAAAATTCTATCTAATAATCCTACTAGTAATCTACCTTTCAATAAATCTCCCCCTAATATCAATTTAGGGAGTTTTCCTATAAACACCAACCCACCAATTGATGACTTAACTTATTACACAATCCATACAACAAATGAATATAATGTAAAATTATAACACCTATTAAGTGATGCAATTACAACATAATTTGATAAATATGGCTAATCAACCTCCAGTTCTCAATCCTCAAGCCAATCCATATTTTATTTCTCTAGCTCTTAGAGATGCCTTAGGAAATTTTATTATTGAATCTATTATAAATAACAAAATGCTTCAAAATATCTAAAATGAGCCTTTATCTCCTTTCATCATGTGCATTGATATTGGTAACATATCTCCAACTATCAAGTATGATGGGATTAAAGACCCTGCATCCTTTCTCAAATCATTCAACAATATTTATAAAGAGTGGATCCAAACTAACATTTTCACCACAACTAAAATTTTAGTTAAAAAATTCACTGGCAATGTATTGGAATGGTTAAACCAACTTCCCCAACATTCCATATGGAAACTTGAGGATTTAGTCATTCCTTTAGTTAAATATTTTCAACATAATAACCTTCACAAAATTGGCCTTAGCCATTTCATCAATGCTAAGAAATCACCCATTGAATCAACTCATGATTTTATCAAATGATGGAAATCTCTAGCCCATAAGGCTAGCCATAACATGATTGATGATAATTTATTCAAACTCTTTATAACTAATTTAACTCATTTCATTCAATATAATGTTTAAATTTTTTCTCCTTAAATGCTTAATAAAGCTCTTGACCAAGCCAAATGTCAAGACTTCCTCATGAATCAATTCAAACCTAATACCAAATTCCTTAAAAGATATTTTCAAAATTATACCAATGCCATCACCGATAATATTCCTCAAACCAAAATAGGAATTGAAAAAGCTGACACTCCCCCATATTCTCACATACCACTAACTGTGAAGCAAATAAAACATTTCTTGTCACCCTCTAAACCCTTTACTTATCCTAATAATCCTAATAAATTAAATGATCCTAATCAATTTTATTGGTTTCATATTGACATTGGTCATTACCATGAAACTTTTCAATGGATTACTAAATTTGATGTCTACTACATGCTTGGTTATTCTTTCAATCATGAAGCCACGATCCAAATTCATCATCAAGAGTACAACATCACTTCTCAAAAATAATAAGCTCCCAAATCTTCTTCTTCTAATAAAAACAAATCTTTTCCCACATTTAATACTCAATAACATGCCAAGGATGTTTGTGTTATTAATGCTAAATATGACCAATATTATTACAATTCTCAATATGTTAATGTATATAAGGTTAATTATCATCGTAAATAAGCTCACAAAGATCCTATCACAAAACCTAATAAACCATCTTTAGAAGAAAAACTTCTCAAAGATACTACCATCACTAATTTAGTTTTAGAAGCCCATGAGGAACCACCTCCATCTTCTGAGCCACCAACAACTTCCATTCCTTCAAAATCTACCTTACCTTCTAAACATCATAATGGTTCTTCTAAATCCCATTAGAAATTTTAGAAAGAACATAACTCCATGCTTTGTAAGATTCCACTTATGGAGTTAGTTTGTACTTCCCCTTATCATCACAAGTTCTTTACGCAAAAATTACAATAAATTGAAGATCCATCTTTTATAGATAAAGAACCATCCTTTATTGAGCCTCAACCTACTAATGTATATATCGTGGAGTCCATTTGTTCTTCTTTTAAGCCTTCTATTAAATTTTTTGAAGAGGACATAATTAATGATGAGATCTTTTTCACATTGATGATCCACCACTATTCATTCAAATAACCATTAATACTACCCTTATCCATAAAGTTTTAATTTACAAAGGGTTCAGTATTAATGTGACATATTTGTGGCTCTCCCAAGAACTTGGATACAATAAAGATCATCTCAAGAAAACCCACCTTACCTATTGCAGATTTGATAAAACTAATCAAAATCCAATTGGTTATATTTGAATTCCTCTAACAATCAAACCCAATACCATTCAAACTAACCTTATGATCCTTAATTTTCCCTTATCTGATAAAATACTTATCAGTCACCCTTGGACTCATAGAATGAGGGTCATCACTTCTTCTGGTAGACAATGCATCAAATTCCTACATAACGACAAATGGTACAAGCATGAGGCTACTCCCAACCCTTGGAGTATTCAACTTCCTAATCCAAAATCTCAATATCACATTCCTACCATTCCCACTATCAATAGTGCTCCCTTACATGAATTCATGAACATCAATCCAGACTTACAAATCACTCTTGTTGATTCAGATGATGATGAAACTAATGATTTTCAACATAGTTTCATCACTACTAAGATACCTTTTTATATCTTAGAGTGGCTTCCTCCCTCTTTATTACCTCATGATCACACTATTCCTCTCATTAATGAGATCACTAATTTTCCCCTCCATATAATACTCAACAACCTTCTTACCTGAAGATGCCTTCACATGCAATGAATGTATAATGGCCAAATTATTCTAACATCTTATAATAATGTCTCCATGTAAGTTTAATAATCTCATAATTTCACTTCTAAAACTCTACCTAATTATTAAGCATGTACCATTTATCCAACATTTGATGATAAATAAATCATGGCCCACACTCAATCTCGAGACTTGGATGTACAACATTATCATAAAACCTTAGATCAAATAGATCCTTTCAATCAAGATGTTCACACCATTTTCATGGATTTTGAATTAACTCCCAAAGTTCATGTACCTCCTTTTAATTTTCCACTTCTTGATATTCTTTGGGTGGTTGAACAATCCTCCCTTATAAACATATGGAAATTATTGCACCTTATTTACTACTTATAGATCCCATCATTACATCTGATTCTTTCCCTATCAAAAAAAATCATGACACACCAATCTCATCCAATAAATTTACTCTTCTTACTCTTGAAATTACATTAGATGCCAAGGTAACATATGCTCATCAGATACATTATGAATATGATAGCCATGGTAATCAAATTATTGATCTCAAAGTAGATGTTGAGTATTATGTTCCTCTTCCCACTTTACCTAGCGATGAATCTATTCTTGAATTACTCCATGCTTGAGAACCTCAACTTATTTGAAAACATCAAAAACTTGGGAATTTCAAAAAAAAATCCCCTTGTTTCAACAACTTCATCACTAACATTGATCCTAAAGCTAATCCAATTTCTTATTTACCAATGCACCATACCATTTCCAATATGGAAATGCTATGATTATTTAAGAAACTAATCTCATTGAATATGGTACTCCATCATGCCCTCACCCTATTATAGTTTCTCACAAACTCACACCCATTGAACATGGTAACTTTAGTTTATTTTTTGATAAATATCATGAGATCTTTGCTGGTCCTATGAAGACATGCCTGATATTGACCCTAGCATTGTGGTACATAATATCATCACTTATCCCAATACCAAACCTATGCACCAAAAGAAATAAAAATTTCCCACCAAAGTTTCCACCTTATGTCATAAATAAATTATCAAACTTATTGATGCTAAGTTTATCAAACTAGTGGACTAATCTAAATGGGTTTATAACATAGTCCCTATTCATAAAAAAGTTAGTATGGTCATTCACATCTACAATGATTTCTATAATCTTAATCTTTCTTGTCCTAAGGATAATTTCCTTGTATCTTCAATAGATTCCATTATCAATTCCACAACTGGTTATGAAATGTTGTCTCTTATGGATGGATTTTCAAGATATAATCAAATTCACTTTTCCCCTAGAGACCAACATAAGACAACTTTCACCATAGAATGGGGCCCCTACTACTATGTTAAAATGCCTTTCTACATCAAAAATGATGAAGCTAATTGTCAATGAGCAATGACCCATATCTTTCATGATATTATTCATAAATTTGTATAAACCTATGTGGATGACCTCATTTCTAAGTCTAAATTTTGTAAGACTCATCTTTTTGATCTTACCATCATCTTTGACTACCTTCTTAAATATAAAGTTAGAATAAATCCTTACAAATGTGTCTTTGGTATCACATCTAGAAAACTATTAGGAGTCTTAGTTTATCATTGTGGCATTAATGCTAACCCTACTAAGATTAATGTTATCATCAACATGTCCATCCCTTGATCTATTCTAGACATTTTCACTTATATTGGTAAACTTGGGGCAATCAAATGATTCATCCTTGAAATGGCTTATCATATCCACTTCATCAATTCTCTTCTTAAGAAAGGTAACACTCTACAATGGATAGATCCCTATAAAAAATCATTTGATAACATGAAGGAGTCATTACTTCACCCACCTACTCTTGATCCCCCTTCAAAAATCTAACCTTTGATCTTATATACCTCTTCCACACCCATATCAATTGAAGTAATGCTTACCTAACAAGATGATACTGGGCATGAATATGCAATCTACTATATTAGTCGAGGCCTCATTGATTATGAAAAACATTACACAAAATTTGAACATGATTGCCTCACCATATATTTTGTAGCTAAAAAACTTTGACATTATATGCTCTATTAGACCACTTATGTCATCATCCATTTAGATCCCCTTTGTCAATTCTTATCCAAAGTCTTTCTTCCTAGAGACATAATTGGCAAATGGATGGTCCTTCTCATGAAATTTAATCTTCAAATTATTACTCAAAATACTATAAAAGGACAAATCCTCACTAATAAACATACCATAGCTCATATTCTCACTATCAACTACCTTCAAGTTAGTCTTATCGATGATAATATTATCCATATTTAAGGTCTCAAAAAAGCCATATCCCTTAAAGATTATTTCCATAGATTGACTGTTGATCTTGAAGCATGTAATATCGATGAATCTACTATCTTCCCAAATACTACTAAACCAAAAGTAGTTATTGAAGAACTTCTTGAAATTAATGTAGATTTACATGAGGATACTTGGACCCTTCATTTTGATTGCAATAAGTGCCTTCAAGGAGTTGGAGTAGGATGTATTCTTATGTTCACTCTTAGAAAAATTATCCTTTTAGATTTTTACTTGACATTTGATGTCACTAACAACATGGTAGAGTATGAAGCTTTAATCTTAGGCATGAGAGATGTCCTTGCTTTATATATCCAATTCCTACATGATTTAGGTGATTCCTAACTCATTTACCACCAAGTCAATGGTTATAACCAATGTAAAAGTGAGAATCTCATTTCCTATCATCAAAATGCAACTACTCTTACCAAATATTTCATTTCTTTCACCATCGAGCCTATCCCTCTAGATCAAAATTCTATTGTTGATTCCCTCACTTATTCAACATATTTTTTCATCCACACCAAATTCTTACCAATCACACTTTTATTTTAATAATAATAAAATGTCCATATTCTATTCAACCACAAGATTCAATTATCTACCACATTGAGGCCATAACCATTCGATAAAGCCTGTGGTATAAAGACATCATTCAATTTTTAGAACATCAAACTTATCCTCCAAACCTAGATTCTTATGAAAAGACTCACATTTAAAAATAATCTTTTAGGTGTGTATTATGAAATAACATCCTATATTATCACAATGTTGAAGGTACCTTGCTCCATTTTGTTGTGCAAGATGAGGTTCCTCCTCTTCTTGAACAAGCACATGGAGGAATTTTTGGTGGCCACTATAGTGGACATGTTATAACTCATAAATGATTACATATGGAATACTTTTAGCCCACTATTGAAAATGATGCCATCAAATTTTTTAAATAATAGACTCCTTAACAGCTTCATGATAATTTAATTCATTTACCTCCAGCTAAGCTTCAAACCATAGAATCTCCTTGGCCATTTTCTATGTGGGGATTAGACCTCATATGAAAATTACCTTGATCTCAAGATGGGCATGTCTTTAAAATCACAACCATAGAATATTTAACCAAGTGGATCAAAGTTATGCCTCTTTTAATGTCACCGATAACACCATCTCTAAATTAATCCTTAATCAAATAAATAATTTCATACTTTGGTGTCCCTCATACTATCATTTTAGACAATGTTGGTAATTTTAGAAATAAAGATGTCAAATAAATCTGTGCTAAATTCAAAATCCATCACAATTTCTTCACACCCTATCATCCATAATGTAATGGCTAAGCTAAGGCCATCAAAAAATTCTTAATAAAATTATCCAAAAGATAATTCATTAAACCCACATGAATTGGCACCTTCATCTATATCCTACTCTTTAGACCTATCACACTAGCATACATACTACCACTAGGGCAACACCGTTCTCTCTAGTTTATGGTTCTAAATAAGTCCTTCCATTAGAAATTGAACTTCCATCTCTAATTATATCTCTTCATGGTATCATACCCAATGACAAATTACGTGAAGCTCACCTTCATGCTCTCAATCTCCTTGATGAGCATCATCTTTCTACTTTACAACATAATATCCAATATAAGGCCCATATTAACAAACAACATAATTTTTTTTATTAAAGTTCACATGTTTAATGTTGGTGATCTTGTCCTTAAATTAGACTACTCTCATGATAAATAAGGTAAATACACCCACAAATTATGGTTCCCCTAATTAGTCAAAGATATTCTTAGTCTAAGTACCTATCGCCTTCAAACCAATGAAGGTCATATTTTCAAAGAACCCACCAACGAGTAATTCCTTAAAATGTATTTTACCTAATCCTTCCCTTATTTTTCATGATTTATATATGATATATATCTAACATTTTTTCTAGGATACTTACATGGGTCTCACCCTTTGCAATTTTCACAAACCTTAGACCTTCCTTTTAGTCTTTTGGTTTCCCTTTTTCTCATGGGTCATATTGTAAAACTAAGGATAGGACCTGGTATTCCTCATGATATACATTTATCCTCTCTTTTTTCATACTTTTTACACACCTTTTTACACCCCTTTGGTTTCTGTTTTTGAGTTATAGTGTAAGACCATGGATAAGACCTAGCCTTCCTCACAAATACCATATTTTTCTTATCCCCTTCATTTTTCCAATACTTTTTGGCACCCTTATGGGTTTCACTTTTATGAGTGTAAATATAAGGCCATGGATAGGACTTGACCTTCCTCATAAAATTACCATCTTTTCATTTTTTTAAATCTAGAATGTGTTTTGTATGGTTACAATTTCTTCATATTTGTTCTCATTTTTAGCTTTTGCTTCTTAAGATAGATGAAAATTTTCATAACAATCTATGCCAGCATGTTTTCCTCCATTTCCCTCATTATTATTATAAGGAATCAAACTTTTTTATCGTTGTATCCCTTTTTTCCCCCTTTTCACATTTTTGTGATTTAAAGTAATTCAAATTATTTCATCTTTCATTCCTCTTTCATTCCTTTCCTTTCACTCCACATTGGATAAACTAAGGTCAAAGTCAAGATAATAGTTTTATTTCACTTGACTTTATGAGACTCTTAGACACCATGCTCTTTGAGTTCTCTCTCTTAGAAACCAAGTCCCAAGTATTCAAATGAAATTAATCTTTAGCACCCATGTTTGGTTCTCTGAATCCGTGTGGAGGAGGAATAGAAAAAATCCATCAATAAAGTTAAAATCCAAATCATTTGAAATAAAAGGAAATGAGAAAAAAATGAAAGATACAAATTTAAAAAGTCAAAATCACATCAAAATACATGATTACAAGCACATCTCATATCTCCAATCAAATCTCAAACTCCACAATTGGCCTCATAATAGATCCAAATTCCATTATGGTATGGTAGGCTAGTAGATTAGAATAGGATAATTTAATAAACTCTATGGTGCTACCTACTTTCTCAGATAATTATCCAATCTTCATAGTAGATCGATGAATTTGTAAGGGGTCCTAAGGAATGAGGAACTTGATGTGGGAAGGTAGGTCCATTTAACTTTTCATGCATATATCCTTCATGGGATGATCTACATACTTCATTTTTTTGACATAAGACTTGTGTGGCTAAGATAAGTTACTCAAAGTCCTTAAGGTCAAAAGTCCTCTTGTTTTGACAAACCTAATTTGAGTGTCTTGACTTAGATAAAAATTTCCTCTACCTTGGTTTTTCCTCCATTTTCCCCTACACCCATTTCATTTCCCCCTTGACAAGAAAAATATGATTCTAAATTTGTTCTCCATTATTTTATGCTTCCTTCTTCTTCACATCTTCAAAACATGCTAGCACTACTTTGTTTTAATTTTATCCATCCATAGAGAAAAACATGTTGGAGCAACTATGGATTATTTTATTTACACCATGGGTCTACATTTCTAGTTATAACTTGATTTCTTTTACCACTTATCATTATTATACCACCTTTTTTGTGAACATTGGAGTCCATTTCTACTTTCATGTAATTTTTATATTGTTGAGTGAGGCTAGCATGTTACTTCTCATTCACCAATGTTTTCTTCCCTTTTATGCACATTTTTCCATTGATGATTGAGTAATGATTGTTACTTCCAACTCATCAATGTTGTTTTACCATTATTGCTTTCCCATATTTGTTTAAGTAAGGAATGTTACTAATTTCACATTGATGTTTGATTACCATTTTTGACATGTATCTTTGGTTTGATTTGGTGCATTTTCCTTTCTTACGTAAGGTTTACTTGTTTCAATTTTTCAATTTTTAGTAGCATTAGATTCTTGGTTATTTGATTTAGTCTAAATTTTGACTTGGTCATTTGGTCTAACATAGCACTTGTCACCCTAGCTTACCAAATTTCCAAGTATGTCATGTCTACATAGCACTAGTTATATTAGGTTTCCTATGTTTGTTTATTTTTGTTCTTTAGTTTTGTATTCTTAGGTTTGGTGAAAGCAATCTCTGTGCCCTCCACAACCAAAACTAAAAACACAACAAGCAACCATCCCATGATAAAGGTAAGTCAAGGTACACATATATTTACTTTTTAGTTATTTTCATTTCAATTATTTAATTTAAGTTATTTTATGCTTTAAAATACTATAACTTTTTTTTAGCCTCAAAGTTGTGTGTTAGTATGTTCTTTCTCAAAGAACCATCCCTTATTGCACCTGAGTGACACATGATGAGCTTCAAGTGGGGCATATGTATACACAATAGTTTCAAAATTTATCAATTATTGATGATTTATATCTTATAGGAACCCATTAGGTCTTAATATATCTAAGTGCATGCCCTAAAGGGTGCACCAGGAAAGGGGTGGGCAGACCATTGGTGCTTGGCAAGATTATTGTCCCTTTTTCCACTTATTATCTACATATTTTTCTCCTAAAAACTATTCCCCTAAGCTTTGCATCCCATTTTACACACTCCTCTAGTATTTTACCACTGTAATTAGCCCTTTCCCTAACCTAAACCTATTTTTGATAGTTTACATGGCTATGTCAGTGACATCGACCTTGTATTCTTATTGATAATACTTATTAAGTTTCTAAGTCAGCCTTGGCTAACCTATTCCTTGACCTAGTAATTTTTTATCAATTATGATACTAGGTCAACCGAGTCAACCTTGTCGACCAAAAAATTTGGAAGGGTTGAACGTTAGATCCACCTATATAAACACATCCATTTTTCCATTATTAGAGAATAGGCAAGAGTTATTATTCATTTTCACTTCTTTACAATCTACTCTTCCACCATTGTAGTTAAAGAGTCTTAGCTTAGGGTTTCTACTTGGGGAAGAATCTAGTATTTTAGAGAAGTCTTGGATGCTTTGGATTTTCTTAGTGATCCTTATAAACAATAAAAACCTCTTGCAAAGCACATTTGGCCAAGAGAGATATTGAGTCTCGATGGGCTCATCTTCCGTGTAAGTATCCCTAACTTTTTTCCTCTTTTTAGTAGATAAAAGGAGTATAAGTAATGTTTTTTAAATAATATTTTCTTTCTCTCCATGCATTAGGGTTTTACCTATACATAAATTAATTAGGATTAACTTATACATGTTTAATTTTATTTTTTATTGCACCCACTTTGTGCCACAATATTTGATGAAAACTAGATTATATTTTACTTTAACTTATTATTATTATAGTGAATATGAAAACATAGGACCTAGTTTGGGTTATTGTATAGTTTTACTTGAATGGAGGATTTATAACCTTCCCTAGTGATATTATTATGGTAATATATCCTTAATTAGGTCTAGCATATCCATATTGGTCATGACCTTGATTATCTAATGTATCCCCAATCAAAAGTGTAAGTAGGATCTATCTTCTCTAAGATATTATTGATTTGTAGATTTGTTAAATTGCCAATTTCATAAAAAAAACCTTCAAAGATGAATATAAAATGAACAAACTCATCAGAATCTTTTTCAACTCTAACATGAAGAACTAAAAAATAAACAGGGATTTATGCATATGGACTTGCCTTACCCATGGTCAAAGGTATGGCTTTAAATCATGAACTATCTTACATTATAAGGTAAGCACATATTACTTTACACACACCACTTTATTCTATTAAATCATTTTAAGCACTAGATATTTGTTAGTTTCCCCTATTACTTGCTTATGCCCTTAGAAAACTCTATTATTACATCACAAATGAACACTTTTGATACCATTTTATGCACAACCCTCATTATCCTCCTTATTAAAGTGGGATAATCCAATCTGAATAGAATAATTAGTGTCTCTAGACTATATGAGTAGAGGGAAACTCACTTGCCCAAGGAAAGTGAGGAAGAATCTAAGAATTTAGACTCACAACCTAATAAGGAGAATGAGAAAAATTTCATGGATTATTTAAGAGGGTTTGAGGAAATTTTTTCCTAGGTGTCTAAAAAAAACAATAAATGAAAAGTTAAGACCTCCCAAGCCAAGGACAAGGCACAACCTAAGGAAGTGGATGAGGTTAAGGACCCTAAGTGTGAAGAGCTAGAAGTGAAAACCCTCCTGAAACTTAAGGAGGATAAGTCTAGTATAAGGAAACCTTAGAGGGGGATAGGAAAGTATAAGTCCATGATACTAAAGGATAAGGAAAGCCCCATTTTAGTTAAAACTACCTTGAAGGGGAAGGAAGACTTTAGACATAAAGACAAGGAGAACCCCACAAATGGTACTCAAAAAGGATGAGGTCATTGATTATCAAGTTGGGAAAGATGGAAGCAATGATAAACAAGAAATTTGAACTATTGAAATAACTTAGAATGGAAACCAAGAGCATCAAGGAAGATCTATAGGAGGTTCAAGATTTTGGAAAAGATAAAAAAGGGAAGAGAAGATGAATCCCATAAATATATTGAATCCTATTATGGAAGAGAGAATTAGGAATGAGATAGAGGACAAAAAAAGTGAGAAGAAGGAAATGGAAATGGATAAATAAATGAAATATAAGGTGGAAAATAATCATAAATTTAACAAGGAAGAATAGGAGAAGACAAGGAAGAGAGAAGAGGAGGCTAGTGATGAAGGACCATAAAAAAGGACAAGGGGAAACATGATGACTATTGTGGACAAAAGGAATAAAATCAAATATGGGAAAACCACCATGGCCAAGAACCAAACTCATAAGAAGATCCTTAAAAATCCTAAAGAATTGGAGAACTCTTCTAAATATTTGCATCTTAGTGTTTGTAATGTTTAATATTTTTCATTAATCTTGATGAACATTTTTAATTTTTCAGTTGAAAAAGTATTGAACTTTACTTAACTTTTGGTTTGCCTTCTAGTTGAAGGCTAGTTTATTTTTAATTTTTTCAAAATATTAAATACTATATCTCTTGTATTTTTAAGGTTCTGAGACCCTAACAAAACCCACTTTTTACCTTATCCAAAAAAAATAATGTTTATTGAAAATGGTATAGGATTAAATATTTTAACTATGAAGCCTTTAGTTTAAAATTAGGCATTAAAAGATAAGGCCTCACTAATACAAATGTGAACATAATGGGTTTGAAAATGAAGAAAAAATATCTTGAAGTAATTAAATTGAGTTTAACACTTTAATATGTTATCTACCAAATTCCAAGTTATATCTAATGAATTAAAATTCACAATTAACAACATTTAAAAATCATAAATATAGTAATGCTAAGGCATATAATGATAATATACATTACAAAGTTTATATTATAAATGGGAAATTGTCCAAAGTAATTTTTACTACCATGGGAATATAGAGATGATATGAATGTATTTGATACTGGATTTATTTATATATCTCTTCAATATTATGGAATACCAATCCAAATTATTCCAATTATTGAAATAAAATAAATGAATGTTAATGATAAAATCCCTATGGTGGATCTTTATTGGAACATAAACAAGAAAAATAAAACTCTTAATCTTGTTCAAACTTCCTTATCAAAATATGTATTTGGCCTCAAACATGTATAAACCATGAGATGCAATGGTCAAGGCTTAGGAAAAATTGAATAAGGTATAATAAAACATATTCTCTCAATTAGAAATTAGATACAATAAATATGAATTAAAGGTTCAAAATCATGGTGTAATTGAATCAATACCTTTTGATGTGGATAAACAGAATCATACCAAAAAATAAATAAATCCTCTTGATGAGAAATTCAAGAAATATATAATTAATCATTATTAGGAGATGGAAAATATTATGCATATTAATAATTGTGTGTTTATGATATTTCATAGAATTATAAATAAATAAGAATTTAAAATTATAGATCTTCTAATTATTTATCAAACCATAATATTTTAGATATCATATCTTGATTTTTTTTCAAATAATGAAGACATAAATAAGTAATTAGGAACTAATATGGATTTTCCTACATATAATCATAACACTATATTACCTTTTACTTTAATTGAGAATTTTTTTTGAAGGATATCCTACACACAGTAATGAGGAGTTTACTTTGAATAGGTTGGACACTTTACCTACTATATCTTATATGTAGGAAAAATCAACTTTATCAAATGGGGATATAATTTATATTAATATTACCACTAGTGACACACTTGAGAAATTTAATTTGTGTTCGCCATTGTCTTAAAAATAAGAAAAATATACATTGAATTTTTTTATACAATAATAATAAACTTTCACATGGTCTATGATGACATGTGTGGTGTGCCCACTTCCATTTTGGTACATAACCTTGTAATAAAACCCGATGCCAAGCTTAAAATGTAAAAGATAAAAAATTTAAATCCTAAGGTGAATTATATAGTTTATAAATAAATCAAAAAATATATTTATGTTGGTTTTATTATACATATAGATTAATATGAGTGTATTTATAATATTTTTATAATTAGTAAATCAATATGGGGCATTTAGATATGTATGTATTTTCTAGATATAAATAAGGAGTTTCCCAAAGATAATATTGATATGATTGATTATTCTACCATTAGGCATGAGATGTCATTTTTTTAAACATATTTTTTTATTATAATCAAATTAAGATAAATATTATTTATTAACATAATACCACTTTTACCACACCTTGGGTCACATTATTTTGTGTGGCTATGATGTTTTACTTAAAAACATAAGAGATACTTATTAAATGAACATGAAACATATATTTATTGAATATATACATGAAATATTAGAATATTTTGTAGATGATTTCTTGGATAAGTCAAATAAATGGAAAAATAAATTTCATGACTTGAGGAAAATATTTGAATTACCTAGAAATATAAAGTGGAACTAAGTCAAAATAAATGTATCTTTGGTGAAACTTATAGTAAACTATTGGGTTCCATCATCTCTATATTAGGTATTTAAGGTAATACAAAAAAGTAAAACTAATTATTGAGGTACATCCTACTAGGAGGGTAAGTGAATAAAGTTCGGGGGACAAAAAGGTTCTACTCGTGGATGTGTTTTTCTTGAAAAAAATGAAATCTCAACTTCTATAGATTATTTGAGATGACTACACTCAAAATTTGGAGATTATATATGAATATTAATTGTAGCATTTTGAGTCTAATTTCTAAACTACTATTTTTTTTTAAAATGGTCATGTATAAATAGGTCAAACATCTATAATTGGAAGAGGAATTCCTATTTTTAGAAAAATATAGTAGATAGGTGGTTGTGTGGCCCCTCATTTTTTTAGCGTTGTTTAATATTTTTAAAAATACTTTGGTGTAAACTTAGATAAGATCATCTATTTTATGACCTATATTTAAAAAAAATGAAAATATATTTTTAATAATTTTACAACTAAATAGATCATGAAAAATTTAAAAAATGGGTAGCTGACCATGGGCCCCCCACTAACTAAAAAAAGTTTTTTCTAATGTGTATATAATTAGGCATAGTTTGTGACTATATTTATTTTTGCATCTGGATAAACAAAAAAAAAAAAAAAACCTATATAGAGATGTATAGTTTTTGAAAATAGTGTCCTAAAAATTACATAATTAAAAATCTTGTTTATTGTGTCATTAAGTAGGGGAGGTGCTCACTCTATTCTTAATGTATCACATTTTACATTCTAGCAACACTAAGAAGACTTAAATGGATTTGATGATTTAATCATGAATAATGCACATGTATAAATGCAACATATAAACCATATATAATAACCATAAATACCTAGCTACTACAAAAACTATCTAATAACTAACTAAAAGCTATGCTAAACATAAAAGTTTAATAATTAAATGCTACACTAACATTCCCCCTTTTATTACAATTTTTTACATATGTACCCCTAAAATACATCAAATTTAACCTTGTCATGTGACTTGATGACTATATATGTTATTTATGAATCTATTGGGTAGCAATAAAGCTGAATGTGGTGGTTTAAGACTTGTTATTGAATGTAATGGCACTAGACCTTAATGTGTTTGGTTATTTCATGAAATACTATATTCTTGATAAGATTCAACACACCCTAATTAACACAAAAAAAACATTAGTAGCTAATCTTTAGTAATGTCTATGTCAAATACAATGCGATGTGACCAAATTGATTTACACACATATCATTATGCAACATGATATTATGAATCTATGGATGAGAGAGAAACTACTAATTATTTCTTTCTAATCCATGAAATCACTCCATGTCTGAGATGAAATATATATCCCAAAGTTGATTTCTTGTCATCAATAAATCCAACATAGCTCGAGTCTGTATAACCCTGAAAGAATAAATTTGAGATCTTCATGTATTATAGATCATAACCTATTGTACCTAAAACATATCTCAAAACATGTTGAAATGAAACCCAATGACATTTTTCTTGATCTTGTATGATCTCAAAAGATAGTTGATAACAAAGCATATGTTTGGTATGGTATATGTCAAGTAAATGAGACCTAAAAAATTTCCTGTAGTGATTTTCATATACTTGAGGTGAATCTTGAAATTAGGATAGTTGCAAACCTTTCTCCATCAGAATTGATAATGGTTTACACTCGTACATCCCTTATTTCTCAAGTAGGGTCTTATCATATTTCATTTGTATGACAAAAATTTGATTCTTCTTTTACCATATCTCCAAGCTAAGACAATAATGAAGTATCCCAAAGTCTATCATGTTAAAGGATTTCTTCAAGTCACTCTTTAATTATTTAAAGAGATCATCTAAACTTCCTATGATAATAAGATCATCCATATATAAAATAAGAATGATAATATGTGTGCCTATCTTGATATACAACTTTGAATTTGAGGGGATATGAATGAATCCATGATATAATAGATGATCATCTATCTTAATGTACCATACCCTTGGTGCTTGTTTAAGTCCATAAAGTGACTTAATTAGATGACATACCTTTTGTGGATGTTGTTCGTCAATGAATCCTTCTAGTTGGGTCATGTACATATAATAATTTTACAGTAATAGAATATTGTTTTGATAATGGAATCATGTATAAATAAGTAAAGACAATGTCTGCACCAAAATTACTCTTGTCTGATGCCCAACTTCTCAAAGGGACAGATTATTTGTCATGGAAGATGAAGAAGTGAACAATTCAATTCAAAGAATTATGGGGTATCATCATAGGTACAATGACTCATCCTACTAGAGGTGATGAGTGAATGAAATATGACAAGTCAAATGATAAATCCCTAATGTTGATCACACTTAGTATCATTGATGAGGTTCAACCTCATATTTGGGATGCATCAACATCAAATGAGGATTGGGATATTTTGTCCAATATTTGTGAGGCAAAGAACCAGCCTAAGATCCTCCATCTTTAATCCAAACTTCATACTCTTAGTATTAAATATGGAAATAAAGTTGAGAAGTTCTTATATTGGGTAGCAGAACTTAGTTGCACTTGGATAAATGATCAAGGACAAGCTATTGGTTTTGATCACATTGAGATCTCTCCTCTCTCAATTTCACACATTCATCATGACACTCAACATTAAAAGGCAAGAAGTGTCTTTAGAATAACTAGTGAATTTGCTTCAAAAATAAGAAGCCATCCAGTCTATGCAAGATGAGTTCAAGGATAAAGCCCTAATTTCTAAGAAATATGGTTCAAAGTTCCTAAAATGACCACCAAAGTAGTCACAATAATAATATAAATATGATAAGGCAAAATTATGATGTCATATTTACCACACCAATATACATAACACTAATTGTTTTTGGTGTAATGCCCTGATACAAGGCTCATCTAGTCAAGAAGGCACATCCATTGGAGATTATTCACATTAATAAAAAAAGATGTATTTGAAAATAAAAACAACATGAACATGTGGCAGATAAACATCAACCAAAATAAGATGATGCATCTAAGGAGGAGGTACATTTAAAAGTAGATTGTGGTGCATATAAGAATGTAGTTATTATATCTAAAACATAATCATCAATGAGAAATGTTTGGTTGATTGATTCTAACACTAGAAAGTATATGACAGGGTGTAAAGATCTCTCTAATTAACTAAAAAATCAACCCACTAGTTGTCAAGTTTGAATTGTAGGTGATAAGGAGTATGTTGTATAATGAATTAGAACTATCACCATTCCCCTCAAGATGAGAACCTTTACTCTCACAAAGGTACTATATGTACCTAACTTGATAATAAATCTCTTGTCTATAAGTTAGCTCTTGAATCATAAGGTTAAGGTGGAGTTCATGATCGAGAATGACACCAAATCCTATCTCCTCTCATGGGAAGGTAAGATAATTGTTAGATATTATTTGAAGGATTGATTGTTTGCCCTAGATGAAGTTTCATCTAATGTATTTACTTTCTCTACCTATATGGTAGAATCTACTACTCTTTATCATTATTTATGTGGGTTTAGATGCTAGTTTTATACACCCTTATATAATAACATGGTGTATCATTACATTATCATGTTATTTCTAACATAATGGCCCCCATTCATAATTATTTAAAATAATTACATTCACCCCACCCATTTACCTTTACCACATAGGTTAATTAAACTTAATTACTATAGTTAAATAGAAATTAACCACATATTTTTACTATTTCTAACAATAAAATCCTAAAAACAAATAAAAAAATACCTATTAAATCTCTCAACAACCCTTCCAAAAACTTAACCTTGTCAAAAACCTTTGCAAACAACTTAATGTTACAATCAATTAGTTTGGCATGTGATTTGAAACAACCCAAGCCATTTTTTGACCAAATTGGGCTAATCGATGTTGATCCTTCATGATTGACACCAATTATGCCAGATCAACATCAATCCATATATACACAACAAACCTCCATGGCTCGAGAAGGATGATGACTATGATTTTGGACTTCAAAACTCTATCAAAATATCATTGCAACCTATGTACAGACATTGTCAATATCCTACTATCTTGTAGAACCTCTATTTGAGATATTATCAAAGGATTTTTGAAAGTTTTTAAACTTATCTTGCCAAGTTTGTTTTTAATGATAAAGGTTAGTATTGCACTTTAATTTATTTAGATTTCAAATCTATAGTCTATTGCATCTATCTGTCATTATTTTACATTTGGTTTTAATTATTTTATCAATAATATAAGTTGTTACTATAGTCTATTTTCAAAGTTTAGCATTTTACATAGAATTGATGTCGATCCATCAAAATTTATGTCTATCTTATAGGATCATCATCTATCTCTACTAAACTTTTTAAACATTGATGCAATCTATTTTCATAACATTCTTAGTCTTAAAAACCTATCAAAAACCTTCATTCTATTTTCTGAAAACTTGTCTTTTACATGTAGATGACTCTACCTAGATTAACACATGGTATTTTTAGCATATTTGATCTTCTCATTGTTCAACAACCATTTTTCATTGATAAATGTGTCATTGCATTCAAATTAGGTCTTTATACTATGGTTTTCACACCTAATCAGGAAAGCATTAATGAACAATTAGATGTATTTCAAGAGGACATTGATATTGCTACTAAATTTTGGGACAATTACTTTAATCATATTAATCTTGATATAGCTTATATAGCTTTGGAATTATCTATTAATATCTTATCCATATATATCTTTGTAATTTCATTTTTATTTATAAACTTGAATGTTAAACATGGGTTGACATCCATCTAAGGAAGCGTATCACTTCTTGGGATTGGTTTCTTACCAGGTAGCCCACTTATTTTTCTATTAATCTATTTATTTTGGTGAGTTAGTGTGATTTGTAGGTCATTCCTCTCTAGCCAAAGAGGAGTTCCCATAAAATATTGATCAATGGTATGCAACCAAGCTTCATCTCTAGGTAATCTTCAAAACCCTACATTTAATTTATTTTTAGTAGCTAATTATATCATGTTGAAAAATTAAAAAAATACTAAAACATTCTATAATCATCAATAAATATATAAACAAACACACATGATCAACCCATAAACATAAGCAATGTCTATGTGTGTGTGTGTGTGTGTCTATATATATATATATAGAAAATGTCTATGAAAATGTCATAATATAAATAAAATAGGGCTCTCAACTGATATAATGTGATCTACTTTATAAACTCAATCCTATTGAGGTGAATGTTATCACCTCCCTCGTCATTTCCTCTTCAACTCATTGCACTCCTACTAGTAGACCCCCCAAGAGTCCTCCATGATCTACTATGACTAACCACGTATGAAGCAAATTGACCCACATCTAGTAGTCATATTTTTACTATCCTCTCATAATATGACATCTTAATAAGCAAATCCCTTTATATCTAGAGTGGTACCATATCTGGAGGCACAACACTAGATCCTAGAATGTTTGGAGTGGGTTTCTCTACCAAAGTAGACCTCATTTGCTCTAGCTCTGCTTTGTATCTATCTCACTCTTATATGAACTAGTCATGTTGACCTCTCATACTATCTAGATCACTCTATAATGTGTAAATCTACCCATATAAAGTAATATGGGCTGCCCATGCCTACTATAGTTCATCTCTTAAACTATCCTTCTCAGTAATAACTGAAGTAATATCCATAAGATAATTTGTATGGGAATCCTATAATGGTGCCTCCTCCATGTGTATATTTGGGACCTCCTACTCCACCTCTCCTCTCTCTTCATCCTCCTCCCTCACCTCCTCCATAACTACCTCATGTCATGGTCTCACTGCTCTCTCATACCTCCTCACCATCTCAGCTATAAACCAAACTACATAATCATTTGTATATTTGATATCATCCAGGTCACTCACCATGGGCTCCTCTGGTGGCCCCATAAAAACAAATGTAGTTTTAGGTACAGGCCATTCCAAATCTATATCCTCCCACCTATACAAGCATGGGGTTAAGGGAACATCCTTTAACAATCCAAACTACTGACAACCCCTATCAAAATAAAATAACTTGAGGTTCTCCCACCATCATCCATGTACCCATATCTCTTAGGAAACACCACCTATCTCCACCACTAAACTAGGCCATGCTGGGAAGTGTACATAAGGCATGTAAATAACATCTCTTATATGTAAGACATTAAACACATGTCTATAGTGCACTAGATCCTGCACTACCCTATCTGTATATGGAATGACTAGGTCTTTCTTCTATCAAAGGAAGCCTACATTGTATACCATCTCCCCAAATCTATTCCATGGGGTCCTTATGGGGAGAATCACATGGATGTGCTCATACACCCAAAAATATAATATAAATGTGATGTAAAGCCCTGATCGGTGCCCAATATGATAGCTCCACAACTCCTTGTATATCTACCACAATAGTGTGGGTACCCAAGACAAAATAGTTTGTAATTATACCATGTCTACTATAACACTAGTAAAAATTTATGGTATTCATCCTCCCCCAAAATTAGGTTGTACATAATAGGTCAGTGTTAGCATCATCATTGTCAGTACTAGTCTCTCCACAAGATCTTGGTCATATAATGGCTAGAAGGAGAACTCCCTAGAAAATAATTTGATGTCTAATGTATCCTCATTGTATAATAGAGCCAACACTATCACTCACCCAACCTCATCAATAGTATATACATGAGTACCTAGAATTAGTAGTCAAAGAATATAATAAATGTCCTCTATGGTGATCATCATCTCAGTAGTCGATAACCAAAAAGTGTTGGTGGTATAATCCCACCACTCTAGTAATGTCACTATCATATTAATATCCTAATATAAATAATGATAATGGAAAATCTCTCTAAATCCAACCACCTCTAAATGAGCCCAGTCCTCATCACCCATAAACTCCCACAACTAATCCAATAGTAGAAGGACCCTATCCCTCATCATCAATATCTCTCGTGCCTATCAAAAGCATCATTTTAGTTAATCTAAAACTTAAGTTTTGTGCTTTCTATCGATCCTCTAAGGATCAATATTAATTTAAACCTAGTTGATAATGATCCCTATAGATCATGGTTGATCCATTTGAACTACATCGATCTTAATGGATTGACGTTGATTCCCTCAACACAAAAAATTCCCCCTTAGGCCATACATTCCTAAAAAAATAAATATATATAAAAATCTACCTACCTACCCTCCCTCTGCCCCCACATATTTCATAAGAAACCAAATTTCTTATGCAAAACCAAAAAAATAAATAAAGTAATAAATTTAGCCAAAATACATAATGCCTACCTCATACTGTAGTTGTCATCACCATCATCCACTCCTATTTGCCTCTATTATCTCTCATGTCCACTTGTAAGGTGGACACATGTCAAATTTTTCTCTCAAATTCATGTTCATGTCGATAGCTATATGAGCCTTATGCCACATAGGATGACTATATATAGCATTTCTTATGATTAACGTCAATTACCCCAATCAATGTTGATCCCCTAAATTAACATTGATGCCTTATAGATCGATGTCAATTATCTTGGCTTATTGAAATTTTTGCACTTATGGACCATTTCACATTCTCCCAGTTTGGCTCCCAAGCCCTGTCTTATTGCCTTTGCTTTAGATATCCCATTTTTGTCTCCTATTACATGTTAAATTTGAGGATTTTTACCACTTGTCATTTCCCCAATTCATTTAAGGCACACTCCATTTTTTTGGTATCTTCCCATTGTAAGATTTTGGGGGTATATTTTGTCTTGAGAACATTTATCTATATGTAACACATAAACCATATGCACACCTGATGATATAGTTTACCATTACTATCTTTTGTTCTCTTGCTAGCCTTTACTTGAACCCACCTATTTTAGTTGTGGAATTTTATTACTCGATTCAGTCTTAGGGAATTACTACCTGCATTACTTTTTATCCTGTTAAGTGAAATTTTGGAGCTTCTTTGCACCATGCATACTTTTCATTGCCCTTTGTTATCATCTACTTATTTATTTCCACTCACCCCATTATGTTCTTACCTTCCATATTTTTTAAACCCATCATCCATTCCATCTCACTTCATGATGCCTGATTTGAGGGGTGATACCTTCTTACAATAAACTTGGGGTATTAGACACCTTATAGTTTTTGTTTTGTGGCCCGTTATTGCATACCACTCCCTAAAAAAAGGGCAAATGTAGATGCTAGTTATATACACCATTGTGTATTAGCATGGTGTGTCATCACATTATCATGTTATTTTGAACATAATGGTCCCCATTCATAATTATTTGAAATAATTGCATTCACCCCTACCCATTTATGTTTACCACATAGGTTAATTAAACTTAATTACTATAGTTAAATAGTAATTAATCCATTTTTTTTACTATTTCTAACCATAAAATTCTAAAAACAAAACCTATTAAATCTCCCAACAACCCTCCCAACAACTTACCCTCATCAAAAACCCATGAAAACAACTTAATGTTACATTCACATATTTTGGCATGCAAATCAAAATAACCCAAGCCAAATTTTGACCAAATTAGGCTAATTGACATCGATCCTCTGTGATAGATGTTGATTCTCCCAAATTGACATTGATACATATATACATAGCAAACCTCCATGGCTCAGGAGGGATGGTGACTGTGTTTTTCAACTTTGAAACTCTACCAAAATGTCATTGTAACCTACATACAAACATTGTCAATATCCTACTATTTTGTAGAGCCTCTATTTGAGAGATTATCAAAGGATTTTGAAATTTATTTAACTCATCTTGCCAAGTTTTTTTATCCATAAAGGTTAGTATTGCACTTTAATTTATTCACATTTCAAATCTACAATCTACTGTGTCTATCTGTCTGTCTGTCACTATTTTACATTTAGTTTTAATTATTTTATCAATAATATAAGTTATTACTATACTCTATTTTTAGAGTTTAGCATTTTACATAGAATTGATGTCTATCCATCTGAATCAACATCGATCTTGTAGGATCATCATCAATCCTTTCTAAAATTTTAAAACATTATTGCAATCTATTTTCATAATATTCTCAATCCTAAAAACCTATCAAAAACCTACATTCTATTTTTTGAAAAACTATCTTTTACATGTAGATGACTCTACTTAGATTAACACATGATATTGTTAGCATATTTGATCTTCCCATTGTTCAACAACCATTTTTCATTTATCAAAGTGACATTTAATTCAAATTAGGTCTTTGTACTATGGTTTTCACACCTAATCAGGAAAGCATTAATGATTAATTGGTTGTAATTCAAGAGGATGTTGATATTGCTACTGAATTCTAAGATAATTAATTTGATCATATTAATATTTATATAGATTACATATCTTTGGTATTTTATATTTATATCTTATCCATAGATATCATTGTAATTTCATGTTTATTTATAAACTTGAATGTTAAACGTGGGCTAACATTAAAAACATATCACTTCTTGGGACTAGTTTCTTGCTAGACATCCCACGTATTATATTTATTAATCCTTTTTTTTGGTGATTTAGTATGATTTTTAGGTCATTCCTCCCTGTCTAAATAGGATTTCCCACAAATCTTGATCAATGGTGTGTAACCAACCTTCATCTCCAGGTAATCTTCAAAACCTTACATTTACTTTATTTTCAGTAGCTAATTAGATCATATTTAAAAAGTTAAAAAAATACTAAAATAATGGGCACATTTCAACTAGTTCCTTGTACAAGCTCATCTCTAAATCCATCTTCTATGGACTTCCTCATCTCTCCCATTCCTTGCCTATATTCCCTAGATGCCTTATTGACAAATAACATAGGGTTCCATTTGAGCTGAGTTCCTCACATGCCAAAGATCATCTCAATGTGGTACATGTCTATCAATACATACCCCTAACTACTTCTTTCCAAGGATTAACATACTTCCAATCATTCATTGATGATTTCTCCTGAAAGACATGGGTGTTCTTTCTCAATAATAAGAGTGAAATGTTTACTCATTTTAAGGTCTTTTACTAGATTTTTATCACCCAGTCAGGGAAGCCTCTTCATCTCTTCCACTCATATCAATGGATAATTCACATAAAAGGATTTATTGGAATTATTAAAGCAACACAACATCAAGCAATTCTTGATTGATCCCTATACACCCAAATAAAATGTATTTATAGAGTCATGTAATCATTAAATCATGGAGATGGCTTTTTACATGCTTTCCATTGTGAAGTTAGAGATGCCATTCTAGGCAAAAGTAGTTCAGATAGTCATATATCTTATAAATAAGAAACCTAAAAATATCTTACAAGAAAAAACACCAAAAGAGGTATGGAGTGGTCATAAACCTTTGATTTCCCATCTAAGAATATTTTGTTATACACCATATATTCATATGATAGCTAAAAAGAGGAAGAAGATCAAACTGAATACACTCTAGTGCCTTTTATTGGGGTATAATACTACCTTAATATCATATCATCTCATAGATCTTGAGTCACAGAAGATTTATGAAAGTTGAGATGTGGTCTGTGATGAGTCATCATTTGAATCATTACCACATAAGGAGTTAGAACTATTTTAGTATTTTCTAATTCATTTTTATTTAATAAAATTCACTTACTAAAAATAGAAATGATATAGGGTTTAAAGAGGAATACCTATGATGGAGGTTTTGCACTATTAGTCCAACAAAGTGGGAGCTCCTTTTTAGCTAGGAAGGACTACCTACACATAAGGGATAACATGGACAAGATTAGATTAATAAGATATGTGAGTAGACTTCGTATTAAAATATCAATTTTTAAGAAGTGGTACACTTCTTTAGAGGAATGTCAATCCACTATTTTATGAAATGAAGAGGATAATATCATGATAAAAATTACAATAAATCATGTGATAAGATATGATACTAAAATGAAAAAAGAAATCTATTACATGGAAATTATCAAAGCCTTCAATCCAATATGCTATAGCTAAGTCTTATTATTCTCAAATTACTTCTAGTTCTCAATTATTACTTATAGAGTTGGTGAAAAGATGATTGCACAAAGTCCTAACACAAAAGAGGTGTCATTCTGATCAGAGAATAATGGGTGAGAGACTATGGGTAAGTCATGGATTAAAAACACATCATTTATAATGCTTGGTAATATCATCTCTAAAAATTATTCATATGCTACCAGATAGGGATGTGCTTGACCTTTCACTAAGTGAGGATAGGTTGAGATAGGGGTGGTGTTATTCTATAATGCTCTAGAGAAATTTATCCAACATTATTATGTGCAAATTTAGGATCCATTATCCCAAGGATGGAATGAATATAAATCAACATCAACCTAAATAAGATCAATTATTATCATGGGGATTGGTATCGATCTATTTCAAATTTAATCGATTTGTTCCGATAATGCCAAATCACTAGATTAAACTTAGTCTAGGTTGGTTTTTACTAAGGCTTAGTTATATAAAAGTTTTTAAGAGGTTAAAAAAACTCACCTCTAATAAACTTAGGGAGATTTTCCTAGATTTAGGGATGGTTAATTAGTTAGTTCTTACACAATGTAAGATGGAATCAGTAAAACTACATTAACTAACATAAAAGGAATGGGGAATGGGTAATACACGTTTATTCATAATTTAATGGTGAAAATTAATAATGTCTACAATAATATACCACCTACCATAGACTGTTACCATAGTTAGATGATGAGAATGAATAATCTTGTCACAAAGAAGGTGAATTGAAAGGAGAATTATTCATTGACCTTGGAAATATGGAAGACAATTCTTCATCAAATTAAAAACACCATTAACATTCAAAATGGGTATAAATAACCATCAGGGACTCACACATGAACTAATCTAGATTCTTCATCAAGAGTTTAAACTAGAAGATAGGCAAGAAATGAATTTAATCTCACAATTATAAGTTCATTAGTTAATAACACCAAACCAAAGACAGTTTGAGAGGTTTTATGTCAACTTTAGTGGATGAAGGCCATGGATGTTTAATATTATTCCCTCATAAAAAAGGGATGTGGGAACTTACCAATTTATCTAGAGGAAATAAATTCATTAGATTTAAGTGGATTTTCAAGACAAAATATAAGGCATAGAGATCCATCGACAAATACAAAGCATGAATTGTTGAAAAGGGGTATGTTTAGTAATAATTAATTGATTATGAGGAGAACTTTACATCCACTACTAAGATAAGGACCATTAGATTTGTTTGCACACTCACAACATAAAATGGGTGGAAGCTTCAGTATATGGATGTTAAAAGTACATTCTTGAATGATGATCTCAAACAAGAAGTGTACATGATGAAACCAAAAGGCTTCATTGATGAATAACATCCAAAAAAGGTATGTCATATAATTAAGTCACTTAATTGACTTAATAAAACACCAAGGGAATGGTACATTAAGATATATGATCATCTATTGTATTATGTATTCATTTGTATCCTAATAAGTTCAAATTTATATATCAAGAAGGTAGGCACAAATATTGTCATTATTATTCTATATGTGGATGATATTGTGATCACAGGTAGTTTACATGATCTTTTTAAATAAGTAAAGAGTGACTTGAATAAATCCTTCAACATGAAAAACTTGGGGCTACTTCATTATTATATTGGCTTGGAGATATGGTGAAATAATAATCACATTTTTGTCTCATGGATGAAATATGCCAAGATGCCACTTGAGAAATATGAGATGTTAGAGTGTAAACTATTTTCAACTCTGATGGATAAAGTTTTGAAACTATCCTAATTTTAGGATTCACCTCAAGTAGATGAAACTCACTATAAGAAACTTGTTGGGAGTCTCATTTACTTGACATATATCAAACTATACATATGCTCAGTTGTCAACTATCTTTTAAACTTCATGTAAGAGAAAAATAAGGTTCGTTAGGTTTAAGTGAAGCACATTTTGATATATTTTCCAAGTATATTATATTATGGTCTATAATATAAAAAGAACTCAAATTTATTCTTGCAGGGTTACATAAAATTAGACTATGTTGGATCTATTGATGATAGGAAATAAATATTAGGATATATCTTTCATCTCAAATGTAAACTAATTTCATGGATTAGAAAGAAAAAATTAGTAGTTTCCCTCTCATACATAGATGCATAATATCATACTATATAAGGATCTATGTGTGAAGCAGTTTGGTTATCACATTATATTTGACATAGACATTCTTGAAGATCAACCACCAATCCTTATTCATGATAAGTAGGGTGTGTTGAATCTTATCAAGAATCCAATATTTCATGAAATAACCAAACACATTGAGATCTAGTGACATTACATTCGATAACAAGTCTTTAACCACCATATTCAGTGCTAGTACTACCCAACAGATTCACATATAGAAAATATACTCACCAAGTCATTTGCCAAGGTGAAATTTGATCTATTTTAGGGGTACATTTATAAAAATAATGTAACAAAGTGGGGAATGTTAGCATAGATATTTATTATTGCATTTTTAGTTATTAGTTTAGATATGTAGTTGGTAGTTACTACATGTTAATTACAAATGTGCAACCTATATATATATATATATATATATATATATATATATATATATTCACCTATTCTATCAATGAATAAAATAATCGAAGCTTATTCTACTTTGAAGATAAGCTACATCTAGACCAAGAATGGGGTGGCCATAGAGGGGTCATTAGCTTAGTTGGTGGATCACTCCAGAAGTAAATGAAATGTCCTAGGTTTGAGTCCTAACTAGTCCATATGAGTTATAACTAAGCATGTGATGTTATATCTAGGCTAGGAGCCCCAAGCACATGTAGAGTGGCTTAAGGGGGGTGTTGGAAATAAGCCACACCTAGAAAAATGATGAGATTTACATTGAAGGGGTTAGTAAATCAGTTGGTATAGTACTCTAGTAGAAAATAGAATGTCCTAGGTTTGAGTCCTAGTTGGTCCATATGAGTTGTATCTCAACATAACCAAATGAAGAGCAAAATAAGATTTGATGATTTTATTCATTAATAGAATAGGTGAATATATACAAACTAAAATATATTTCAAAATTGTAACTAACCTATAGTAAAATATATCCCTATAAGAAGTTGGGAATTGGAAAAGAGTAATTTTGGTGCAAACATTGTCTTTAATTATTTATATAAGATTTTAAAATCCAAACAATATTTTATTGCTTCAAAATTCTTGTATGTACAAACAAGTGTACCTTTTTTTAAGGAAGAAAAGTGGTAGACAAGTAGGCTTGGTATTCTTGTCCAGTAAGACATAGATGCTTATGTGGGTGTTAATCTTCACATTCATCATCTACATTGTAGAATTCATGGAGCTTTTGTGAAATTTTTTCATCCCTGACACTTCACATCAAACATAAAATATTAAAGTAGGACTTGGAAAACCAATTCATCAAGTTAAATATTAAGAATGTTCTAGAGGGTAATTTGCATAGAATAATAAAATCTAGTGAATTATGTGTAATTCATTAGGCATTCAAAATTTCTTTCACACTCTATGTTTGATACTTGGCAGAATATTTGAATACTAAAAACACATGGGACTTTTCCCTCAAGCCTTTCTAAGTACAGTGGCAAAAATAAGATATTTTACCTCATGTACCTTATTAATAGGCTTTGTATTTCACTATTATAGTATTCTTAGGTTTATCATAAGAGATATAAAATTTGAGTGACATTATGCATTGCTAAACTTTGTCATAGTGAATTCAATCCTAACCCAAGGCTTCTTTTTACTGGCATATATTATGCCACTACATTCAAATGCAATCATAACACTACCAATGATTGATTAAATTTCATCCACTAAGCGAGCCATGATTTTTTTAATGTCAATTCCATAATAATAATGTTGGTGGTCATAGGTTTGGAACATAGTAGTCTCCAAACACCTCCAATGTTTTTTATTGGGATAGAATGCATTGATGTCTCCATCACTTCTACTACACACATCCTCTCTACATTTATATAATACCATATGAATAATTAAATGTATTTTATTATTTATTCATGAATAATCCAAGTGTATAAATATAACATAGAAACTAATTATAATAACCATAATTACCTAACTACTACAAAATTGTCTAACAACTAACTAATAGATATGTTGAACATACCAATGTAATAATTAAATGATAAGATAACACCCTCTTACCTTATCTATCCCTTTTACCCTTTTCCATGTTTAAGTTTATCACTAGTGGTATATTTCATTATACTCTTTCTAGGTCTATGTTTTGGTCTTAAACTAGGTGCATCTAGAATAGCAGGAAGTCAACCTACTTTGGAGGTCCATCCCGTGAAGTCTAAGAGTCCCACACCTTGGGGGATGATCCCATTATTACAATGAGACACTAAATATATATTTGGTGTACAATTACAAGGTAATAGGTGTAAAATTTTCACGTGTTAGAGCATGCAAGAGACTTTCATACTATAATCACCTAAAAATGGTATTTGATTGATAAGACTACTAATTGAGATTACGTATTCCTAGATTAGCCCTAGACTTATCTTAGAGTCTATGATCACACTTTTACATCCTATATGTAGGCCATAGGCATCCTTAATTATTTTAAATGTAGCCTTAGACAAATATTTATTGATCTTGGCCCTTCATGCCCACCATTCTACTAGCTGGACATTAGTGTCACATTAAGGACACTAGAGCCATGTGGTGCTAGTGTCCATAAAATGGTACCTATGTTATTTACCCTATATTTTTTGAATGAATATATTTTAAAAGTTAAAACCCTCCTTATTCCATCCTAAACACCTTTTATTATCAACATAAGCAAGATAACACTATAAATACATGACTTTTATCCCTTTATCCATTGGATGGAAATTATATGAAAAGTACCTATTCAAACATGAAACAAGTTGAGAAAAGCGAAGGTTATTAATCCATATTCTTCCCTCCTACATACTACCATCTATAATAACCATAAGCTTAGATTTTTCATATTTCAAATCGTAAACACACTCAAGGCACTCAAGGCTACTATCATTTTAGCATCACTTGAAATTACACCAATAATTAGGTGGGGATAAGTACATTGAGATTGATCCCTCCTTAGAGTATTAGTATTTAGGAAACTCTCTTCACAATAAGGTGTTGATGATGTCCAACATATCCTACTAACAAACATAATTTTCTTCTCATACCTTACATGTAAGGAGGACTAGGGTTTACATCATAAATCATATATTATAGGCATAATATAGAGTTTAAAAATTTGTGATCACATGAACATAACCTAGAGATATAAACACAAGTTCACTTAGAAGTTGAAGATAATCATGCATAGAATACATTAGTTCCATTATCAAGACAATAGAGCTATATGGTGCCTCTGTCAAGATGTGGTGATACTATCTAGGAGGGGTTATGATATAGGGATCTAGTTGATGACACTTAGACCTATTCATATCTCAGTTTCCAACACTTTAATAATTTATATTAGGTGTTTTAAAGATGAATATTTATTTTCACATATTTATTACTATTGTTAGAAATTCAAAGCTAGTCAAATTTGTAACAAATCATTGGTTATTTTATGCATATTATGTACCTAATTTAGACTATTATAGAGTTATCAATGATGTCATGGATGTGTCCTATTGAGTAGATAAAGTACCTTGATAGCCCAAGTGACAGTGAATACGTGTGAAATATGTTTATCCTAGTATACTTGAAGAAGGTTTGGTTGATCTTTAGAGTTTGACTACTTAGAGATGTTTAGGGATGAGTATGGAGTATTGAGCATGTGTAAGAGGTCCTATAAGAGGTTTTATATGATTTGATTTCTTTTGTGCATGATGATAATTATTTTCATCTAGACATTTTGGGTCTAATGGTATAAAATCTAAGTAGGTAGTTTACTGAAATTAAGATTGCCATGTGTGGATGAGTCAAGGGGAGTTGGTCATATGGTTGTGATCACATTTGTGCCTAGATATTATGAGATAAATATAAAGTTATAAAAATAATCATGATAAAATATATGAAAGTGAAAATTTGGGCTCCCAAGTAGTTTGATAGTGTTTTCTCATACTTATCCAAATTTGCATGAGGTAAGCAAGAGCTAAGTAAGCAGTTTGGTGATTGCATATCTCACATGTGTGGACATTTAAAAATAAGTTGATCATATGGGTTTTTTTAATTTTTTTTCCTAGTTTATATGCACTAAAATTTATTTCATGTGATGAATTGAGACAAAATATATGAATTTTCAAAGTTGGCCTTCCAAATAGTTCTTGACATAGTTGGCTCTATGGTAGAAGAAATCTGAGTGAGTAGATTGATGGAGATGTATCTCACATGTGTGAAGGTTTCAATATCAGTTTGATAAATAGTTGGATTATATTATGTGATGAGATAATGTTTTCCAAATTTTAGATCATGTATCTAAGTGAAACAAAAGTTATTGTGGTCCAAAGTTGGACTTCTAGGCAGATAGTAATGGTTCCCATACTTAGTTTATTTTACATGATGTTAAAGATCAAGACCATATGAAGATATAATGGTTCAAAATAAATCATATATATTGATATAATGGTGTGTATTGAGTGACATAATTTCAAAATTTCTAATTATTAACATAGATAAGGACCGAGCTATGTACAAAAGATCGATGGAGCATGTTTATTCATAGATGTTAAGGTGTAGTGAGATGGTGGCAAGTGTTTGATGTTTAATTTTGAGAAGAGATAAATATAGAGATTATTCCAGGGATAAAAAATGAGTGGGTTTTATAATAATCAATAAAAATGGTGCATATTAAATTTAATAGGTCAAAGTGAGAGTTGTCTAGAATTTTTAAAGCAAGGATAATCTCAAAGAGATAGATGGAGCGTGCGTGATTAAGATTACAAGATTGCATGAGATGAGGCCAAGTGTTCTAAGTTAAACATTTTGGAAGTGGTGAACTATTATTTAAAGTTTGAATAATATCAATGGTTTATTATTTATCAAAGATGTGAGAGTATGAGATGATATCAAAGTGGTTGAGGTTTAACTATGACTATCGGTATTTGAATATTTGAATTTTTCAAAGTGAAAAACTAGTGCTTTGTATTCTATCCATAAATTTTGATTTAGAAAAAATTAAATTGTTATATAAAAATAAAATTTGAAGAGGAATCCATGGATAATATATTGAACATATTTAAAATTTCTAAATGTTTTTATAGTAAAAGATATTAATCTCTAAAGTTGACTATGTGTTTGACCATGGACTGTAAGTGACCTCAGATAGATAATTAAGTTTGTGTTGATTATATATAGATGTATCATGATAAATTAAGTATTTTATAGTAATATATACTCCATAAGGATAATATTTGTGGTAATTTTATGTTTTACCAATCTATATTTTGTATGAATAAAGATGTAGAAATTGACTATGTTTATTGAATATACTGGCAGTTTGAGTGACCATCTTGTAAAGGTAAGTTGAAGTTGTTTTGAGTAAAGTTTAAGAATAAAATGAGTATGGAGATGTTATATAATTATCTAAGGATTATTATAATTCATTTTTTTTATCATTATATGCCTTTTATTAAATATGGAGAGTCAAAATAGCTTGACTGTATTTTGACTAAATATGACCAGTCTAAATGGTCATTTTATGTATGTCATTTTGAGTACTTAGAACAATGTTTGATGTATATAAATAACATGGAGGTATAAATGAGGTAATAAATGGTTAAATCATGTGATATAATCATAAAAATATGTGAAATTTTTTAGTCACTGGTTTAGATGTTTGAGACTATGTTTTTTGTGTATGAAGACTTGAAAAGCTAAGAGACCTAATTGGTAGGTCCATGTGTGGAGTTGGTGTTATAGATGGCATAAACCCATGTGGGAGTGAGTAAAGGGATATTTTATATATGTTTGATATTTTATAATAATTATTAAATGATTAAAGTGGTCCAATTAGTCTCACATGTAACATGTGAGTATGAAGGCCTAATAGTTTTAGGTCTCACCAAGACCTAATGGTTGTTTGAGAGTAATGAGGCATTATTTGACCTATAGTGTATGATTTTATTACATGTAATGTGTATGAGGACCTATTTAAAATTTATAACAAGTGTGGTAATGTTTTTTACTGACCAAGATGGGTTATACCAAGAGCATGGTATAAATACTAGGCCTATTTGGCTTGTTTGTTTAGAGTGGTACGAATGTGGAACCAAGTGAAGGAGAAGATGGGTGCCTAGTAGATGAATTGATGATCAAAGTAGATTAATTATTGTGTTTATGATTTGTGGGTCATGTTTCTAATGTTATAATACTTCTCTTTTAGGTTAAGGATGAGTAAATAGGTCTAAGGTGATCCAAAATGATGTTTTGGATGCATTGAGTGTGTAAAGTTGAGGAGAACTGATATAATTTTTATCTCCATCAGATTGGTAGGAAATCAGTGTTAAGGAGATGTTATGTTTATATTTTTTGTTGTGGAAAATCAACATCTAGGGGTTTTTAGCCTCCTTGAAAGGTGAATTTTTCAAAGGTCTAGTTGTTGTGGTAGCTCAGCTAGACAGGTGTAGTAGCTCCTTGTGAGATTGTAGTCTCACCAAAATTAGAGATTGTAATTCCTTGATAGTTTGTAGCTTATATAAATTGGTTCTTTTTATTATAAGATAATATTCCAATTATAGGTTCTAGTGGGATTTCTCCCTCAAGAGGGTTTCCCATATATGTAAGGGGTTATATGCTTACTCTTGCATTGTCTCTCTTATTCGTTGCTATGAATGATGTATATGCTCCATGAATGTAGGTATTGAATGATTAAAGGTTTAAAGGAATTGGAATTGAATTGTATTATTGAGGCCCATTGATTCAACCCCCATTTTAGTGGCTTGTACCTCTAATAATTGGTATCAAAGCAGGTCCTTTGGAGGAAGCTTAACAACTTGAAAGAGATCCTAAGTAGGTATAAAGATTGCCAAGTAGTTAAAGAAAGAGAGTCAATAATGGAAGATAATGATCAAGGCACTTGAGTAACATATATGTAGTTTGAATAAATATGTGAAAGAGGATGAGAATTTTATCAATGACCTCAAGATTTAGCTAGAAGATTCCATGAAAAGTTGTTCAAAAGAAAAGGACATCATGCATGACGAAGATGTTTGACATGATAGTGAAGAAGAATAAGTTTATATAGAAGATAAGATCAAGAGTGCACTTGGTGAAATAAAGTAGAAAAAGAAGAGGAATCATAAAATGAGGAATATGATCAAAGGTCTTAAAGCATAACTTAGTTCTCTTGAGGGAAGTGTTTTCAGCATGTCCAAGAAAGAAGAAAATAAGTATAAAAAATAGATCAAGACTATTGTATTACAAGCATATAGATTGAAAGACATTGTCAACAAGGCCAAATAGGATGAATAGAAGATCAATGTTCTTAAGGATCAATTAAGGACTACAATTTCAAATCTTAAATCAAGAGAAGATGAGTACACTTAGCTAAATATTGAGATGGGGTCCTTGAACAGTCATCATAAGCTTGTTGTAGTCAAGTTGGATAAAATTGAAAAGAAGCATGAGAAGCCTAAGTATGGTCATAGAGCTAAAGATTTTAGAAGGAAGTAAGTAAATAATGAGTTAGCATGGATCCTTGGAAGAAGAAGCAATTGGTCTTGGAAAAGTCATAACTTAGATCAATCAAGAAGTATGTTGAATAATATTGTTTGCTACAGTTGCAATAAAGTAGGACATATTGTAAAATTATACAAGAATAGTTTGAAGTAATATTCTCCTAAAAGTTAGCCAATGGTGTTGAGGCCCAAGACTATGAAGGATAATATTTATCAAGGTGGACTACCTATTATAAAAAAGAAGTAATTTGATACAAACAAGATAAATGATTGAAAATAAAATATGTCATCTATCCAGATAGAAAAAGAAGATTGTAATAATCATTAATCAAAAAGTATGATTGATCTTGTTTGTTTCAGTTGTCATAGAGTTGGTCACATCACTAGGTATTGCAAGAATAGGTTGACTGAGTTCCCAAATAAAAATAGGGTGTATGGAGCTCTTAGCATGTAAGGAATAGGTCACAAATGGAAACCTAATCCTGTTAGAAGAGATCAAATTGAGACCAAAGATGGTTTTTTTTCCATGATAGACATGAAAGAAAGTCAAGATTTTTTGTTGATAATATTTAGTGACAAATTTGAATAGAATAATGAAGTCAAGGATTCATTCAAGGTCAACCAAGACTACAAGTCAAATGATATTATGGATATTTGGGACTATCTAGAGTTTTGGGACTCTTAATATCTCTATGTTAAAGGGGTGTCTCTCTAAGCTTCAAGGAGACACTCTACAAAAGATAGGAAGCATGGTGGATGCTGGTTGGGTCTTGATTGATATTACAAGACAAAGAAGGTCATGAGAAGATGTGGTGGCTTGCTAACAAGGATTTTATTGATTGGTATACCTGTGAATCAAAATTCTCTTTGTTTGATTGGTTTTCTCTCAGTTTTTAAAGAACTAGCCCAAAGGATGAAAGTCAATAACTTGAGGGTTTGATGTCTACAAACTTGTGGATCATAAATCCATAATTGATAATTTTTTGAGTAGTTTGAGTTATGACTTAGGAATCACTTGGTAGTAATCAATTCCTTAGTTCCTCTTATTTTTTCTCCAATTTTGACACTTTTACTTCTTCGAGCTCCTTTCCTCAATTCTTGGAAAGTAACAACCTCTTCCCACTATCTCCATGTGGTGGCCTAACACTCACCCAGTTCAGAGGAATCCTCATTCCCTCATAGATAAGAGATAATTCCACATGTGTCACACCTATTCTCTTCATAATGCTTTACTTTAATAGATGCCTTAGAGAAATTCCATTGGTTGACAACACCAAAAAGGGTTAGTTGGAGCAGTTAACACAATATTTAATCATGGATTCACCATGTGGTACTCCTACACTCAATCATGACTATCATGCCCTCAGTCCCTCCAAAGGAGTGTGAATATGATGTGTGTCATCCCTAGACTCATCCAAGGAGTTTATTAATTGGTAGACAACTATAGAAGCTGACATATAGATAGCCACCCTACTTATTTTGAGTGTAGTAGCCATAACAGGAAGTGGTAGTTATGTTATTTCCAAGATTGGGGAATTAAATACACTCATGAGTTCTATGTCATCTTTAGTTATAAAAACATTATGGGTGAGTGAGGGAATATCCAACTATAATATCTTTGAGAAGTCACTCCACTTATATATTCAATTTTCTTCCCCATCAGAAAGGGCTAGCAATTTTGTCTCTGACACTATTATTTCTCTCTACAACTGAATATAGACTAAAAAATAGTAGTAGTAAAAGTTATTAGTTCTATAACCTTAATATGTGAATCTAATTAATGTAAGTGAATTATTCATATGTGCCTTCTATGACCTTCTATATTCAGTTCCCTATCCATAATGAAGAGGAAGTGATGTTATGTGTTATTTGGGATTAAGCTTTCTCTATTTATTATATCTTTTCTTTTGCTTCTATAGTGTAGACCTTTGATTATGATTTAGATCTTAATTCATGCCTTTAATCTCCTTTTTGATCTATGGAATTTAAATTTTTGTGCTATTTTATGAAAGTTTATTGTAAAATCCTTAATCTTCTGGCACATTGCCTTAGTTAGGTTTACTTTCATGTTATTTGGTAATTTATTTTTATCCCTTTTCACCCCCCAAATAGAATAGAGAGAAAACTTCTAAAATATAGAGGTTGATTTATAGAATACACATGGTCCCATGCTTGTAAATATTCCCATAGATTGGCTATCTAACCTAAGGTGTAAACTTTACACATCAACATTTTTTCTTTTTTGGCACACTCGATAGGATGATCTATTAGTTTTTTGGACTAAGAGCATGATTTTATGAAACATAGGCCTGTAACAAGGTCATAGACTATGAGTAATCCATATCTACTTATACCACCTTTAGGAATCCCTACCTACCAAAGAGTCCTAGGGCATAGTGTTTCACAATAACTAAAACAATAATAAGCACATAAAAAATGAGTGTGACACCTTGTAATAAGAAATTTTATGTCATGGGATAGTGGTAGCCCCCTGATCCTACTAACACCTTGGGCCCAATGGGACCCCATACCCTCAAATCCTTGAAGGCATTCCCTAAGTTCTTAGGGGAATATTTCAAGATAACAACTAAGCACCTCCAAAACATGGCTAATGTGTGTACCATCCACTATGTCAACACATAAAATGTATCCCTAAGGCTACTAGCTACCTCTTTTAAAGGATGAGCCCAGATTGGTATAGATCATTTCCGGTTAACTCCATTGCCACCTAGGATGACCTAGGTGATAAATTCTTTAGTGATTTAATGAGAATGTAGACTACTTTTCCCTTTTACAAAAATTGATAACCATCAAAAGCGGTCCACAAGAAGCCATGGTAAATTTTAATAGTAGATTTGAAAATACTTGGTAAAGAATACCATTGGAAACCTATCCACCTATGGGGATGGCTATTATATTATATTTGAAGGACCTAAACTTAGATATCATGATCATGATCCAATCACTCAGAGGCCAAACACTGCCAGATGTGTATGACATCATGGTAAGGGTAAAAAATGACTTGATCAATGTGGGAAGGCTTATTTTTCAACCACCAATGTCAATGTTCTATGAGATATCATTACCTTTGTAATAAGAAAAGCCAATCACTTTGGGAGCCCTGTCTCTTTCCATGTATGCATACCTTCCCACTCAAGTGGGCACATCTGTAGCATCCTCATTGATTAATGAGATGAATGATATGAAGAGTATTTTGAGGAAATTCTCTAATGAGATCATAAATCTCAAAAGGCAACAAGCCACTCCTCTAAAACCCTCCTATAATAACTACTAAGAGAGGAGACCTCCATACTAGTAGATCCAGTAACAAGAGAGGCAAAATTCAAACTACCAAGGGTGAACAACTAAGTAATGAACCATCAAGAAACAAACCACAAGATATCCTACCAATCAAATGGTCATGATCTTAGATCTATTGCATATAGTAGCACTAAGCACAAATAGAGAACTAGTGGCAAACTAGATTAACTTCATAGATGACTCCAACTCATGGTGTTTCCCTTGTAACGAGTCTCATGGGCCCCAAAATTATCCATGAGGCAACTAACAATAGAATATCATTGAATATAGATGGTAGGGAAATATTCTATATTTGACCTATACCTACCAATCCCCAAGGTGTTAAAAACACTGTATTGATGGTGCAAATGTAGGGTATGTCCCTAGAAAAAAAGGAATAAATATTTTTCAAACATGTGCTATTCTCTGAGGTAGAAGATGAAGGCATGGTCTTTGCAAATGAGTTTCCCGCATATAAACCCTCATAACTATAATCCAACTACTTTACACAGTTAAAGAAGAGGATATCCAAGAGCCCCAAAACCTATATAATGCCAAAAATAACCTTTAAAAAGGATCTGACAACTTAGCCTCCACTAGTGGCCTATCAGAGGGGTGATGAGGTGATGCAAAAAAAGTTTAAGGATCCTAGTGCCCTACCCCCAAAGTCATATAGTGTGGTGGGGCAGCTAAAGAAGGCATCAACTAACATTTCCCTCTAGGATGTTTTATCCATCTCTAAACAAAATACCTTGATAAAGAAATCCTTGAAGGAAAAGGAGGAGCCCGTGAGGAAAAAATCACCCACATAGTATGTAAAGGAAAAAGAGAGGGGAACTAGCATGAGTTCACAACCTCAGATACCCTCCACATTTGTCAATACCAAGGAAGGGGTAAGCAAGTAAAAATCTTCCCTATTCTATATAACTTTGATTATGGGTAAGAAACTATTGAAAAAATACATGATAAACTTGGGTATGATTATTATGGTGATGCCCAAATAAATAGCTGACATGTTATAATTAAAGTACAAATTATTAAATGAGCGGGTGATGTAACTAGATAGGAAAAGGGTTCAAACCATAGGAATCATCAAGGCTCTTCCTCTTATGCTATATTATTTCCCAAGAATCACTATACTAAAATATTATGTGGTGATAGACAACCCACCTATCTTTGAGCTATGTCTATTAGGATATTTCACTATCAAGATTGGTGGATACCTATCACTAGACTAGTCCTATTTGATCCTAAGAACCAAATATGGTTCAAATCTAAAGGTGTTATTTGATCCTCTCCATACTAAGCACATAGTGGATGAAGTAATGGTAAACTTAAAGGAAACACACACCTCTTTATTAAGGACAAAGACACACTATGTATAAATGCTCGAGGAAGAAAAGGTGGTGGATGATAGAAGCCCAGAGGAAGAGGCCCCCATAAATGAGTTTACTGAGAAAGACCCATTTTTAAAATTTGACACCACTAGTATCAAGACCTACATCATCTATGATGAAGACCAAGTCCTTCCTAGGGTCACAAAGAGGTAAGAATACTAGAACAAGAAAGGGAAGGATGAGCCCAAAATCTAGACTCTGCATTTCAATGGTGTGAAATTGAAGACTAGCTCTAGAGCTGGTATCTAACTAAAATCTCCTTTTGGGGAAGATATCCTCAAGGATTTTTATTTTTAGTTCACCTGCACAAATAATGAAGCAAAATATGAGGCCTTGGTCCATGGTCTTAACCTTACCAAGTGTATGGGCATCAAACATTTGAAGGTGTTTGGTGACTCTAAACTAGTTGTAAGACAAGTAAGAGGGATGGCCATAGTAAATAATATATGTATGAGGTCTTACCATCACTGTATATGGGACTTAATTGATTCCTTTGAGGTCTTTAATAGCTAGATCATCCTGAGGACCTCAAACACAAAAGTTGATAGAATGGCAATGGTAGGTTCCCAATTCAACCTAGTAATAGACCTATTCACCAATGAACAAGTAATGCCAATCATCATCAGGCCTACTATCTCGGACAATGACCAAAATTGGCAAGTTTTTTAGAGTGATTTTCAAATCACCATGTTCCTTCAATAATCTTACAAGTTTGTAGAGTAAGTGTAGCCAAATATTGAAGAGGTATATAGAGACCAAATCATGAAGCTAAAGACCAACTAGCTACCAAAAGAACTCATCACTCTAGAAAATCTCTTCGACTCTAATGATGTGATAAATGATAAGTGCAAGTTTTTTTTAGACAAAAGTGATTACTACAAACTTGACATTGGAAGTGAAAGAAAAGTAAAGGTTAGAAAAGAAGTTCCTCAAAAGGATAAAGAATTATTGTTTTTTTTCTATAAAAAATATAAGGGTGTTATTGCTTGGACTTATGATGACCCAAAAAGATATAACCAATAATTCATTCAACACACCATCGACTTGGCTAAAGGAGCCAAACCATTTTGGTAGAAACAATAGCTAGTGAATCTGAAGATTGAATCTTTGATGGTTTAAGAGCTCAAGAATCTAATCGATTTGAAGATTATCTATCCAATAAATCATTTTAATTGAGTATCTGACCTAGTCCCTATGAAAAAAGTGGATAAATATAACTATGCATATACTTATCATACCTAAATAGGGCATCCTTAGAAGATCATTACCCCTCCCTTTCATGAATTAGATCCTCCAAATGATAAAAAATGAATAGATGTTTTCCCTCTTAGATGGATTCTCTAGGTATAATCAAGTGTGGGTAAAGGACGATGACAAAAAAAAAACCACCTTCATTATGAAGTGGGGGACATTTGAATTTGTGAAGATGCCTTTTGACCTATCTTATACCAAGGTAACATTTTAATGAGAAATAGATGTGGTGTTCAAAGGATTAATCAATGAGATCATCCTCATATATCTATATGGTCTCACCATGTTTTAAAAAAATAAATAGGATCATTTTGATGACTTGAAAAAAGTCTTCCAAAGGTGTCAAGAGTTTAGAGTGTCTTTGACCCCCAAAAAATGTGTCTTCAGAGTTCCTCAAGTTAAACTGCTCAAATATGTAGTGTCTAAAGATGGGATTGCTATTAACCTAGAGAGTATAAAATCCATAAGTGAATTGGCCTTACCAATTAATAAAAAGGGAGTCTAATCCTTCCTTGAAAAGATTAATTTTACTAGGAAATTTATATCAAACTTCACAAGATTGGTCAGACCAATCACGTTGTTTTTGTAAAAGGACCAAGATTTCAAATGGATGCCCAAAGGGAAAGTAACATTAGAAAAGATAAAAATCATGCTAATCATCATTTTGGTTCTTTTTGACCCTAAATTTTCCAAATATTTCATTATGTATGTGTATAGAAGTGAGCATAGCCTTGTAACAGTACTAACTCAAAAGGAAGAGGAGGGCAGAAAAGAACACCTAATCAAATTCTTTTCTAAAACATTGCATGGGTATGAAGTTAAGTATAATTTTGTAGAGAAGTAAGCCTTCACTATCATTAAGGGCCTTAAAAATTTCAAGCACCTGGTGGCAAGCAACAAGATAATGGTGTACATTGTACATTCTAGTTTGTGTGAGTACATCATGGAGATAGAAATTATAGAGAAGAGGGCAAACTAGATCACCAAGATCCTAGAATATGACATTGAATTCAAGCCAACCAAGGTAATTAGAGGAAAATAAATCTATGGGTACCTGGCTTGGTGCACAGATATTCTAATGAAAGGACAAGACATGCTGGAAATGGAATTAATAAAGTAGTTCAAATCTAAATAATCATAAGTGACTAGTTATATTTACTTCATGCAAATTACCATGTATCTTGGTGGTCTCCTACTCATAATAAACCTTTGTATAGATTACAAGGGTCTAGCTATATACTAGTCTAAGGAGTCTTATTAAAGAGGAATTTCAATGGGGAACTTTTTAGGTGTGTTGTCAAGCCCTAAGTAAAAAGGATTCTACAGGAGATGCATTTGGATCCTCTGAGCGACCATTTCTCAACCAAGACTACTACAACTAAGATCATGTGGGTAGGGTACTACTAGATGACCTTATTTATGGACTATCATCAAGAATTTAGGATAAGATTAAAGTGCCAATTCTTTGCAAGAAAATGAAAAAACTTGGCCATGTCACTTAATTTGATTATGACTGATGAAACCTTTCTATAATGGGGCTTGGAATTCATTAGAATGATCAACCTAGTCTCAAGCTTAGGTCAAAAGTGGATATTGAAAACACTAATTACTTCACAAGGTGGATTGAAGTAATCCCATTGAAAGAGGTAATCAAGAATGTGATTCTTAGCTTCTATGAAGAGTTCATGGCTAGGTTTGGCTTGTCAAAAATGATCATTTCAGATAATGCAAAATCTTTTCTCAGATCTAAGATCTCCAAATTCATGCTTTAGAATGGTGTTTTCCTAAAAAATTCATCCAATTACTACCCATAGGGAAACAAATTGGTGGATTCTAAAAATAAGAACTTGATATGGCTGATCAAGAGAATGAGCAATAACAAGAAGAAAGACTGACACTTGAATGTGAGAACAACTCTATGGGTGGATCACACAACTCTAAGTAGATTTTGAAAACTTCTCTATGTGATCTAGTATATAAGAAGGAAGTGGTGATATTGGTGTTGTTATAAATCCCTATGTAATAGCTTTTGAAGGCTATCAAGATTAAATAGAATGGAGTGAGGGAGGTTTGGCTCACTGAGTTACTCAAACTCTAGGAGTTAAGGGAGTTAGCAGGTGATGCAAGGATTGACTAACAAGTCATAAAGTAGTGGTTCGATAAGAAGTCATTAGATTTAGGATTCAAACATAAGGACCTAGTCCTTAAATATGACCAAATGGCCACTAAACTAGGCCAACAAGAAAAATTTGATTCTCTATGGAGAGGACCCTTTTACATCATCAATGATCAATGGGGAAATGCTTTCAAACTAGAAGATTTAGAGGGTAATGCCTTAGATATCCCCATTAATGTGATCAACTTAAAGAATTTCATTTGAATTCCTACCATCTCTTGTACATATTAGATAGTTTTGTTTCCACTCCATTGTGTTTCCTCTCCTCATCATTATTTTACCCCTTATTTCCCTTTCTTTGTTGTTTCTTTTTTGAATAAGTGTTATTAGCAAAAGTGGCTGATGGGATCACTAGGCATGTTGTCTTAATATCTTTACATATTTAAAAAAATCTCTAAAATATGGTTGTCTACCTACTTTCCATATCATTAATGTCAAGGTGATCTGTTATGCATGATTCCCCATAAGGATCATCACAAATATTTTAAGATGTGGCACCTTGAGAGTGTGTACCACTCTTACCATTTATGATGGTGCTCATTTTTAAATTCCTCATGATGAGCTACCTAGTGGAACTAGTGCATAAATTCACCACCTCCCACCCAAAGGCAAACACTTGAAATTTTTTGTTTTGAAGAGAACATTGATAATCTAAAGCAACAAGGGAGGAAGCCTAAAAGCTAAAGGGAACTAGCAAAAGCATCGACCTAGTTTTCCCATAAAAGGCATAAAATTATCTTGAGAGTTAGTATTCATCCTCTTGGGTAATGAAATCTTATGAATCCTCTTTAGGATGCAAGAATCACCCATCAAAGTAGAGAGCTCATGATTCAATCAGTGGAGGAACCCCTCCTCCTACATGCACCATGAGAAAATCCTATGCTTCGGCCCCACCCAAGCAAAAGGGAAAGTCCCTAATACCTTGTTGGCCATGAAAAGACCCTAAAAATATAAGGATTTGGTGATAAACTTGATAGATTATATTTTTGATCCAGAGCTAGGCCACAACCTTAAAAATTTATGGGAGGGCATTCATACTCAAAATCTTGACAAAATTAATAGGAATGAGTATCCCTCCTTCAGATGCAAAATTTAGGACTGCACCTTAGCACAACACATGGTTCCCTACATGCACCCTTACCTAAGATCATCACCCTCTATGCTAAAAATTATAATGCCTAGACTAGTAAAATCATAGGAGGTACCCACCTTAGGGTCATGATTAGCATGGACAATATCAGAGCAATGCTCTATCTCCCACATTATCCCAACACTATTTTATTTATTATTGAGAGCCTTCAAAGTGTCTAGGACTCTAAATTGGAGGATAGGGCATGTTTCCTTGGATCCATTCTCAACCAAAAGATCATATAAGTGGCTCCCATGCCCTTACACCTATTATATTTCCCCACATAACATGTAAAGGATACCCTGCCCATGATAACATTTATCTTGGGCATGGACATTGATGTCAACATCAAAGAATTCTAGTTGGGAGTGATCTTTATCATGTCCATGATAGATAATGTGGAAACTTTCCAAATGGATTTTTTCAAAGCCATTACCTCTACCATGAGAGAAGAGCTAAAAAATTTCTCAGTAACAATTACCTTTCGATATCCATCTTACCTCATGTACTTAATATTGTACCATCGCTCCAAGTTATTTTCCAAATATCTTCAATTAAACACAATGGACATATATGTTCTCCCCAACATCATCACCATGATCACTATCTGGACCCACATCTTATCAATCATGGCATACTACTATGAGTTCTTAGAGTGGTTTATGGCTCTAGTCCTCACAGATCTTAGTAGGTAAGATGCCATCCCTTGGATGAAAAATGAACAAAAATCATGTCTCAAAGGTAATAGGGTCTTGATTTATTGGTTTTGGGGGGACCATTTATCATTCATCTGAGTGCACGGGTTTGCAGGGTAGCCTTTCTAACTTCCTCACAGGCTAACTGATAGGACTCTATTCCTCAAGTTAGCATGATAGAGTGATAATATGGAATCCCTATATGGGGTATGAAGGAATAAAAGGGGCTATATGACATTAATTTTTCAAGGAATGGCATCATGGTGTAGAAAAGGAACTAATAACATCTCCATACAGCTAAGCTAGTAGAGGTAGGCCTAGACCTGATAGATGATCAATGGGAGTATGACCCAATGGGATATATATCTAGATTAAATAACACTAGTGCACTCAAGCATCAATCTTGACCATATATATATCAAAGGAAGTCACCCATAGAAGATATCCCTCAAAAATACATAGAACGAGCATTGATCTCTTAAGACACCCCCAAATTATGGGAGTCTTTTTATGATAAGGTTTGAGACTTTAAATCCACTAAGAAGCTATCAAGGGGGATTAAGTAGTAGATAAATGCCTCAGGTTATAATGAAGAGAAGAAATATTCCTTCCTAAATGACATATATGCATTTGGAAAACCACATGTTCCTTTGTATGAAGATGCCCCGAATGAGAAATTTGAAGAGCTATGAGACAAGGCCCACCCAAAATAAAATGAATATATCATGGAAGGGGATTCCACATCAAATATTGAGGTGTGTAGAGATGATAAATAATAAGATACCCTAAAATAAAATACTAGGGACACCTCTCCAAGAAAATAAGAAGCAAAAGCCATGGTTGCCTAGGCCCCACCACCATGGCCGTCATTCTTGTCCCCTTATACCATGGTCTCATAGCAGCAATAGGAACCCCCTAGGCACCTTGCAGCTGGGTCATGTCATCTCAAGTGGATTGAGGCACTAGTTTCTAACCCACCAATGGCCCTTTCATAGTATAAGAATTGACTTTTTAGTCCTCTCCTTTCCACCTTCACTTCCTACATCACTTCCCCATCCCTCTCCATAGCTCTAACACAAGTTATGATGATATATAATACCCGATGAATTACTATGTCTCTTCCCATTACCCCTTCTTCAGCTTTGATAATCGCATTATAGGTTTTAGAAATTATCACTACCCAACCCAACACTTAATTAGCCCCAATCTTCTTCTCATCCCCTCAACCCATTATTGGGACTGGCCCATTCTCTTTCACCTTTCCCATCTCTTCCCTCATTCCTTTTTTCACTCCCCCACCATCATCATCCACCTCATATGACCTTACTTATTGCATAATCACCATTCTCCTTGCCCCATATGAACCCACCATTTTTTTCTTCATCCCTTGATATTAATTTTCTCACTTTCATAGGAGTAGGGTCCACTGCTTCATAGTATCAACTAGCCATCCAATTCATACTACCTCAAGGAACCCCTTTTATGGGTGAAATCATCCAAGTGATGGATCAGATTCAATAATATATGGATGTAATGAGGGTGGCCCATGTGGTCTATATATAAAATAAGAGGGGAAAATGGGTCAAAGCTAAAGCCCAACCCCATATGCATTCATTTTACAACCTTAGATAATATTCCCTCCTAGTCAGCCATCTGACCCCTTAGGCAATTAAGGCCCAAGAATAGATGAAACTAGGGGACTAAATAATCTAATCCATTAGGATTAACCTTAGATAAGCCTAGCCTATTGATAGGGTTAACATTATGAAAGAAATATAGAGGTCATTATTTATAGACTACATCAAGGTGGCTCATCAGTTTGAAAAAAACCAAGTAGGAACTCACCAAGGTCAAGGCCATGGTTGAGCACCTCAAGGCTAAGGCTAAAGATAAGGATATTAACCTCAACTAAGAAAGAACTAACCTCTAAATCCATGTCATGATGGAAATATTTGAGGTCAAGGCTAATATTAGACTAGAAAAGGTGAAGGCAAAATTGGTTGCAATTCACGAGAATCTCTTTGCTATAAATTGGGCACTCCCACTACTCTAGAACTTGACATAAAAAGAATCCTTTGTCAAGGAATAGGAGATAAAAAGACTAAAAAATGACCTCATTTCTTACCCTCAGGGAGCAAAAATCCTTCCCCTAATCCAAAAATTATATAAGTCTTACTAGGAATGGATTAAGGTCATGACAACAAGCTTGAAAGTAACACTTATTTTCATCAATGATGTGTAGAAGCTAATGGCCTAGGTGAGCTCATCTATAAACAAAGTGTTCTCCTTAATCACCCTAAGGTATTAAACTCACAAATCCTAGTCTAAAATATCTACAATGCCTCTCTTGAGGCTTTACAGATAATAGAGGTGGTTGACAAAAGGCAAGGAATAATAAAGGTGAATGAGTTCCTAGGCTATAATAAGGAAACAAACAAATGTAAGGCATTCCTCAATGCCCTAAAATAATTGGTCCAATAAAGGAAGCAATGCATAGAAAATTTGTATATTTGGGGCTCTCATCTCCTTTCTTGGATAACAATAACATTATCCTTGAGGATCAAATCAAGGCACTACTCGAATAGAAGTAGAATAGCTAGTCAATTTTTATGACCCTTAATCAAAAGCCTGATGCTTCTGAAGTGGAGAATATTTTTCACCCACTCACCCAACTATAATTTCAGATGTTGGTAGTGGTTTAAATACTATGAAACATCTCCTTTAATGAGATATTTGACTTGGATAGATATTTCAAGGCTCTCAAGAAAAATTCCCATCCAAATAAGGAAGAATGGGTGCCCTTGCAAGTATCCCTACAAAATTTATAAGTGTCAATATTCCCCCCATTTTTGAAGAGTTCTACCTTGACTAGTCTAAGCACTAAAGTTTTGGGTTATCCCATCCATAGGTGGAATCCCCTATGAGTCACTAGGAACTATGGATCATAAATCCATAATTGATAATTTTTGGAGCAGTTTGAGTTACAACTTCAAATTCACTTGGTAGTAAGTATTTCCTTAGTGCCTCTTGGATTGTCCCCCCTTTTAGCCCTTTTAATTCTTTAATATCATTTCTTTGATTCTTTTGAAGTAATATCCTCTTATTTATATCTCCATTTAGTGGATTGATGCTCACCCAGCTTGGAGGAATCCTTGTCTTATTACAGAGAAGCACCAACTCCACACATGTCACCCCTATGCTCCTTGGAATGATTTACTTTGAGATAGGCCTTAGAGCAGTGCCATTGGTTGGTGAAACCAAAAAGGGACCTCTATAGAAGTTAATTTGATATTTAATCATGGATTCACCACTTGGTGCTCTGATACTCAATCATACCTATCAGGCCCTCAGTCCCTTTGTAAGAGCATCGACCTGATGCATGCCATCCTTGCACTCATCCAAGAAGGTTATCAATTGGTAAACAACTTTAGAAGATAAAATACAGATAACTAACCTACTTATATTGACTATAGTGGCTATAATAGGAAGAGATAGTAATGATATTTCTAGGATTTGGGAATTAACTACACTCATGAGTTCTAGATCATCTTTAATTGTAACAACATCATGGGTAAGTGGGGGAATATCTAGCTATCATATCTTCATGTAGTAACTCTGCCTATATATTAAAGTTTCTTCCCCATTATAAATACAAACAATTTTGTCTTTGGCACTATTATTTCCCTTTATAACCAAATATAGACTAAAAAATAGTAGTATTAAAATTTCTTAGTTCTACAACCTTTACAAGTTCACCTCATGGATGTAAGTGGATGAGCCATATGTGCATTATATGACCTTCTATATTCAGTTTCATATCAATAATAAAGAGGACATGATGTTATGTGTTATTTAGGATTAAAATTATCAATATCTTTTTCTTCTACTTTTATAGTGTAATCCTTTGCTTATGTTTTAGATCTTAATTCATGCCATTAAGCTCCTTTTCGGTCTACAATAGTCAAATTTTTACATTATTTTATGTATTTTTATGTTAAAATCCTAAATCTTCTAGTACATCACCTTAGTTATTTTTACTTTCATGTTATTTAGTGATTTAATTCCATCCCTTTTCACCACCCCCCCCAAATAGAATAAAGAGATAAATTATAAAATCCCATAGGTCACTTTATAGATCGCACATGGTGCCATGCCTATAAATCTTCCCATAGATTGGTTTTATAACATAAGGTGTGAAATTTAGGCATTAATAAAACCTTAAGGTTTGTGTTTATGATTATAATGACTCAATTTGGGTATATGAAGCCAAGTGAACATCATGTTGAGAATATGAAATATTTTCATCAGTTGATGACATGCTTGTAAGGCATGGTTGAGCCCAGTTTAGTGTTCTTTATCATGAAATAATGTTGGTAGTGTGTGAAAGGTCTATAAGCAAAGAATTTTAGTTTTTAGGTGTTTGATTAAGGATGATATGGTGTCAAAATATTCTATTACATAATAAAGACTAAAGACAAGATTAATATGGAGGATGAGGAAAATGTGTTATATTATCTTTGATATCATGAAGAAGGTCTCTGAGTTATATATATGACAAGTTGTGTATGTCATGGAGTTAGGGGAGGCTAACTTAGATAGCTTGAGTGACTTGAGGAGTTGTGCATAATGTGAGGGGGAGCATATGTGAGATGTTATAGTCTTGGTGGAATTTTGAATAAGTCTGCTATAGATGTGAACTCAAGTATGTTGATATGATGACTTGATCAAACCAAGTTAGTTAATTTTAAAATGTATTGAATATTATTTCATAAAAAAATGGGGAGCTTGGTAATTGATCAGATTCTAAGATCAATTAACTATGTAGTTGGATCAGAGAAATAAGGTATGGAGGCAATTATGTTGATTCATCATTATTAGAAATGTTTTGAATATGATCAAATAAAATGTTCCTAAGATTATTTAACTTAGGGAGATCCCCTCTTAATGTTTTCATGGTAAGTTCATGTAGTTTTTATTGTTCATGTATGTTTTATAGAAACTATGTATGATCAAAGAAGATTTTTGTCATGGAGAATGTTTGAGAAGGTCAAGATGAAAATATTTTTAATAAGTATTTATGGGATTATATATCATATATAAAAGATGGACTCTTCCTATTATTGGTCCTTGATATATTTTTAGGTCTATAGGATTAGAATTTTATCCCACTTTGTCATTATGTCAAAGGGGGAGAAAGAACCTGAAGAGAAAGACTAAGTATAATTATAAGCTTTGTATTGGTGTTTGACATCAATGAAAAAGGGGGAGATTGTTGAAGAGTTTTCAATAATGTCTTGGAGGTGTCCTGGTGAGTGGATGAAGTACCTTGATAGCCTAAGTGTCAATGATAAAGTGTGTAATATGCTTATCCTAGTATGCTTGAGTAAGGATTGGTTGATCTTCAGAGTTTGACTACTTAGAGATGTTAAAAGATGAGTATGAAGTGTTAAACATGTGAAATATTTACTATAAGAGGTTTTATATGTTTTGAGTGTTTGTGTAAATGAGTGGATTTCATCTGGTTGATCATTATTTTCATCTAGACATTTTGGGTCTAGTGGTAGAAAATTTGAGTAGGTAGTTAGGTTGACATCACCATTGCCACATGTAGATGCGTCAAGGGGATTTAGTCATATGGTTGTGATAAAATTCATGCCTATATCTTATGTAATAAATAATATATCATTAAAATAAGTGTGATAAAATATATACAAGTGCAAATTTGGGCTCCTAGGTAATTTGATAGTGTTTTCTCATACTTAGCCAAATTTACATGAGGCAAGAAAGAGTTGAATAAGCAGTTTGGTGACATCATATCACACACATGTGGAGGTTTAAAAATAAGTTTATCATATGGGTTTTTTAATTTTTTTCTCAATTGATATGTGATAAATTTCAGGTCATGTGATTAATCATAATGAAAGATATGCATGTTCAAATTTGGCCTTCTAGATATTTCTTGACATAGTTGGCTCGATGGCAGAAGAAATCTAAGTGAGAATATTAATGGAGTTATATCTCACATGTGCAAAGGTTTCAAGATAATTTTAACATATAATTGGATTATCCTATGTAAGGAGATCATATGTTAAAAAATTTAGATCATGCATCTAAGCCCAACAAAAGTTATTGTGGTCCAAAGTTGGCCTTTTAGGCAAATAACAATGGTTTGAATACTTAGTATATTTTGCATGATGTTAAAGATTAGGAATAGATGGAGATATAATGTTTCATGGGTGATCATACCTATTGATATAATGGTGATTATTAAGCTAGATTATTTCAAGGTATCCAATGTTTAAAATATAAAAATATAGAGCTACCTAGAGAAGATTTACGGAGCATGTTTATTCCAAGATATCAAGATGCAATGAAATGGTGCCAAGTTTTTGATATTTAATGTTGAGAAAAGATAAAGATTGATATTATTAAAAAGATAAATGTTGATCAATTATTCATAATTATTGATATAAATGGTGTATATTAAAGACAAGAGGTCAAAGTGACATTTGTCTAGCATTATTAAAGCAAGGATAATCTTAAAGAGTTCGACAAAGTGTGTGTGATCAAGATTGCATGAGATGAGGCCAAGTGTTCAAAGTTTAAAATTTGGGTAGTGGTGAACTATGAATTAAAGTTTGAATAATATCAATGTTTCATGATTTATCTAAGCTGTGAGGGAAATAGATGATAGCAAATTGGTTGAGGTTTAACTGCGACCATTGGTATTTGAATATTTGAATTTTACAAAGGGAAAAACTAATGCTTTATATTCGATCCATAACTTTTGATCCAAGATGAGTTTGAAGGTAATATAAAAATAATAGTTTAAGAGGAATAAATGGAACATCTAATGAATCTATTTATAAGTTTTGAATGTTCATATAGTCAAATATATTGAGCTCTAAAGTTGATTGTGTGTTTGACCATGGACTGTAAGTGACTCGAGAAGGATAATTAAGTTCATGTTGATGATATATAGATGTATCATGATTAATTACATATTGGATAATATTTTATACTCCATAATGATCATCTATGTGGTAATTTTATGTTTGTTAATCTATATTTTATATGAACAAATATGTAGAATTTAATTGTGTTTGTTGAATGTACTGGTAGTTTGAGTGACCATCTTGCAAAGGTAAGTGTTGACATTGGAGATTGCACCCAGTGGAAGGAAAACAGTTTCCTGCCTTCTCCCCACAACATGAAAACTCTTCTCTTGCCTGTGGGATGGCAAAGTAGGAGAGGAGAGTCTCTAGATATGGGCTAGTTCCCTCTGATGTATCTTTTTTGTTTCAGGCAGTGCAAAATATAGATATATAGATATACTGGGGGGGATGAAAAGGGAGAAGAAAATGCATGAAAACAACCAGCCTACTCTAAAGAGGTGATACACCAAAAATGAAATGACCTTCCCACCTCCACACTCAGGACCAAACAAAACATACATACACTGAGACTTGGCAGAAAGACCAGGCTACTAAAAATGATAGGGAGGTTCCTATGGAAAGTACAAGAAATAGGGAATCACCAAGGCACTGAGAAATACACACTGTAAGTGACCTCTCCTATTCTATACCTCCAAAGCAGAACTCTACTCCTAGCAACAACAAACAGTGGCACTTTGTAGATCATATGTTTGCTGGTGTTGAACCTGTGAGAGCATCAAGAGATAATGACTAGACACAGACCAACATTCAAGGCATACTTTACAAAATCTATCCTAATAGAGGTAAAAATTATCTTTTATTGATTCACGTGGAGAATTTGGAGAGATGTGCTCTTTAAAAAAAATGGAGAAGATCAAGATCATTTAAAATGACCAAGTCTGCCAATTTATATGGGAAGAGCCAAGAGGAGTCTCATTGGCCTTTTGCTTGCAAGTGGCTACTTGAGTCTTCATTGGGAAGAGGGAAAATGCTGTAGCTGACATCATAAATCTGTTGGGACCATGCTTGCTACCTCATTTTGTGTGCTAGTTTACTCCTCTGGCAGTTGGGTAGGCCTTTTCCTATGTTTTGCAGGCCTTTTTTGCTACCTGATGTTGTGAGTGGTAATTTTACCACCCACTTTCATGGACTACATGCGGGACTTTTGTCGATGTTGGCTGAATTAGCTACCGTGAGTAGCAGTTTTGCCAACATCAGCCAATGTTGACGGCCTCCTTTTCTCCATCAGCTGCTTCACATGGCAATTTTGCTGCCCATTACTTGTGTTGGCAGTCTCTTTTTACCCGTCAGTGTTGTGGGCAGCAATTTTTCCGCTAACTGCATCTGTTCTTGTAAACGTCTGCCCTCTTTTTGCCTTAGTGTTAAATGCCCTAATTTTTTCCTCTCCTCTTTTGTGAACATTTGAAGACTCTACCTTATGCTACCATGAACACCAACAAACAAGGCAAATGAGCCAATGCTTTGAAACAGAGCTGTTGAACCTTGAAGGTGGACCTTGCAACCCGAAATTAACTGGCCATGCAAAGCAAGTGTAGAAGGTGACCAAGATTTCGCCTGAGGGGCAAAATTGGGTCAACAGTAAGTTGAAGGTGTTCTAAGGATATTTGAAGAATAAAATGAGAATGGAGATGATATATAATTATATAAGGCTTATGATAAGTCAATTTTTTCATTATATACCTTTGATCAGATATGGAGAGCCAAAATAGATTGGCTATATTTTGACTATATATGATTAGTCTGAGTGGTCATTTTATGTATGTTGTTTTGAGTGTGTATAGCATGTGTTGATGTGTATAAATCACATGGAAGTATACATTATGTCATAAATGGTTCACCCATGTTATATAATCATATGGATATGTGAAATATTTAAGTAATTAGTTTATATGTTTGAGACTATGTTTTCTATGTATGAAGACTTGAAGAGCTAAGAGACCTAATTGGTAAGTCCAAGTGTGGAGTTAGTGTTTTAGATGATATTTTATTAAAAAAATATATGTTTTAGTCATTTTTAAAGGATGAAATTGGTCTAAGTAGTCTCACATTTAACATGTGAGTATGAAGGCCTAATAGTTTTCGGTCTCACCAAGACCTAATGGTGGTTTTAGGGTAATGACGCATTGGATGACTTATGGTGTATGAGTTTATTTAATGTAATGTTTATTATGACCTATTTCAAAGTTTTAATAAGTGCTTTAAGCATCTTGGATGACCAATATGGGTTATACCAAGAGCATGGCATAAATACTAGGCCTATTTAGCCTGTTTGTTTAGAGTAATATGAATGTGGAACCAAGTGAAGGAGAGGGTGGGTGACCAGTAGATGAATTGATGAGTATATCAGATTAGGATTGTGTGTATATCCTATATATTATGTTTTTGATGTTATAATAATGATCTTGTAGGTTGAGGATGATCAAAGAGGTCTAGGGTGATCCAAAAAGATGTTTTGGATGTATTAAGTGTACAGAGTTGAGGAGAGTTGATATAATTTGTATCTCCATTACATTGGAAAGAAATAATTGTTAAGGATATGTTGTTTTTATAGGGTTTTTGTGGTAATTTAAACATCTAGGGGGTTAAAGCCTCCTTGCAAGTTAAAACTTGCTAAAGGTCTAGTTATTGTGGCAACTCAGCTAAACAGGTGTAGTAGCTCCTTATGAGATTATAGTCTCACTAAAATAAGGGATTGTAGTTTCTTAATGAGTTAAAAATGTTATAAATTGATTTTTATTATTATAGGATAGTATTCCAATTCTAGGTTCCAATGGATTTTCTCCCCTAGGAGGGTTTCCCACATATGTCATGTGTTATATGCTTGATCTTTCATTGTCTCTCTTGTTCATTTATATGAATGATGTATATACTCAATGAATGCATGTATTTAATGATTAAGGGTATAAATTAATTGGATTATCTTGGCCCACTGATTCACCCCCCTCTTAATGGCTTGTACATCTAATATAGACTACTCATCCCTTTAATCAAACATAGAACTTACATAATTAAAAGGATAAAAGCTTAAAACACATGTGAAATTACACATTTTGAGTTATTAAAATAATAAAAAGAGTTTCACATATTATCTTTAAATAATCAAGGTTATACTCTAATAACTCACTTGTATTACCCAAAAAAATGAGAACATTAACTCCTTTTAATGAAGGAAGTTTGGTAGGATGGTTCCTAATGTCAACAAAATTTCCATGCATCCATTGATTACCCTATTACACATTCTCAACATTTAAATATGATTCATTATCAATCTCATCAATTTATCTATATTATTTTAGGAAAGGTATAAATTTTATAATTTTTATTTTAATTTTTCTAACCATTTATGAAAATTAATTGTATTTAGATTTTTTATCAAAAATAAATATGATAATCGGTTGAGGATTAGAAGTTAAAACTTATTTTATTTCTTGTCTTAAACACATTTTTTTTGAAATATATGATCATGAGTTTTTATTTCATATATAAATTATCTCTATATTTTAAATTGTCTTTATTAGAATTTATCAGTTTGAGTATATATTGTACATTTTATAAGTTATTATACCAACTAAATCATACCATGTCTGAGACAAGATTATATTATTATATGCTATATCAATATTGAGTTTAATTACTTGTTTAATATTGGTAATGGTCATAAATAAAATGGTAAGAGAATATTTGAAACACTTGAAAGGATTTGATTTAAAGTTATCCCCATTGGAATTAAGAAAATTTTCAATGGTTAAATTTATAATTTCAATTAATCTACCCATTCACCTATTTTAAAGGTTAAGGTGTAATCATACTAGTCTAATCATAAATACATATGACTAAAAATTGGTTATAAGTCATGTAAAGGGTATTTTAATGGTCAAGATAATGTTTGACACTTAACCAATTTTTGAGGATAAAAAATGTTTCCTTTCAAATAATAAAACAACTTAATAAATAACAAAATGTTTTAATGAAAATATCAAAATTAGCATGAAATATTCCAAGATAATCTCTATTTAGTAAAATATATTAGATTTTCACCAATTATTATTATTCTTTTCTAATACAAAAAACCTATTAAATAGATAATTTATTAGAATATAAAATACCCTGATGTTTAATCAATGATTAAAATATCTCTTTTATATGAATGATAAATTTTTATTCTCTTATTTTTTAAATTTTTTTGCTAGGTTAAGGCTTTTGATTGGAGCCATAAACTGGGTTGGGACACAATCATAGGCCAATATCCCCATTTGATATGATTACCACAAGTAATAAATATTACCAATGATTAACAACAACTACCAAGCCACAACTGGCCCAATTTCCAACGACAACCAAAACCATCCCGATAATCATTCTAATGGCTAAGGATGGCCCAAGTTATAATAATGGCCATAATTGACCATGAGGATGTAAATATACATAATCAACCTCATGTTTTCCTATATATTTGAACCTTAGTGGGGCTTGGAACAACCAAACTACTTAACAAACTTACCTAAATCTTATTGACATATTTTCTTATTTATTATTCCCAATAAAAATAAGAAATAAATAACATAACGACACAAAACAATGAATGTAAAATAAAGAAAGTACTATATAAAATAGAAATATATAATCTAATGAGAAAAGAAGGCTAGATAAAAAAATATCACCTTGACTAATTTAAATATAGATATAAAATTCAATACAAAATATGTAACAAGCATGATACTAAAAAAATAAAACTATATGAAAACTAATCTAACATCGATAACTTAACAAATGAGAAAATTAGTAAATAATAGAATACAAGAGTGACAGTTAACTAAGTAGAGTGAAAGTAAATGCAAAATATAGTTTGAGCTTAGGATATGACTTAGAATTACAATTTTTATTTATAAATAATTAATTTATATAAATTCTAAGAAGAGAAAGTTGCATATAATGAAAACTTGACAAACTGTCATGCAATGTACAAAGTATTCTATAGTTTTTGTAAAATTTATAATATGATCCACACATATGATTGTATTTTTCTTCAGTCATCACAATATTAATAATATTTTACATCTTCAAATAATTAATCTATAAATCAAATAATAAACATATATAAACTTGATTGTACCAAGAATGACACTTTAATATCAAAGAATGTTTTGTTTGGTCTTCTTGAAAGTAATACTTGATCTTAGATATTTATGAAAAAATATAAATAATGGTGTGAAAATTGATCATAAAATATCTTTTACCTATATGAACTTATTATTTTAATGATGTCATTCAAGTCTTTTTAAATCCATCACTTTAAAAGTTAGTTGTATTTTAAGTCAAATAACTTTTTAGTTAACCTAAAATAAATTTAAGTTACATTATGAAATTTTTACCAGTTTATATTAGGATTTTAAATAATAAGATCATAAATTTAACCTATTATGACTCAATATTTTAATTAAATTAGTATACCAAATACAAATTTCTCTAACGAGGTACGACCCACTTATAAAAAAAGAGATTAATCATTAGTACAATTTTTGATGCAATTAAATCAATCATAAATGGCTAATATCTAAGTAATTAATCTTAAATTATATTTTGAAATTATTAATTATTATTCTTAAATAATAATAAAACATATTAAACTAACATATAAATATTCAAAATAACCAACTATAAAAAAATCTACTTGAGAACTTCATTATATTTGATATGAAACTCATTTAAAAAAATAACATACTCTATAGACAATCGAAATAGATTTGATAAACTATCATTATTAGTGAAATATCAATATTTAAAGAATCCTTGAAATTTTTTACTATAATAATCTATATGTTGTATAAAAATAAATATGTTCATGTTCTTGGAATGAAATCTCAAAATTGGAAATGGGTAGGAAAGTCATTAAATGGGGTAAATATATAAGGGATAGGGGGAATATGATTTATAAGTGGATAAATGTGATTTGAGCCTAAAATACCCTCATGGGGTCATCAAATAAGAGTTCAAATAAGGAACCACATCTAACCCAGGAGTTAAAAAAATGTCAAGGTCTTAGGCAGAGAGAGTGGCAAGTGTTAGATCTAAGGTGAAACAAGGTGAGATACAACCACTTATATTTTCCAAGGAAGGATAAAATTTGGTCCTAAAAATATTAGATAATATCATCAACAAATTTAAAAAAAATAAAAAAAATAAAAAAAAAATGACATTTTAGGTGAGTTCTTTGATTTCCAACATAACATAGATTTTTCATGGAATGGATGGTAAGGAAATGTAAAGCTAAGGGTCATGTGGATATTTAAGATATGGTTAATATTTTTTTGTATCTCCATATCTAATAAGGAATATTTAGTTAATATCCTATTTTGAGGACATTGGTTCCTTTGTAAATCAAGTATTTTCCACATAAAGTGGAAGCTTTGATTTAATCCATTTAAAGAAAGTATTAATGATGTCCTTATATGGGTAAAATTACTTAGATTTATATTAAAATTTTGTGAATAATAATTAATTATTGAAACTTTTAAATCCATAGGAAAAATGATAAGCTTTGAACCTATTCCTAAATAAAGGAAAATATTAATATTTTATAGGTTATATGTAAATGTGCATTATGAAGTAGTTATCCAAATTAAGATCGAGTTATCCTCAAAGTAGAAATAATAGAACCAAGAAATAGAATATAAACACAAACCAAATCTCTACTAGAGGTGAAAAAATGGGACATGAAGGTAAGGATTGTTTAGAGGAAATAAAAGGAAAAAAATGGAGAAGAAAATGGAATTAATGGAGTAACATAAGGAAAAAACATCTAGAATAAAAAAATAGATAACAATATAACAAGGGAAGGAGGATTAATTCATAATTATTCCCCTAATGGAACCCATAATTCCCATCTATGAATATATCTAAAAATAGAATGAAAAAGAAGTAAGTGAAAGAATAAAGGACAAAGGAATTATTCAAAACATTGAAATAGTTAAAGGAAGAGAGTTATATGTTGGTTAAAATTGAATTAGGATAGGTTAATAGAGAATATTATAAAGAGTTTGATTATGAGGATAAAGAAAACAAGTAAAAAATTTCCATAGATCAACCAAAATCTAGGTGGTAGGATTCAAATCACAAACTAAAATATTGAAGATGAGGCTAGGGAAATAGAGGATGAGGTGTTGAAATATTCTCTTTCATTCCTCTAAAATCAAGAAAATGGGAATCCATCCATTATCAAAACATTTGGAAGTAGTAACATGATGAGTAGTATGATGGGTGATAAGATGGGATTTGAATCCATGAAAGGGAGACATAATAACAATGAAATCAAAAACTTATGAAAAATAAAGGAAGTAGAAAGTGTATCTCAAAAAATCCCAAAGGTTTTTATGGGTCTAAATTATTCCAAAATTAATAAATTAAATTTATATAATGAAACATGAGAGGCTTGAATACCCCTAATAATAAAATAATGGTGAGTAGCTTTAGGAAAATACATTTTTCCAAGCATTTTGTTATTACAAGAGACTCAGATGAATGATAGAAGATTTTCAAATAGTAATAATAGCTAATGAAAAAATCTCCCTTTATTTCATCTTGAGTGAATATGGGATTCATGGGGTTGGCTATGATATGGAACCCAAATGTGATTTAAGGATAGACTCTCATTAGTAACCAGCATCACCTTGATATGTTGATAATAGATAAATCGGATAATACAACCTATATTTTATCAAATATTTATTCCCTAAACTCAAAAATGGGAATAAAGAATATTTAGGAGGATCTCAATATTTCCACTAGGTCATGTAAAAACTTTTCATGGAAAGTGGTTAGGGATTTTAACACTCATCTCTCCCTTATGGAAAAAATATGGGGATTCAAGAATTTTGAGACCATTTTCAATATGGAATATTTCAATTTAAAAAATGTGTTAGTGGAAATAGACCTCATGGGATCTATGTTTACTTGGTAAAATAGATGAATGTGGGAATATATTATCCAAGTTAGACTGAACACATTTTTATTGTCTCAAGAATGACTTCTTTTCCACTCTTGTTCCCTCTCTTATCTTCCTAAAATTGGTTTTGATCACAACCCCCTTACTTTCATCATGAAAACAAAAGGTCAAAATTCCCTCTAGCTATTTAGATTCAAAAAAATGTGGATCCAATACCCAAACCTGGAAGAGAAAGTCAAATATTTGTGGAAGGCAGATGTTCAAGGATTAGCTATCTAGAAGATCATTAAAAATCTGAAATTTGTGAAACTTAAATTAAAAAAGTGGAATAAGGAGGTTTTCATAAAAAGAAATTTTGTAAAAGAATAATATTATGAAGGATTTGAACCTATTATAGAGTATCATGAAAAATTAGGGCTTGGACCAAAATTTATTCAAAAAAATAAAATATTTTATTAGATAATTCCATTCTATTAAAACTAAAGAAGAATCTTTCTATAGGTATAAGTCTAGTAACTTATGGATTAGCAAAGGTGATAGAAATTATAATTTTTTTAATGTTTTTAATCTCAAATGTATTAGTTTTAACAAGATTATATCATTTCATTTTAATGATGAATCTAAATACAGGACAATGATATTATCAAGGAAGAAACAGTGTCCCTTTTCAAGAATCTTATCTATAGTGAAATCCATCCTGATCTTGAAAAGGAGGAAGATTCTTGAACTTGTTCCCTAGTATCATCAGTCAAGCTAATAATAATATATTTATATATAGACCTATTTTTTAAGATGTGAAATTTGTGGTGTTCACCATGGAGGGGGATAAATCCTTGGGTCCTGATGGTTTTCCCCCTATCTTCTTCAAAATATTTTGGGGCATCATCCAAAGGGACACTATGGAGGTAGAAAAGGAATTTATTGATTATAGTAACCTTATTAAATGAATTAGTAATAATTTAATCATTCTCATCCCTAAAAAAGTGGGAGATAAATATTGGAGATATTTTAGACCAATTTATCTTTACAACACTATCTAAAAGACATCCAAATTATTGGATATCAGACTTCAGACCCTTCTTCAAATTTAATCTCAATACATCAAGGGGAATTTTTATTTGGGATAGAAATTATAGATTGTGTGGTGATTTTTATATGAATCCCTTCATTCCATAGATAAATCCAATAAAGATAGGATGTTCTTCATTCTTGATATAAACAATAAAGCTATGATTATTTTAAGTTAAAGAATCTGATCAATAATCTAACTATCACTATCAAAAACATGCCAACTAACCTAATTATCATGTATTAATTTCCTACACATAACCTTGATTTTTGACTACCCTTTGGTGCCTTTAACTCCATAAACTATGTCATGTTGTGCATCAATGGCAGCTAGTCTATCTACATGATGATTTGACTCCCTAGGTATATAATGGATATCCAAGGGTTGGAAGTCCCCTATGATATCCCAAATGCTTGGAAGGAATCCATGAGATCCAAAAATTGATAATTTTAGGCATTAAAAAGTGTATTTTTGACTAAAATAATACCTCTCACTTGGTACATGACTAGCTCACTATCTCCCTTCACTTACAAGAGTTTGATTCCTCTTCTCCTTGCCCATTATAGCCCATCAATGAGGGTTTCATATTATAAAATGTTTAAAGTGAAACTAAAGTAAAAATTTAAGGTATAATAGTACCTTTGATTATAAGGGGAGATAAACATCACTCCTTCCCCACTCCCATTCTTTGACCTAGATCCATGAAATATTAAACTCCATATGCCTTCATTATCTTAAATTAGGCTTGTGAGACTAAGTAAAACATCTCCTTATTCATGATTATAGTACATAGTTAGGCATACCTCCTAAATGTTATTTTGTCTATCATAAATATGGTTTTTAACTTCCCACTCATTAAGGATTACATTTTAGATGACTTCAAGTGGTTGTTTGGACTCTTGATCATTGATATTTTTGTCTTCATCTAAGATAGTATAGTTCACATAGGATAGATTAGTAATATAGGGTTATAAGTGGAACCTATAAATAGGTTTAAACCTAATGGTGACCCTCATCCCATACCTAGTCCTAAAAACCATGTATGAATAGTTAAAAGAAAGATACCCCCCAATCTTTGTAGTGAAATCCCTAGATAGGCATAGGGTAAAATATGGAGGAAGGTCAACTACCATGACATCTTGGGAGATGGTATAATTAGGGAATATTGAGGTCCTTAAAAACACATACAATATTTTTTTTATACCCATCTAATTACAAAACTCCCTTTTCATTGGGTATATACTTGAGTTATAGCTTATTAGTTATGGCTTTGGGTATGACAAAACTAGAAGCACCACTATCTATCATGTAATTATGGATGAGGGAGTCTCCTATTATGAATAAAAGATATAATGGATGTGGATTGAATAATTTAATATCTTAGGGTTAATTAGGTTTATTATCATTAACAAAGACTACATTTACCTTATTAGATTGTTTTTTCTTGAGTGAAAGCTTATAGAGATCTTGTTGAAGGAGATATTTTTTCCCTAGGAGTAAAGCATACCACATAGGAATACTAACATTGGAATTATTCATGTAATATAAAATTCTGAAGGTATAGATAATTTTCTTAGGCTGTAATTGGAAAGCAAAAGGATCATTTATAGCTTGTGTGACTTGGGGAATGAAATGATTCTTTCACTACTGCCCATGTCTTTGTGATGTCTATTATGTTGGAACTATTTTGTGTACTAAACCTTGAGTGGGATAATTTTGAGTTATTTTGGGGTGTGTTTGAATTTATTTAGACTACACCAAACTATCATCAACCATCCTTCTCTTAGCCCTTGTGTGGGCTGCAATTGAGTTGTTTGCCTTGAGCACATTCTGCCTCTGATTTGCTACCACTTGTTCAAAAGAGTGCTCACCTTTTTGAAAGTAAAAAAAAGTGGTTTCATAAGGTTACTTACTTCCATTACCTCCTTTTTAACATGGAACTTCATATGGGGTCATGAATGCATGTATCCATGAGGCACTTGAGAACCTTCTTTATGTTGTGGAGGAGGCATGTTGTCATGTGGTTGAAAGGTAATAATTTGATGTATATAATAAGTTTGAAACCCTTCACCACTTGGAGCCATTATCATATCACTTGATTTACCCCATGGAGAATAACATTAAACCTCTTATGCATAGTTATTTTGAGTTGGTACAATGCCCTTAAATTGCTGTCAGTATTGGGGTTAAAAGTATTATAGGGTATAGCCTATGTAGTCTACCCTTAGCCTTGTTGGTTAGGTTAATAAGGAGGCCTATTTTATGGGTAATACTGATATGGATCCTAGTAAGGGGATTGATAGGGTATATAAATTAAATTATGTTACCTCTCCAAGGTTACTAGTTTATTTTTTGGGCTTTAAATAGTTCTTCTATCTTACCCAACCTATCTATCTTACTACCATCAAACTGATCCTAATTATATAGAGTTGGTAATGGAGCAATGGTTATGGTATGGGGTTGAATTTATGGAAATAAGGGCATGAGGGGTCTAGGAGTAAGTTATCCTACTTGAATTAGGTAGTTTTATACTCTTATGGATATCTCATAGGCTTCTAGAAAGATAGTCCCCCCATAGAGTGTATCATCATAGCTATATCAGAAATCAAGGCCCTTAGAAAATATAAGTCATAATTAGGGTTGGGATTGATTATGACAAGAATCCTATCCTAGAATTTTTGAAACCTATAATTGAAATATACCATGGATTCCTGAGGGTTATCTTGATTGAGGTGAGTTTTTCTACTAAGGAGACATGGTCACTTCTATCCTCAAAATGTTTACATAAACAATCACCAAATTAATCCTATATGTTTATAGATGTGGGAGTGATATCCCTATACCACTTAAGTACTTTACCCCTCAAGGAGGTTACCGAAAGTCTCATGGCCACATTCTCTTGGGTTATGTTGTGTACTGAGCATAGATTAGATATGTTTGATATGTGATCTATAGTGGTGGTTTAATTCTCTCTTGTAAATTAGGGAAGACTTTTAAAGGAAATAATTGGGATATCATCAAACTAGTTAAGCTTCAAATGACTGCCACTATTAAAAGTTATAAATGCTTGCATTCTAAGTCTAGCCATTGGGATTAGAGGACTTGTAATAGAATTTGTTTGGGAATAATTGGTATAATTTGGGGAATTAGGAGGTTTAGGGTTAGGATTGAACCTAGGGAACCTTTTTTTATTGTAATATTAATGATAGTTCAACAAATTCAATCTGCTTACCTTTTGAAGAAGATCTAGTGGACATGTTTTGCATGAAATTGCTTGTAGATTTACTACTAAATGTATTTATCCTTCATATGTACTCAAAAATTGTCCAATAATGTCTCAAGACACTTTAAATCTAGTCCCATCAAGAATTCCAAAATTTTTAGCTACTCAAGTTTCACCCACTTAAAGTAGATTGTTCAAATCCACCTCCGACTTGGACTAACATTGGATTGACCTATAGGTTATTGGATACTTGTAGTCTAGGTCAAACCTCTAATTTGTTGGTTAGATCCCCTAATTTTTCACTTTAATTCTCTCTTTTCAATACTAAATTCTATTGGGATGGAAAGGGATAAATATGAAACTTAGAAAATAAACCTACACAAATAGTGGTGATGCACCCATACTTTAAGATCTTATCTTGATTTGTCCCTTAAAAGCATCAATGAACATAATGAAAATTAACAAATGATTAAACCTCTCAAAAAATTCCTATTCATGAATATTTCATGTGAATATCAATTTTAAGTCTTTTAACTTGAAGGATAAGAACCTAGGTCTATATAAGACACTATTAACCCATCAACACTTTAAAAACAATCCTACCTATCAATACTTCACATAACCTACATAGATTGATAACATGAATTTAGGTTCATGAAAGGAACTAAAAAAGAAAATGATGCTCATACATTCTATAAATCAACTCTCATTAAGCACACTAACATTCAAATAGGAAGTTTGCAATTATTCTTTTATTCATTCAAAGGAATATGGTATAATTTTGGTCAAGATTTGCTACACCCAACTGAGGGATAAGAAAATAAGATATAAATTAACCCTTAAATATAATGTTTATGAGAGATGAGATAAGAATAAAAGAATAATAGAGGTCATAAATGAGACCAAGGTGGACATATGGTAGTTATAATAGTCATAATCACCCCTCTCATGCATTGATGTCCTTATTAGACTCCTTTTTGGTGTTGAGATGAGGTATGAAGGTTATAAATTCCATATTTTAATTTATGAAGATCTTGAATATGATCAAAATATCCCATTAACTCTCCAATTATAGTTAAAAAATAGACATGGGGTGGGACTAGGCCTTCAAGAGGTATTGAGCAGCCTCCTCTTCAATGTGCATGATGATATGGATTTCAAACTATCTCCTTACCTTGATAGTAGTATTAAACATGAAGTATAATCAATTTAATGAAACTTTAAATCACATAAAAGTGTCCCATTAATGTGATAATTATATTCTATGACTATTAGGCCCATCTACCTGTAAGTTAAGCAAGTCTCATCTACAAGTTCCTCATCTTTATGTTCATCTAGTCCTTAGGTGATTAAGATAGATGAATCAAAATATAAAGTAATATAAGAGGAATTTTAATATTAATTTATTAAATCTATTTATTAAAACTTAAAACTCTCAAGTATCTCTCATCTGTAACTCATATACCTTGCATGAATGGTCATTTAGACTAGCTTCACAAACTAGCTATTTAGAATGAGTTAGTATAGACACCTAAAAGTAGATTTATGAACAATTATATCCATTTATAAGTATAAAAAATCACAAATTATTAATTCCCATGGTTTATAATCCTTGATTAGGCACTATAACCTATTTTCTACTCTAAAATTTTCAAATTTACACTTTTTATAGGCATCTATACAACCTCCATATAATCAAGTACCATGGACATGGCCTCTTCTAAGTTAAAAAAATATTCCAAGTGTTAATATAGTGATTCATACCTATTTATATGCATTTTCAATAAATATTCCTAATCAAGTCATTATTAGGGTTTTAGAGGGGTTTAAGAGTGCTTAGGACTCTTAGTGATGGTTCATAGTGATAAATGATTAAATCTCTAAAAAACTTACAATATATTGAAGTAAATAGACCCATTTACCTTTCTTGAAGTGTTGGGTTCCCCATTCAAGGTATTTGTATAGTTTTGAGAATTTGAAAATGTTCCTTGGGTGAGAAACATACCTCCTAAGTAGTATTAGAGTGTTTACCAACCAAAAAGGGAAACTATGGGAATTATTCTAGAATTAAAGTGAGCAAAAGGTATTTAAACATCATGATGATCCATTTTAAGAATGTATAAGGTATCCTTACTTCTCAAATTATTCTCTATTCAACCTTTTGGTAGCACTACCCTAATGAAGGTGCTAAGACTAGTCTACCTGCACACATGAATCATGAACTTTGTTCCTAACCTTGGGGCTGTGAGGTACCCATGTATTGTTTAAAACCTAAATATTACTTAAAATTTTGCATGGAGTAGTAACTTTTTCTTGATTAAGCCTCTTGACCTCTGACGAATGCATACAACTCTTAGTTTCAACATCTATGTATATATGCAAATAGAACTAGTCATGAAATTCCCTATATATGATTTCTAGAGAGATATTTAGGAGTGTTAGGAGACCTTATCTCTTCTTAACCCCATGATACACATAAAAACATCTCATCTCTTTTATTTTAAGATAAAACTAATCTTCTCATGCATGTTTCATATAATTTGACCCCTATACATGTTAACTAGTAAGTTTTCATGATGATTTGAAGATTTGTGTAGGCCTTAAAGATCATTTAAGGGTTAATAAACCTCATATGGATGTGTTTTATAGAAATGATCCATCATTGGGTACTTTTTGGAGTTTAGGCAGTGTTTAAGATGTCTACCATATTAATGATGGTTCATAGCATATCAACATCCAAACCATAACCAATTACCATGAACCTATACTAAAATGACCCCTTCATCTTCTCTCAATATCTTGGGGTCCCTTATAAAGGGTGGGTGGAGAAAGGATCATTGAAAGGTGACATTCAAGTTTTCTTCTAGCCAATTTCAATAGGATATTTTCTTAAGGAGCATTCATAAAATTTATATGCTCAATGCCTATAATTAGTTCATGATTTTTAGTCCATAAGGGGAATTAAATTTCACCAAAGGTTTTGGGCTTGAGCCTCTTTGTGGTGAAGTGTATGAACACTTGAAGTTGCACTTCAAGCTATATGTGTTGGGGTTTTATGGCTCAAGTAGGGTTTTGAAACTATTTAGACCTTTTCCTTCTTTCCATTTTATTTAAACCATATTAATAGGGCATGAAACACCCTTCACATATTTCATGGACAACAATCCTATTTTAAGGTCTTAGAGATGCTTAAATATGGCAATAGGGTGTCTGACTAAGCTTGAGGTTTGTGTGCTTTAGCCTATACTCAAGGGAATCTAACTATGACTTGAGATATTTATTCCCTTGGAGAGTGTATGGAGAAATTAACCATAATTTCACATTATTTAATAATAATATATGGACTCTAATCTACCTATAATCCCTTTAAATCAAAAATTCACTCACCTAGTCCTAGAATTGACTATCACAAAATGGGATAGGTATGAGACATAAAAATGGGTATACCCACTTTATGTCTAGAAAAACATGTAAGCATTTATGCCTTGAACAAGTCACAATGACTATTAATACTAATTTTTAAGACCTGGTCATGCCTATAGATACCCCAAATAACCATTTTTCCCTTACTAGTTGTAGGCTACTTACATTTCTAAGTAGTTAGTCATATGAGGGTTATAAGGGCCTTTATCCTTTATTTATTGGAATTATCATGGTGTTAATATGTTAATAACATGTATCATATATAGATAAAATTTTATATATCAACTTACAACATATTTTACTTTGCATATCTTCCCCTTCTTACACTTAGGGTTCATGCCTAAGTAGGCCTGTGTTATCCTCAGGCCTATGTTTTGATGTATTTTGCCTCTTATGTGGAGTGATAATTGAGATTTTCCCCATACCTAAGTATAATATTTAATTATACTTTTATTAGTGTTTCCTCTTACCATAATTAATATGTGGTTCTCCATATGTATTAACAATATTATAGGCATTCACTCACATAGTTGATTATGTACATGCTTCTGTGAGATAAGTTTATGAGGGAAGAGAGTATTTGGAGTCATTTAAAACCTATAGTGATCTTATATAATATTATCCTTCATATATTATAGGTATCCATTCTCCTAATCACACCATTTCCTATGCCCATGAGTGGCCCACACATAATGTTCTTGGAGAATCTTATACAATTGGCTCAAATGACTAGTTGTAGGTGGTTATTTGTTTTCTCAGTAAGATGTATATCCATATAGTTATATCCTTTTATAATATTATGGTTAATGAGGGTTCCAAGGTATATTTAGGTTTATTTCATATGGATCAAAATGGGAATGAAAGGTAGATGAGTGGATGAAGATGACTGCAGAGTGGTCTAGGGTTGGAATATGAAAGACATGGTTAAAACATAGTGTAAATGGTAGTGAAAACATCATGAAATGTCAAAGGTATGGATATGGCATAAAATAGAGTATTATAACCATTATAAGACAACTTAAATACATATTAAAGACCCTAATACACATAAATATGAAAACATAACACTTTAGAGGCATAAAAAGGGCACATACCGTCAAAAATTGAAACCTAAGAATCTCTAAGAAACCTCAATATTGGCTAAAAAACCTTAACCTTTTCTAAATTTACTATGTGATATTTAGAGGCAAGGATGGTATTTTTTATGCTTATGAGGCTATCATGGAGGTTAATATTCCTAATCCCATGTATCTGATGATGACATGTTATGGCTCCAACATCTCATTTCATATTATCGATTGTGTTTAAAGATTTTGACTGCAACATTAAACAATCTATAGTGCTCCCACATAATGAAACTCATATGCATATGTATACCCCTTTCTTTAAAGCACCCTAAGGGGATAAGATACTAATGGACCTAAAACTTGAACAAAGAGGTATGGGAAAGGATGAGACAATCCACCAATATTTTAATGTAGTCAACTTCCTCTTGAAAAAGCACTCAATACTCTATTTATTGTCCAAATTTGTTTGTATACTATAAACCCTTCTAGTATAGAGGTTATTGGTTCTAAAATATCACATGTGTGATCCAAACACTAAAAATGATTTGGGAACCGCCATTAGTTTGGCCAAACAAGTTAGAAACTCATGAAAACCATTCTATTCTATTTGAATTGTGTAGACATGGATGATACTCAAATCCCTTAAGTTATTAAGGAATTTCCATAGATCTCAAGGTCCCAATATAAAAATAAATGCCCATGAATTAAATTTTATTGAGTATACTTCCTCTGGCTAAGATCTTGGGTTTCCATTCCCTTTCCTTTATACTGTCTTACCATAGACCTAAAGTGATCTCTAAGCTTACAATTGAGATACATGGGAAGGTAGGATATTTTTGAGGTCTCCAAGCACTAAAAAACTTTAATTTCTCTTTCACTTTCCATTATTGACTTACATATATAGATCCCTAACTCTAACTAAGTCAATCTATACCATTTAGAAAACCTTTGAATCTTGTAATTTCCCTACATTTTCTCTTTTTTCAAACCACAAGATATTATTAGAAAGTATGATGGAGGGAAAGTAGGAGTAATGTGATATTTTGAAGCCCATGGTATGAATTATGTAAGTTGAAAAGTCATAAATTAGCACATGTGGGTCCCACTAGAGAGGATTTAGGCATTGGCCATGGTGGAATTGGGTTTAGTGGTGTATGAAACGCCTTAGTAATGGCTTGATGAAGTCTATGAGGGATATTGAAGGTGTGGATGGTGGGTTAGTGGCGCATAAATCTCAAATTAGGTATCATTATGATCAAGGATATTTCTCTTAAGACATCTTCATAACCTTCAAGAGACATAAAAAATGGACATCACACAACATATATGAGAGACATTTAAAACCTCGTAAGGATTTAAATTAGAACTCAAAACACACTCATGATGTTATTGAAAGCTTGAAAATTATCATACCATATATAATTGGATAGATCAGAGGTGCTTATGATATTTTACTAGGTTTCCTTGTCAAATTACCTCTACCATGGCACCATTTGAATATTGAAGCTCCATCAAACTAACTAAAGACCCTTACACATGTTCAATCATTATTAAACACTTGATACAAGTTGAAATAAAGGTAAGGAGGTTCATCAAACAATGATATATCATGACAAGATAGTGAACTATTTGAATAACCTAATCTCAGATGAAGAATATCAACCATGGAGACTAATGATGGATCAGGATTCAAGGACTTCAGGTTGACCCCTTTCTAGGTATGAGACTAGAAAGTGGCCAACATAATCTATTTTTCCCCACTTTTTTTGGGGGTTTTAAAAATAGAGAAACTATTAGATACTTTAGAATAAGGAAATATACTCCAGAAAAGTGTTCTTTTTCATAAGGTGGATATTAAGGAAATTTTCCTTCATTAGAATATTTTATAAGGATATGCATATTAAGGAAGAGGATTTTTTTATTCAAAATTATGAATTCACCATCCCTAGACCAATCAAGGATTCCCCTCCTGAAGTGAATAAAATTCTAGTTTAATCAAATAGATCTAAGGCTCTCTAAATTAAACTCAAATTTGATGGGGATATGAAAGTTAACATCAAAAAATAAGTTGGGAGGTGTTATTAGAGTTAGTGATGAATAACTTACCATTATGTACGTGGGTCCTTTGGGAGGCTAGATGAATCATGTGGTGGAATCAAGTGTGGCTTTGTGGGGTATATAGGTGGTGAAACAAAAGACCATTAAATTCATGGTTATTTAAGGAAACTCCCAAAATATCATTAATTATCTAAAATAAACTTTATAGCCTAGCTGGACCACTAAGAATCTAATTATTAAAGATCTTCATAATATGTAGAGTTTTGATGATATTTCCATAAATCATGTGTTTATGGAATGTAACAAAGGAGTGGACTAATTTTATAGTTATTGAGCATGGATCCAAAGTCTTATCAATTGGTATTATGTTAAGATCCTTGATCTTTTTATCAAAATTATCATTAATAATGAAGTTATATCCAATATCTAAATTATCTTGTGAAAGTATGTTTATCTCCTTCATTACTATGGATTATTTCATAGTCCCCTTGATTTACATCTTTGTATCATACTTAGGATGTTCAATGAGGATTATGATGGGAGTGTGTCCTATAATCATGAAAATATATGTATTGGAATGTTGATCCATGTGAATACCTATCTATAACTATTAATAACAATGGAATTCATTATAAATGTCACTCATATCATAATAATTTGTGGTGTGAGTAGTCCTTCCATCCTTCCCATGAATCGTGACATTCATATTTCATTAAGAAACATCCTCACTTTAGAAAGTGACAAGGATAATATATCAAGCTATAATATTTCCCTATTTCATGTAGAGAAGATGGGTGGAGAATTATTAAGAGTGGATCCTTCTTCATTTGAATTTGTCAAGTAGAATCCAACAACTTGGAATATTCTAAAAAATTGTGGCTTAAGTAGTTACATGGAGAAGATAAAGGATCGTGATCCCAGGATAACATAAAACTTTGATAAAGTGTAGACAAATATATAAATGAGTATGAGAGGAGCCTATATGATGATCTAATAAGATTTAATATCCAAGGTGATAGTAATATCCATAGAAGTCCTTGAAATATTAAATTATCATAAGTGAAATAATGAGAAGATTAATTAATTATTCAATGACAATGAGAATATTTATGGACTTGAATATGACTTCATTGATATATCTCTACCAACACCATAGGGAGAGGTTTATCACCATATTATGAAGTATGTGCCTATATATGGTATCTTTATAAAGTTATATTCATACCATTTTTCATTTCTCAACCAATTTAGACATAAGAATCTCATGTGTATCCTTTTTCTCCTCCAATCCCTAGAGTCCTTGGTCTTATGATTTTAAAGTGGGAGAATAGAGACCCTTATTCATCAGGATCTCATTACATTTTAAAAATAAATTCTCAACCTAATATTGTTCTCAAATACACTAACCCCATTCCTAAAAGTCTAATACAAGAACAATGATCCTAGTTGATACTCTTAAAATCATCACTATCAAGATTACTTTTTCTACTAACAAAGAGGAATAAATCCATTTTATTTGATTTGTTTAGAACTAGGCCAATAATCCAAAAAGTAGTGAGGTCCATTCTAAACCAGATTTCCCTTAGTCGTAAATATTATAAGCATGCCCCTAAATTAAAAAACCCTATTAATGATCATTCATCACACCATCACACTTCAGTGTCCTTAAAGTTCACAATATAAGGATTTTAAACATGTTTTTAAGGGGATAAATGATAATAGGAGGTAGGAATATAAAACGGAGAGAGAAAATTTAGATAAAACCCTAAGGTTCCAAGTGGGAATCATGAAAGGCCTATTAAATGAAATAAAAAAACTAAAAAAAGGAGGTTAAATAATTTCAAAAAATTTAAAAAAGGAAGAGGGTGAATAATTTAAGGAGAAACTGAATAAGGAAGATAGAAAGGAATAAAAATGATGAGGCACAGTGGGATTTATTCCAATATATTTTTAAAACTAAAGAGAAGATGGAGAAAAGTAACAAAAAGCTATAGAAAGTTGAGGGATATTTAAACACTATTATGGAGAGAGTGGAACAAGTAATCTCAATAAGAAAATATACTATTAAGAATTGTACTAAGAGTTGTAAAACCCTTAAGGATAATAGCATGAGGAGAAATGATAATATTTTCAAGAAAGGATATTTAAGAGGACCAAAGGAAAGAAGTGAAAACAAGAGAAGATAAAGGGTTCTAAATTTATCTCCTTTTAATAATCATGTAATATGATGGATGAATGGGAATTGGTGGAGGGACCATGTGATCTTATAGGTCACTAGTTCCTTTTTTATTAGATCTTTGGATTTTTGGTTGAATTTTTGCTGAGCACATGTTTATTTATTCATCATTTTTTTTTAATTTGGCTTTGGTGGGTTTATGACCAATTATGTCTCTCATTTTCCATGTGTTATATTTTGGTCATGCTTAAATTTGGCTTTCGATGTAAAATTGTTTTAGGACCTTTCAAACCCCATGGTTTACCTTTTATAAAAAATGATATATCTAATTTTAAATTAAAATTACTACATGCAATAAAGTAACTTTAATCAAATTTAAATTAGACCATCAAAGTCTAAAAATGTATAAAATATCAAAACATAAACAAAATACTAATATTTTTTTTCCTCATCAAAAACCAAAGAAATTAAAGTTCCCATAGCTTAGTTTAATACTCAATGTATTCAAGAGATGTTTCAAGCATATCAATCCTATTAATGCCTCTACATTCCTCATCCACCTCTAAGTTGATTTTATTCATAAAGTGAGTTACCAAAGGTAGGTATAAATTCATACTAGTATGTTTATGACTAGAGGAAGCAACATTGGTTGGAGTAATAATAGTTTTAGAGGATTTTAGATTGAATAAGGCATTATTTTAAATTTTGGTATCAATAGATGGAGCTATCACATTATTTATAGGATGCATATGATGGGTTGGAGTAGTTAGTGAATCATATCCGAATGAATAATATCTCTAACTACCTATAGGAAAAGGTTTCCAAATAAGAATACCACATGATGACAAATAATTAGAAGGTACAATATTCAAAATGGTCCAAAATATAGGATCACTAGGATCATAATGAAGAGAGACATGAATGTCATGACTGTAACCATGTGTTAACATGTTAGAGGCCCTTAAGACCCTAAAAGGTTTGAATTAAATATTATATTTAATAGGTGGAAAAATATCATTTTTTTGAGATTCTCCTCCTCAAACATATTTTTTTATCAAAACTCTATGAACCTCCACTCCAACCTAACATGTTGCCTCTAAAATGAAGATAAAAAGGCCAATATGACAACACTATTTTATTTGTTTTCAAAACAATATCACTACCATATCTAAAATATATTTGATAGAAATTAAATATTCATATATTTAAATGTTTTAAATAGACCTCAACTTGCTATGAAACAACCATCATATGTATTTTTCTATCTGAAAGATAAAAATAAAAACTATGGTTTATTAATTAAAATCAAAAATAATAAATACAAAATTTGTATTGCCTTCAAAACATTGATACTATATTTTGTATCAAATATTCAATGTTATCTCAATAATAAATTCTATAGAGTATTGATCTTGATCATCCATGAACTGAACTATCTTACATTATCATTTAAAGTAAGAATTAACCATGATAAATAGCCATAATAAATGAAAATTGAGCCTAGAAACCTTATGAGATCTCAAAAAAGAAACCAAACCCTAATATTACTTTTTCTTCTTCATTAATTTCACTATTTCCCATAAGTTAAAACCAATATCTTTCATCATCTATTTTAAGACTTTGTAACTTTCAAATAATCAATCCTATATGTAAACATATGTATAAAAACCCTATGCAATAATTAAAATAATCTTTTAAAAATAAAATAAATAATTGCTTTACTGAAAATCTTACATAAAAATAACATTGAGTTTAAAGATCCAAGTTTGAAGTCATATTCTTCAAGATGAAACTGGATTATAAAACTATCGATAAAACTTTTGTATCACTGTATCAACCCTATGAGTAATTTTTAAAAAAATATGAAGTATCAAGAGTATACTTATAAAGTTATAAATTGAACAAACAATCTAACATATTTATCATAGAGTTTTCAATCCAATCAATCCATATAATAAACTAGACTAAATCTAAAACCATTAAGTTTTTTTCTAAATCATTTTAAATTACACTATCTCTTAACATTATATACATTTTACAAACATATTTCATATATTTACATATTATTTGACATACAAACTAAGTTTTAATTTCAATAATTCAAATGTGCTCATATTTGAAGATATAAAATCTATAAAAAAAACCAATAACCCTTTTCAAAATAATAAAAATATTTAATCACAAATTTATATCAACCCTTCATTGAAAAATAAACTAAATAAGCATGCAGTGTTTCAAATATAACATATGTGCATGCGCGCGCGCGCGCGCACACACACACACACACACACACAATTTTATTTTTAATTTTTTTAAAATAATGGTTGAGTTTTTAAATTTGAAACTCATTTTTTATATGTAAAATAACACACACACACACGTGCGCGCGTGCGTGCGTGCGTGTGTGTGTGTGTGTGTGTGTGTGTGTGTGTGTGTGTGTGTGTGTGTGTGTGTGTGTGTGTGTGTGTGTGTGTGTGTGTGTGTGTGTGTGTGTGTGTGTGTGTGTGTGTGTGTGTGTGTGTGTGTGTGTGTGTGTGTGTGTGTGTGTGTGTGTGTGTGTGTGTGTGTGTGTGTGTGTGTGTGTGTGTGTGTGTGTATTATTCCATATGAAAATTGAGCTTCAAATACAAAAATCTCAACCATTTTTGTTTTTAAACAACTAAAAATAGCCAAGAAAATTGATTATTTCAAAATTGGAAATAGATTTAACTATGGAACTTATATTAAAAATCCATTAAGAATAAGAAAAAAAATGAGCATGAGGGTTTTAAATTTTAAATCTTACCTACACTGATTCACTAATGTTCTTTCAAAATTAAATCTTGATAATATAAGGATACAAGTAAACAATATTCAAATTAACATCACATGAATAAAAGACTACATGTAGAGATATATGTTTTTGATCATATCTATAAAATAAAATAATAATAAACCATATTCCACTTCAAACTTCATCACTTGAAATTGTAACTAAACACCAATGTTTAAAAACAAAATAATCTCACACCTACATGTCTTGAAAGTTACTAAGTATGGATATAACCTCTAATAATTCTAAAAGGATAAAAAATGTTCTAAGAATGATTTATACCATCATCTAAGTCCTTGAGATTATATTTAAAACTATATATAATGTCAAAATGATGGATCATACAACTAAAAAAGAGTCAATAAGTTTTTAAGAGAATAAATGTTATAATATGGCTTCTATAGAGAAGCTTTCAGGTGAAAAAATTATGAAAGATAAATTACCACCTATACCCCAATTCTAATGTCACATTTAATTTCTATAGAAACTTAAATTTAATCATTAAGTTATTTAAAATGTTTAATCTTTTCATCTTATTTGGTTTATTTACCATTTTTATAACTTAAAATTTCTATGAGAGCATCCATTATTCTACAAAATGTCTTTGTATTAAATAGAACATAATTTAGACACCCCATTAACATAGCTAATTAATTACATAATTATACAGTTTGGTTATGAATTACTACCCATCGATTTATAACTGGCATTAGTCATAACTATATTTGATCCTATATATATTAATTTACTTATTATTCAATAATCACTCAAGCATTCCATTTTATTTCATTATGGTATTAAACAATTTAAAGCCTGGTCAACAACTTGTATTAGTATAATTTCACAACAAATACAAGGATAATTTGGAAGTTTGATCTTGTAAGTCTGACCAATGAAAATCAAAGGTTTCCTGATCAACACAAGGAGAGTAGTTTAGCCAGTGCAAGGAACTGCATCTAGAGATAAGTTGAAGAAGCTATATGGAAGTTGATCAAGAGATACCATGTGAGGCAAACATGAAGATCTGGTAGAATAAGTCAATGTATAATAGAAGCATGGGATATGACTAATTTTAGATCATACCTATGTATCAATGCAAAAGATGTATCCAAAAAGTGATGTGTTTGTTAGAAGAGGAGAGCATTGCAGTATAAAATAATAGAATAAGCTTTGATCGATGCCTAAAGCATTAAGCTTTCCCTCATTATACAATAGTTCTGTAGAATCATTTCCCATGACAAGCTAGCTATATATAATCCTAAGCACAAAGTGTGGTGTAGAAATAATATTGGAGAGATATGGTAAAGTAAATTTGAAGCGTATGATGTCTAATGCCATAACATAAAAGAGGAAGGAAAGATTTGAACAAGTATATATTTTTAATATAGAATTTTGAATCAATAAGTAATAATCCTAGATTGTTACTTTTGTAAAAAAAATTATAAATAAAAAAATAAGAGGTCTACACCCAAAATCCTATTTCCCAATGCCCAAGTCCTCAAAGGGTTAAATTTTGCCATGTGGAAGAAAAAAATGCAAATGATTATTTAGTTCAAATAATTATAGGGAATCGCCACTAGTATCATTACCTAGATGTCAAGATTTTATGAGAACATAAAATGTGACAAATCAAATTCAAAATCCATCATGTTGATCACACTTAGTGTCACTGAGGAGGTTCAAACTCATATTCAAGACATATCAACATCAAAAGAGGCTTGGGACATTTTGTCAACCATATACAAGGTAAAGAATTAGATGAAGATAATCCATGTGCATTCAAAGCTTCATACTTAGTATGAAAGAAGGTGAGAAATTTGAGGAATTATTACATTGGGTGTAAGAACTATGAGTTTAATTGATTTCACTTGGTGAAAATATTGAGGACATGCAATTAGTTTTGATCATGTTGAGAGACCCCCCTCTAATTTTCCATGTATGCCATGACACTACACATCACAAAGTAAACAATTTATTTCAAAGAATTGGTGAATTTGACTTAACAAAAAGAAGCCATTCAATCCTTACATGAAGAGTTCAAGGATAAATCCTTAATCTCCAGGAAATGTGGTCCAAAATTCTCAAAGAGACTACCAAAATAGACACAATAATAGAAGTCTAAAAAGATAAAAATATGGTGTCACATTTTTTATACCAATATACATGATACTGATAACTATTATTATAATGCCTTGACACAAGGCTCATCTAATCAGGAGGGCACATTAGGAAGAAATTAGTCACATAAATCCAAGAGACATCCTTGATGATAGAAGTAACACAAACATGTGGTGGCACAAAATCAATAGGATGATGAATTAGAAGAGGAATTATTGGAAAAATCAAAATGTAGTAATGCACATAATGATATTATTCTTATCTCCCAAACCTCATCACACACAAATCAAAGTTTTCCTAATTGAATTTGGTGCTAGCAATCATATGACAAGATGCAAGGAGTTGTTTGAGTCACTATTAACTCAACCCATTGGAGATAAAGTTTGAATTGTAGATGATAAATATTATGTTTTAGAAGGAATTAAAATAGCCATCATTCCTCTTAGGATGCAAAATTTTACTCTCACTAAGGTACTGTATGTCCCTAGGTTGACAAAAAATATCTTGTCTATAAGTTAGCTTTTGAATCATAAGGCTAAGGTAGAGTTCATGATCAAGAATGGTACAAAATCCTATCTCCTCTCATGAAATGGTCATGTCATTGCTAGATAATTTTTTAAGGATAAATTATTTTCCATAGATGTAGTTTCATCTGATGCTATTGCTCTCTCTGCCTCTATGATAGAATTTACAACATTATGGAATTATGGATATAGGAACCTTTCTACTAGTTATTTGTACCAGCTCATCTCTAAGTCCATGGTCCATGGACTTCCTTAGCCATCTTATTCATCATTTATATGCCTAGATGGCAAACAATATATGGTTTTATTCGAGCTGAGTTCCTCACAAGACAAGGATCATCTTGATGTGGTACATACTAATTTGGTGAATGCCTACCTACTTATTTCAAAGGATTTAATTACTTTTAGTTGTTCAGTGAGGATTTATTTTACAAGACATGGGTATTATTTATGAAGAATAAGAGTGAAGACTTAACTCATTTTAAGATCTTCTACTAGCTTATTGTAACCCCAGTTAGGGAGGCCTCTTCAACTCCTCTACCTAGATTAAGGGGGGAATTCACATCAAAATAATTATTGGTATTATTGAAGTAATATGGAATTAAAAAAAACCTAAATAATCCCTATACATCACAAAATAATGGAATAGTAGGGTGATGAAATCATTCAGTCATGGAGATGGCTCATTACATGTTTTTTATTACAAAGTTGGATATACTATTTTGGGTAGAAGTAGTTTAGATAGTTTTATATCTTATTAATAAGTCACCTATAAATATCTTGCATGACAAGACATTAGAAGAGCTATGGAGTGGTTATAAACCTTTGATCTCTCATCTTAGACTATTTAGTTATACATCATATATGCATGTCCCTACTAAAAAAGGAAAAATATCAAATTAAAGACACTTTAGTTCCTTTTATTTGGGTATAGTACTACCTAAAAATCATATCATCTCATGGATATTAATATAAATAAGATATATGAAAATTGATATGTGTTTTGTGATGAGTCATCATTCAACTCATTGCCAAAAAAGGAGTTAGAACATACCACCTCACATAGACTATTCCCACAACTAGATGATGAGAATGAAGAACCTTCTCATAAATAAGGTAAGCTAAAAGGATAATTATTAATTGATCTTAAAAATCTTGAAGATAGTTCTTCATCAAATTGGTAGCAACATTGATGTATAAAATAAGTAAAGAGAACCATCAGGGACTCCCACTTGAACTCTGATCCAGATACTTCATCAGGAGTTCAAACTAGAAAATAGGTGAGACAACAAGTTATTCTTTCACTCATGAGTTTATTAGTTGACAATACTGAACTAGAGATAGTTTGAGAGGCTTTTTGTCAACCTTAGTGGAAGAAGGTGATGGATTTTGAATATGATGCCCTCATAAAAAATGGGACATGGGATATTGTTGATCTACCTATAAAAAATAAATCTATTGGATGCATGTGGATTTTCAAGACAACATACAAGGTATATGGATCTATTGAGAAATATAAATTTGTAGAAAATCATGTTTTTAGACATGTAAAAAGTACACTTTATTATGGTCTAGAATATAAGAGCTCAAATTTCTTCTTGTAAGGATACATAGACTTGGACTATGCTAGATCTATTGATCACAAGAAATTAACCTCAGGGTATATTTTTCATCTTGGATTTGGACCAATTTCATTTATAAGTGTGAATTAATCCATATTTTCTCTCTCATCCATAGAGACAAAATACCATGCCACATAAGGAGTTATGTGTGAGGTAATTTGGTTACATTGCATTCTATCTAACATAGACATTTCTGAAGATTGCTCACTAGTTCTCTTTTATGAAAATAAAGGTGTGTTAAATCTTATCAAGAATATAGTATTTCATGAGAGGATCAAACACATTGATTTCTAATTAAACTATATTTGAGAACAAGTTTTGAACCACCATGTTTAGCTCCAATACTACCCTATAGATTCGCAGGTAGAAGATATACTCACCAAGTCACTTGGAAAAGTGAAATTTGATCTATTTCAATGTAAAATTTAAAAAAAAAATTTAATAAAAGTGGTAATGTTAGCATATCTAATCAATTAAATTATTATACAATTCGGTTATGAACTACCACCCACTAATTTCTAATTATTGTCAGTCATAACTATATTTGATCCTATATATATTCACTTACTTACTATTCAATAATCACTCAAGCATTCCATTTACTTTCACACCCCTATTTTACTTATAGGTTCTTATCATATTAGTTCCATTAGTTTTTTTCATTTTAGGATAAGACTATGTGAGGTTAGATAGGGCCACATTGTGTCATTGTCCACTAGCATGACCTTATCCTCCATGCCCCAATGGTGTATTTTTAATTTGATACATTGTGTTTAACCCTTCCTAAACATTTATCAAGGTTTTTTAGTAAAAAAATTTCAAAATTTTCCTCTATATAATCACATTAAGGCCTCTCTAAACATATCTAGAAATCACTTGTAAAATATTACTGCACACTAAGCAAAAGAACACTATTCATCCCAATTTCAATTGTATAAAATTTTAACAATCATAAACCAAGTCTAAATATATTTTATTTATACTAAATTCAACTCATTTTAAATAATTTAAATAATTATATTCTATTTTCAATCATATAGGAAATTAAATATTCACACACTCACTCTAGAAGGGAGAACTATATTAGCATGAGGCCCTTATGGGCTATACAGGTAACACTCATATTACATTGGTTTTTTTGAGGATATATAAAATATTACCCTAACCTTATTCCCTCATTTTGTAATTTTATTTATGTTTTGTTTATTATGTATTATATAGGGTTTTTATTTTTTAGGTATTTCATACATCAAATCAACACACATAGTTAGACAGTAAACCCTCACAAACAAGTGCACATACCTAGATCATAAAAATAGTTGTATATTCAACAAGGATGTGATCTTAATGAACATATAAGGCCTATGTGTGAATTACTTACCCCAACATAATTTAAATGCATTATTTTATATGCTTCATAATTCATAGGTCATTTTAAGAATTTTGCAGTCACAAACATTTTACATATTTAGAAATAAAATAGATCCAATCTAGGTTTGCATAACTTGTGTCAATTTTATATTTTTAGCTCATTTCAAAATTTGAATTTTTTTTATTTCACATTAAGATATTTATATTTATAGTATTTTTAATTTCAATAGTTTATATCTATTTATTATAGTCATTTCAATTCAAAGTAGATTAAACATTTTGGTGATCCCATAATTTAATTTTAATAACACTACTTGTCATTTTATTTATTTTTGTGCGGTCTAAGATTTCATCAAAATTTACAATTTCAAAAAAACAAAATCTTGATTCCTTACACAAAAATATTTTTATTTTACTTCTCTTTATTTTCTATTTTGTTGTGTTTTTTTTAAAAACTATGTTTTGGTAATTTTAAAACTACTTAGTGACTATAAGGTATTTGAAGAGATTATGCACTAATTTAACACATGTAATGGAGATATTTTTTTAGTAGAACATATAGAAAACATGATAAATATTTTAATTCACATAATGTAATATTCTACTCTCTATTACACTTTGCTACAAATATATAGTAGATGATGGTCCTATATTTTAGGAGGTTGCTACAACTAATCCTTCCACAAATATATCACAAACTCCTAAGTTATTGAGTTGGGTGATTCACTAAAAATTCATGTAAAAACATATTAAAACAAACTCCTAATATATATTATTATTACATAATAATAATATTTTACTAACTAACTATATTACCTTATGTAACCATACAATAACTTAAAAATAGTATTTATTATTTACCCTATGGTAAATAATCAACCAATGTAAATAGTATTTTATCTAATGTAAATACTAATCCTCAACATTCTACCCCCCCCCCCCCCCCCCCCCCCCCCCCCCCCCCTTCATTTTTGCATGTTAAAACATATCCCATTCTTATATTGTAGCATGCCACCTCTATGTAATCATGATCTTATCAACAACTCAAATTGAAGGTAGAAGAAGGAACACATCAACTTCTTATCAACCATACATTGTTATAAACACTTTTGAATAAAATAGTGTGGGAAAATGTACAATAAATATCAATTTATTAACCATTCACTATAGGTAACACATATTACCTACTCAATGTGGAAACACATGTAGGAACCATCTGTGTAACCTTCAATGGTTTTACGTAGGATCACCACCTCCACTTTAAAAACATCATGATTGCTACAATTTATTTTGGTCGGCATTCTATTATGTTTTTACAAAAGGGGTTACTTAGTGAATAGTCACAAGTGAAAAATAATACACATCTAATTTTATCTTCATAACAAATTTGATAAATAATACAATAAAGACTCTTAAAAATAAATTTTAAAATAAAGACTCAACTATAGAAATTTTTATAAGGAAATTACTTATATGTTCACATAGAATAATTATATATCACACAGAATAATCAAAGATAAGAGATCACACAATAATACTAGATAGTAGAGCAGAATAATGGATAATATAATAGAGCCACTTTGAGGGGGAAAACTCCAAAACAATACAATAAGATTAGAATACTTCATATCATGCTAAAATACTAAACACTACCTCCTATATATATTCTACTTAGCCATGGTTATTCCATATGCCAACCTAACTAAGAACATAGAGAAATATAACAATAATATAAAAGAGGTATGTAAGCCACAAATTAGCCACACATATCCCTAGACACACCAAAGGTTAAGGGAATAACATGCCCATCCCCTTAAAAAAAATGTTGTTCTTAACATTGAATTAATTATAGATGTTACTACATAAAGGATTCATCCTCCTAGGTGGCATCTTCACATGGTAGATTCTTCCATTTAACTAGGTAACTCCTTAACCACTCTAGACCGTAGATGCTTAGTCCACATTTGAAGGATTTCCTTAGGATCAAGAATAACTCTCCCTTCCTCATCCAATATAATTAACTTAATTTGAGTAGCAACTCTATGTCCAATGACTTTCTTCAAGCATGATACATGAAACATTGGATGTATGTGAGTAGATGAATGAAACTCTAACTTGTAGGCCACACTACAAATTTTTTGCAACATTTGATAAGGTCCATAATACTTAGGATGCAAATTTTTATCCCTTTTTGTTTCTTCAAGGACATCTACTTATATGGATCTAAGTGAACAAACACCCAATCAACAATGTCAAAGTTCCTCTCACTCCTATGTTGATTTGTCTATTTTTTCATGTGATTCTAGGCCATGGCTAAATTTTCACCCAAACTTACAAGGACCTCCTATTGATGGTGAATATGTTAGTCAATTTAATGAAACTTAAGAAAGAATTTCAAGGTTGAAGTGATGTATGGAGGGTGGTATCCATACAAGGCCATAAAGGGAGACATTTTGGAAGAACTATGATTATAAGTAATATACCACCATTCAACAAGTGGCAACCAATGAACCCATTTATCCTATTTATCAGAAACAAAATAATGGAGATATCATTCCAAACAGTTGTTGACTACCTTAGTTTTTCCATCAGATTGAGGATGATAAGATGAGTTATTACCCAACTTGGTGCCCAAACATGAAAATAATTTAGTCCTAAAATTACTAGTGAAAATGGTATCTCTATCACTAACAATGATCTTAGGAGTACCATGTAGTTTTAAAAATCTATTGAGAAAAGAAGAAGATACTATACTACAAATAAAGGGATATGATAAAGAACAAAAATGAGCTTACTTAATAAGATGATCCATAATAACCATGACAACATTTTGACCATCAGATCTTGGGAACTCTATAATGAAATCCATAGACACTTCTTCTCAATACTGGCTAGGGATGGATAAAGGCTATAAAATACCTAGGGTTTTTATGGTTTCACCTCTATTTTATTGACATATCATACATTCATCCACATATTTATAGACATCCACCTTGAGTCATTCCCAAAAAATATCTTGCATAATTATATGATATGTTTTCAAAAATCTTGAATGACCCCCAAGTGGAGTTGCATGAAGTTCTTAAAGGATTTTTTTTTAGAAGAGAATTCTTACATAGGTATAATTTGTCTTTATACCATAATGCATTACCCTTCCATGTAAATTTTTCAAATCCACCCAAAACCTACTAAATATTCTAAATTAAATCATGGGTAGCACTATCATTTTCACATTATGTTCTTACTTCTAGCTGATCTACATGCCAAATGGCCATGGCACATAACAATACCTTAATTGATGCATCCCTCTTAGATAGTGCATATACCACCACATTTTCCTTACCTTTCTTGTAGACTATTTCAAAATCATAGCCTAACATCTTGGTCACCCATTTATGTTATTATTTTAATTATAATCATTTTTTTTAAAAATATGTAAGACTATCATGATCAATCTTTACTTGAAAGTGATGACCAATCAAATAAGGTCTCCATTGTTTGGTTGCATGTAGAATGGCCATTATTTCCTTCTCATAGATGGGCTTGAGTTAATTTTTTCCCTTTAGTTGGTGACTTTTCAATTCAAGTGGTATGTATTATTACATGAGAAAAACACCCATACCATATCCAAATTCATCACATTCAACCACACAAGTCTAAAAAATTAGGAGTGGCCAACACTGGAGTGGTGCACATAGCTAGTTTCAATTATTCAAATTTCTTGGTATCTATATCAATCCATTGGAATGAGTCTTTATTAAAAAAATAGGTGGGTGGGTCTATAATGCTACCATAATTTTTTACAAACCTTTGATAGTAATTCTTTAACCACATAAATCCCCTTAGTTGCTTGAGTGTCTTAGGAACTAGCCATTCCACTATTGCTTGGATTTTTTTAGGATCTAATTACACTCCTTCATTTGAAACCATATGACCCAAATACTCAATCTCATAAGCTCCAAAATTAAATTTGCAAGGTTTTTCATAAAACTAATGTTGTTCAATAATTGAGAATGTTTATTTCACATACCACAAATGGTATTCCCAATGTTTATTGTAAATAAAGATATCATAAAAAAACACTAGAATAAATTTCCTTAAAAATGGCCTAAAAATAGTATTCATCAAACTATGAAAGGTAGTTGGTGAATATGTTAGACCAAAATGAACAACCATAAACTCATAATGTATCTCATGAGTCTTAAAAGTTGTTTTGGGTATGTCTTCATCACAGATCTAGATTTGATGATACCCATAATGCTGATCTAAATTGGTAAAATAAAGAGAATCATTCAATTCATCTATCAAATCATCAGTGAAAATAATAGGAAACCTATCTTTGATAATGTATTTATTTATTTCTCTATAGTTAGGGCACATCTTCTGAGTGTCATCTTTATTTCTCATCATGAAATCTAGTGAATAATATTCACTTTTGCTATGGTGAATTATTCTTGCATCCAACATCTCTTGTACCATACTTTCAATTTCACTTTTCTGAGCATAGGGATACCTGTATGGCCTAATTTTGGGTGGTTTACTACTAAGAATAAGTTTGATGGCATGATCATGTGTTTAACTAGGTGGAATTCCTTTTGGCATGTTACCAAAAATAATAAAATAGGTGTCAATCACTTGTTGTAGATCAGGAGGTGTAGATGGTTTAGTTGGCTAGACTTCAATGGAAAATAAGTGAGCCACAAATACTTTATACCCTTTTTATAGAACCTTGGTCATTTTATGGGAGATAAAAAGTTGTGGATACTTATTCCTTGATCCCCTTAAATCAAATGTCATTTCCTTAGAATGAAAGTGCATGAATAACTCCTATAAATTCCTCTAAATAGTGCCCAAAGTGGTGAGCCACTATACTCCCAAAATAATGTCGACTCCACCTATGGGAATATAAAACATAGGGGAATATAATAAGTAGCCTTGCATGGCCAAATTAATACTATGGAATTTTATTGAATAGATGATAACACCACCATCAACAATCATGACCTAAAATTTTGGACCAAGATAAATGAAATAGTTCAGATGAGTAGCCAACTTATTATTGATGAAGTTTTGTGTAATCCCTAAATAAATCAAAATAGTGACATTATATTTATTAAATAAAACCACCACCTTAATAATTTGGTGAATACTAATACCTGGAAGGGCATGATAGGAAATAGTCAGTTGAGATTCTTCATATTCCTCCTTAGGTCCTTTTGCATCCTCACCAATTACCTCCTCATAATTTGCATCATCATTGGCACCTTTGATGTAAAATAACTTCTTTTCAACACAAAAATGTTTTTTACACCATTTGTTATCACACCCATAACAAAACCCTTTAGCTCACTTCTCCTTAATATTCTAAGGTGTCAATCTAGTGGGTTAAGGAAATGATGGTGCTAGAAAGGTGTGATCATGACTAGTAGTGAAAGTTTTCCATTTGACCATCAATTTTTATTTTGCCATGCATACCCTTAAGATAGCTTATGATAAAAAAAATGGATTAAACATATGAACCTCTAATTGGATGATATCTTTGAGTCCACCTAGAGAAAGATCAATCAAATTTTCCTTAGTGATGTCTTCCACCCATAAGGATAAATTTTGAAATTGATGAATATGATTTTGCATAGTTCCTATTTGATGCAATTTGGATAAATAGATAAAGTAGTTCTCAAAGACATTATTTTGATAATGATCTAACAAATCATCAATAAAAATAGACCATGTAATAGGAGCACCATTATTTTTCTTTTGAGCACATAACCAGTGATACCAAATGAGCTAGTTAGGTTCTAGATATAGAGACACCATTATCACCTTATAAGAATGAGGAGTTTGGTGTAGATCAAATAAATTCTCAATTTGGGTAATCCAAGTGAGAGGATCCTTACCATAAAATTTATGCATGTCCACTTTTGTCAACATTGATTTCACACCAAGATTGGAGCTATTAGTATTAAGAGGAGGAGGACATAAACGATGAGGTGGAGGGATATTTATTTGTAGCTAAGATGAAATGGCATCTAATTGCATAGTAATATGATGAAATTGAGTGTGTACCCAATTAATCTATTTATGCATCCCTAAAACATAAATTTAAACTATAGAAAATACATCCTACCATACCAATCCCTTTATATCATCCTAAAGTTGAGAAATCATCAGATCTAAAGTTTTAGATTCTATGTCATCCCTAGTAGTATTAGGAGTCTCTTTTCCCTCTCATTTTCCTTGAGTAGTAAGAACCACCATGCAAAAACCATAGGAGGGTTTTCACCCAAAAAAGTTTTACCAGGAGATGGTACCATTGTGATCACCTCACCAAGATGAATCCAAAAATTGTTTTTATGTACTAGGCTAAAAAAATTTCAACACAAAAAATTGTACTGGTAGAATATATCATTACGATCATCTCACTGATATGAATCTAAATATTGAAAAAGTGCAAATAAAAAAAAATTCCAAACTTTTTTTTTTAATATTTTTTTTCAATAAATCATTTCAAACAATACTGTGCTAACAAAAAAAAAATATATTCTTTTTAGATTGTAAGCTATGTTTTTTTGTACCTTCCACTTGCAAAAGTTGCGCCTTGTCAGATCCAATTTTTTTTTTTGCAAAAAACATGCCTAAATTGAGACTTTGATACCACTCATAAGGAAACTAATTAGATTTTTTCAATGAATAATTATATATCACATAAAATAATCAAAGATAAGAGATCACACAACAATAATTGAAAATAAAGCATAATACTAGATAATATAACAAAGCCACTTCAAGGGAGAAACCTCCACAATAATGTAATAAGAGTAGAATGCTTCATATCATGATCAAATAGAAACCACTACCTCATATATATAATCTTCTTATCCTTGGTTATTCCATAGGCTAACCTAACTAAGAACATAGAGAAATGTAACAAGAATATAAAAGAGGTATGTAAGCCACAAGTCAGCCACACATATCCCTAGACACCAAATCTTAAGGGCATATTAATTTTGGACCCATTAATAAAAAAGATAATTAATATATAAATATAAAATTAAAATTAAAGGATAAAATGATAAATTTTTTTTTAAAAACCTCATACTACTAATTAATAAAAAAACCACTATTCTATTTAGAAAACCATGACACTTTTTGGAAGTTTAGACTAAGAAGTCATGTAGATCAGTCAAGCATGAGTCATGGAGAAATGCATGATTAGGAACTATTGAGTTGTATTGATAAGCCAAGAATCTTTGAATCCAAATTGAGTAGGTGATATATCCTTATCCATATTCAAGTCAAGTTAAATGTGATTTTCTAATATATAAGCTCCTCTTGGTGATTTCATGAATTGAATGAGAAGAGAAGACACACATCTTATGCATAGACTACACAATTTATTAATAATCCAATGATAATTCAAACTACCATTAATGAGGTAAGTATGAATTCAAAATTTCTAGTAATAAGAACATAAATTTTGAATAAAATAAGTATGCATTCTTCATAATCAAATGTGTATAGAGTTTGGAAGTAGGGTGTAACCACACATAATAGTAGATAATAAGTGCATAGGAATTTCATCTAAAAAACTAACAATTATGTAAGATAAATGGTTAGTGACTTATGATAGGACTATTATAGGCATACTGAATACCTTTGGTTCACCTAAGTACTTAACAATACTTCACATGCTTCTCTATTTTTATTTTTTTTAATTTCTAAATACTAAACTCTCATTCTCAAAACTAAGAATGAATATCATAGGTAGGGAAACCATAGTTTACAACATATATGTCCCTTCACAGATTAAGAATACATTAATATTCCCACTCTGATATCACTATTAGGTTTTTAAAGAGCTTATACACATACTTAACACATGCAATGGAGCTATTGATGTATTAGAACAAAGAGAGCACATAAAAAATATTTTAATTCACACAATATAATATTATATTCTCTATTACACTCTACTATAGATATATAGTAGATGTTGGTTTTATATTTTATGAGATTGATATAACTACTCCTCCGAAAAATATTTCACAATATCCTAAGTTAGTGAGCTAGGTGATTCATTCCAAACTCACATGCAAATATATTATAATAAAATCATTATATATATTATTATTACATAACAATAATATGTTTTTTATTAATGCTAAAATGGGGGAATTTTTTAACTAGGGTCTGTAAACCCTAGGATAATAATTAAAAAAAAGAAATAAAGGTCTACCAAAGACCATAGGAAAGACACAGTCAAAATAAGGCCAAAAATAGCCAAACATAGCCCATATATAAAAAGATACATCAAAAGAACAATAGATAATGTAGAAACCTATCCCATTTCAAGATTTCCTAAGACATCCTCCCAATAATTGTTCGTCCTTTTGAGATTATAATCAATTTTTAGCAATAACTTGTCTTTGTCTAGATCTTTCGAAAAACTATTGCACTAAATCTGCTTGCCCTTTCTTTTTCCAATGGTCTTAGTGTCAAATAGCTCTCCCAGGTGAGCCTTAAGATTATCAACATTTTAAATACCCTCATTCATGTTATCATTTTTTTAATTTACCATAAACCTAATAGTTTTTGTGATCTTCTCATTCTCAAGCATGTCAACTCTGAATTGAAGACTCTACATCTATTGGTGTTTTATTCAAATTTCTCCTCATTTCTTAGTTTATGAAATTAGAAGTAAAACTATAAGAAAGGGGTGTGTATGGGTACTTGGTTGAAAGTGTGCATGTATTGATATCTAAATGAAGTGAGATCTCCTCTTTATCTTGGTAAGAAGACCTATAGTAAGAAAGCACTAAATGTAATTTTTTGGTTAGACAATAAGATATTGGGATTGCTTAGCATATGCTAGATCCAAGAAAATAACAACTTGTTAGGATGGCTATCAATCCCATTTCTAATAAAAGGTTTTATACAAATAAAATAAATGATACTTGTAGTAAATAACATAAATATAAATGTTATCTAATACAAGCAAATAAATTTCTTGTTTAAAGAAAATAGCTAATTATAGAAAAAAGTTAGTCAATGCTTATGCTAAGGTAGTTAGGGGTGCAATTACATTTTTAGTTTGTTAGGTGATAGGGAACCAGAAGATAGAATTCTAGTTGTGGTCTGGTTGGTGGTTTGGTTACAGATAGGTAATTGATAGTGGTTAAGGTAATCATTAGTGGTTAAGACTAACCATCGGTGGTTGCCTGTCAAATTTTGGGAATGTAGAAAATAAGGATTAGAGGTTAGGTAAATGGTTAGAAAAATGTTTGGGCAGGAGTTTTAGGTCAGCAAATGTTTGTTACAATTCTATAGGGTATAAAATAGAATGCAAATAGAATATTATAATCAAGGTATTTAAACCTTAGAAAAGAAATAAGGATAATTGAAAACAAAGAGAAGAATACCTATTATCAAGAGTAATGAAGAAAGGGAGAGAGAAGACCTAAAGGAAATTTGTTAGAATAACAATACTCTAACCTCTGAGAATGATTTGGGTAGCATTTCATTAAGGGTGTATACTTATCAAAATATTTTAGCAACATGTACTTATATCTTTTTATATCCATTGTCCATCCTTTAGTTCTCTTTTTATAGGAATAAGTTATATATTGTAAGTGGAAGAAGTTGTTAAATTTTCAAGAGGAAGTTACTAATTAGATAGGTGGATAAAGATGTTAATTTAGACACCATAAAGATGATTTATATCTCGAAATGAAAGGTTGCTAAGTTAGGTGCAAAGTTGATTTTGCACCCAACTAGAAATTGCTTTGATACACGTTGGGGAACCTAACCATCGATGGTTAGGCTTAACCATCAGTGGTTGAGGTCCGAGAGGAAAATGGGTGAAAAGTGGTTAAAAATAAGTGGGTTAAAAATTTTAAGTTACCATGCTAAAAAGTAGGCTAGGTTAACTATCTCTTATGTGGGGTAAGGGTTCAAGGGTGTTTTGACATAAAAAATGGGGTAGTTTTTGAGTGTCTACATTCCCTCGACTTTTTTTATGTATCTTTGGGTTGATAAGCTACAAAAAAATAGAAGATGGGTAAGGTTAAAGGTGAAGGGTGATCATTGAGCTGACTCCAGATGCACTAGGTTAGAAGATGTTTCCTACATAGTTCCATGGATTTAATATCCAAAAAGAAATTCAGGCCAAATGTAGTTCTTGAAAGGTTCATGGGTGGGTTGTGGTGAATAGTTGTGTTTTAAGGGTAAGGTAGTGATACTCAATTGGGTTACCCCAAATTGAAGAATCACATTATTAAATTTGGGTGAAGGTTTATGGAGAAAGGTCATCTCTAAAAGGTCTAATTTCCTTGAATATGGAAGGAGGTATTCCCCCTCAAATTAAGAATTAATGAGGTGAAGGTCAAATTGGGTTAGGGTTTGATAAATGGTAGATGATAAGTCATGAGTTAGGTGAGAAAAAGGTGAGGTTTGACATTTGAGATGAAAACATGCACACAAAATACAACAAAATATGATAGCAAAGATCATGTAAAGACTAATAATTCTATGTTGGTAACAATAAGGTTGGGTTCTAGGATAAATGAAAAGGTAACTTATACCTAGCATTGGTCATGGTTGATCAGGTTAGTCTTATCAAGTCCCTTATATAGGGTCAATGTTTACTCAGATATCTAGGGTAGGAAGTGCTCCTGAGAAAAACACAAATGGTCTAGTTGTGCATGAGGTGGTGAAAATTCAAATGTTTAACATAGAGAAATTTGTTTGTATAGTCAAAATGACCAAGTCAAGGTCATCACAAACTATGTGATATGTTGGTTCAAAGGGGGAAAATGTCTAGGTGGATGTGGTTGAATAGTTGGGTGGTTTGTCAAATCCTTGATAGGTGGTCAGGTGAGAAAAATATCCCAAGGTAAAGGCATTTGGGATAAAAGAGGGATTTATGAATTAATCCATACCCTAAGAGTTTTGTAGTTGTTAGGTCTTAGTTGTTAGTGGGTGAAGAGGTTAAGTTAAATGTGGTGGTTTAAGTGTAATGTCGGGTTGATGCTAGTTTGGGTTAATTGATAAGTTGGTTATGGTTAATTGATTTAGTTTAAAGGTTGGTTTGATTTATTGAAATAGGTAATATAAATGGTCAATGTGGTTTACTTGCTTGATTGGGTTTGTTGCTTGGTTTGTTGAGGGAAAAGTTGTGACCTAATTTTTAGAGGGGATTGAACCAAAGGTAATGGCATAAGGTAGATATCAAAAAATTTGGTAGCTTTGGTTATGGTTGAGGTTAGGTTGACCTTGGGTGATATCTTATTGGTTGGAAGTTGATCCAGTGAAGGTTGAAGTAGCGTAGGTTGGTTGGTTTGATTGTTTAAGGTTGATAAGGTTAATTGAGTTAAGATTGATCCACTAGAAGATGAAGTGGAGAAGGTTAGTTTATGATCTATGCTTATGAGATATGGAATAAATATCCTTAATCATGTGATGTCTTGAATATGGTTATATGATGATGTGATGGAAACATTATTTTTATTAGATAGTGAAAATGATAGTTGGTTAATATATAATTGATGATGTGTTTGTTCATGATCATGAATATGTGATAGATGGTTTCTAATGATGTTATTTATGATTATATTATGGTTTGGAATATGGTTATGTGATAGATGATGTAAGCATTATCTATTTATAATATTATTCATAGGTAGGATAATGTGATAACGTGGTTCATAGATAGGATTTTCTATGATGATGTTTTGGAATTGTTGGAGGGATAATGTTGATGATGTTTGATGATGATAATATGAGGTTATGATGTTATAATGTTGTGATGTGATTATTTATGATTGATGGTGCTTGTATTTATGATTAGGACATGGTTTATGGTCCATAATGTTATGATCATGTTGACAAGAATGATGTTTAAATGTTTTTTATATGATATGGGCATATAAGGGAAGCACATAAAGTATACTTAGGTAACAAAATAAAAGGGAGAAAGAGATAAGAGTCATGAGACATATGTCTACATGAAATAATTAATAGAGGGAAAGGAAAAGGCATGATGTTTTTGGTTGGAAAGGACCCAACAAAAGGGGACCATAGTCAGATTGACTTAGTGAACATAAGCCTATTGAATGCTCTACATAAGCATGATTTTATTGAAAAGGAAGGTGTCTTGATCACTTTACATCAAGTAAGATCATAGTCCCTTGATTTTAGAGAGGGTGTGGAGGGAAATTGGGTGATAGGTAGATGATTGAATGGGAAATGGGTGATATGGTAACTTGATGCGAGTCAGTTTTCCCCTTCTATAGGTTACCAAAGAACTATAATAGACAAGTCCATGCCTCAATATAATATGTAGACTGATGATCGTGGGAATTATACAAATTACACATATAAGTGATTATTGTGGCTTATTTTATTTAATTTGGGCATAGGTTTATTTTTTGATTTTGTTACTTTGATAGGTTGGTAAAGATGATCGATGTGAGAAGCTTCAAATGATTATTAAACATATCCATCCTTCAAGGGAGTGGTTTAGAATAAAATTTTTATAGCTGTCCTTCAAGGGAGCATTATATTTTTAAGCAAATATTAATGTTGGGAAACTATCCTTTAAGGGAACAATCTGTAATGCCAGAGATGTGGATCCAATTAATATTTTGGTATCCCAAATGATTTTGAATTTTATATTTAGACATGAACAAGTTTACTTAGGCTCAAAGGTTTACCTTTATGGAGGCAAGACTTTTTAGCACAAAAGGTTATTGATAGATGAAGGAAAGTGGTTTGAAAGACAAATGATCATGGGATTCCTTCTGATTAGAGATAAAAAGTATCCATGAGAACTATGCCATAGGTAAATCCATGGTATCCATGCTTAGGATTAGGATATAAATGTGATAGATAATCACATGGTCCTATGTTGTAATCAATTGTCCCTAAGAGGAGGAGGGATATGTAAGTGAAGGTGAAAATCATGGAAACCAAGGGATGAGCTTAAGTTAGACACAATGGTGAATGTGATATTACTTTAACAAAATAAAGGATGTAGATTAAAAAGAATTGAGAAGCTCAGGTTCTAGTTCAACTTCAAGAGAGGACAAATGATAAGCTCCTAATCTATACCTATGGGTTATGATGTAGGGTTCAATCCAATTGTAAGTAAACTTTTCTCTTTTTCTTTTCTCCATATTAGTTACATGTTGGTTGATAATAGGAGAGTAAATGTCCCACAATTATTTTTTGACACTTTATTAGACATGGAAAATATTTATATCGATAAAAGATGAGGTTGGTTAGTTGATAATTGGTGGAGAAGGATAATCTCCAATGGGCTAAGTGTTTTCCAAAAGGGGTTTCCCAAATTTTGTCTACCACTTGGTTCAATTTAGGTTGATGAGGTTTGATAAGTTTGATAGGTTAGGTAAATTTGATAGGCTAGGTAGGTTTGGTTGGTAGTTATTAGTTAGATGTGGTAAGGTGAATAAGTTAGATAAGTTTGGTAAGGTTGATAGATTGGTTAGTTAGTTTATTTGGGTAAGGTTGATAAGGTTGACTAGGATGATAAAGAAGGTTGGAGTAATTTATATGATTGATGGGGTAAATGAGTCAAGTTTTCACTAGGTTGGGGTAATTGATATGATTAATGTTAATAGGTTGTTGGTTGGGTATGATAATGACCAAATGGTTGATAGGTTGTTGGTTGGTTATACATGAGGTTTAATTGATTATAGGTGAGGTTGGGTTGGTAAGGTAGAGAAGGGTATTATCCAAAGGTTTCAAGGCTAAGGTAAGGTGGTTGGTCGAGAAGGTGACTCTAATAGGTAATGGGAGAAGGTAATCCTCTAATAATTTTTTGGTTGGGTGAAGGGTAATCTCCAAAAGTTCAAGGTTCGTTAGTTGGTTGATAGGTTGATGGAAAAATGCCAAGGGTTAATTTGGTTGATTATTAAGGTATGGTTTGGTTTGAAACATGGTCAAAACCTTATGGAGGGAAAGTTCCCCCACTTTGTTCTTTCCATGGATGATTGAAGATGAGAGAAAGGATCCCAAAGTGAAAGTGTCAATTAATAAGAAGGTTTGAAAGTGGTGAAGGTGTTAGTGATTAGTAGGATAGTTAGTTAATGGTTAACTGATTCAACTTTGTAGGTGGTGTTTTGAGTGGGATTTACTCTATTTTACCAAGGCCTAGGAAATGTTGTTAGAACTAATTTATGTAGGTTAGAATATGGTTTGTAGGTTTGATGGGTTGATCTTGGTTTGAGTTTTTGGATAGGTTGGTTATGGTTAAGTTAAAAGGTATGTTGATTGTGTTTGATTGATTTGGTCTAGAGGTTGGTTTGATTATTTGATGTGGTTGGGTTGGTAAGGTTGGGTGGATGGTTAGAGTGAAGGTTAGGTTGATAATTTTGGTTGGGTTAATGGTAGGTTTGGTAGGTTTAATGGTTGTTAAAGTTGGGTTAATGGTTGATTCCATAAAATTGGTAAGTGGAAGAGGTAGGTTAATTGGTTCCACATAGGTTAGTTGAAAAGTCTATTTGGTTGGCTCCACATGGGTAAGTGGAATAAGTTGCTTGGTTGGTTCCACAAAGTCAAGTGGAAAAGATTAGTTGGTTGGTTCCACAAGGGCAAGTGAAAAAGTTTGGTTGGTTTGTTCCACATGGGTGAGTGAAAAAGGTTGGTTGGTTTGTTCAACATGGGTGAGTGGAAAATTTTGTTTAGTTGGATCCACATGGGTGAGTAGAAAAGGTTTGATGATTTCATTGATTGGGATTTTGAAGGAGATTTGAGAAGGTTATACTTGGTTGATAAGTGGTTTATCTGGGGGTTGGACCATGGTTTCCTCAATAATGAGTGAGATGATGTTTAATGATAGGTTAGAGAGAACATAAAGAATTTCCTTTGAAAACTCCTTATGATCAATAACATTTTGGATGAGCCTCTTAAAAGAGCCACATCTATCTATGTCATGTCCATGTGTGCAATGGGCACAAAAATTAGTCTCTATAAACCAAATTGGTTTTGGATGAGAGATATTGATGGGTTTGATTTTAGGATGGTTAATGATAGAGAAATTCAAGAGTTTATAAAGTATTGACACATATGGCTCCCATAGTGTGGTGTATTGCCTAGGAAGAAGGTGTACCAATAGCTCTTAAGTTTGTGAGCTAATTAGTTGGTTTGATAAGTTTTGTTGGTTTGATGGGCTTGGTAAGTTTTATAAATTAGGTAGGTTTGGTTGGTAGTTGTTGGTTGTTTTTGAGATGTGGCATAAGGTGGGTGAATTTGATAAGTTGGATAGGTTGAATAAGTTGGGTAAGGTTGAAAGGTTAGTTTGATTGTTGTTGGTTAGGTTTGGTAAAGTGGGTGGGTTTAGCAAGTTTGATTGGTAGTTAATAGCTTAGTTTGGTAAGATTGGTTGAATAGTTTGATGTGATGGGTTGGATGAGGTTGATAAGGTAGGCTGATAGTGGTTAATTGATATATTAATAGGTAGATAGGTTTGTTGATTAGTTTTTTTGGTTAAGGTTGATAAAGTTGGGTGGGATGATAAGGTGGGTTGAGGTAATTGATATGATGGGTGGGGTAGATAGCCAAGGTTTTGACAAGGTTGAGTTGATTGATGTGATTAATGTTGATAGGTTTTTGGTTGTTGATGGGTCATTAATTGATAGTAGTTGATATTTGATTGGTTGTAGGTAAGGGTTGATCAATCTTAGATATTGGAAATGGATGACTCCACTTTGGCTATCTAGTCCATTAACATCATAACCAATTCAATTGGTAATTGATAGTTTGAGGGTTGATTGTGGGTGAAGTCTAAGGAGTGATGGGAAGAGTTATGTTGATTATATGTAAGGTAAGGAGCATAACTATCTTGAGATGCTAGATAATTCTCATATGTAAGAGGGTTATGTTCTGAGAGTATAACAAAGCTAGGATCTCTAGAAAAGACTATAAAAGGACCCTCCATCTAGATGGAGAGGAAGGAAAAATGGTGGGAAGTTGATGGTAGAATGTAGATTCCTCACAACTTAAACAAAGAGAAAAAAATTCAAGAAATCAATACATACACCTAAGTGCATTAGCTCTTATGATAAATTTTAACTCATGTTGGCTTATGCCTTAGTTAAAATGTGTAAGGGAAGTTTGGATTACAAATTGGGTACTAGATAGGAAAGATAAGGATGGTTTCAGGTTGAGTTATGGTGCTCAAAAGAACTGGTGCTAGATTAGGTATGTGGGTTGGTACTCAGGGTGTTAGGTTGTGGAGCTAAAAGCTTCACTGATGCAAGCAAGGTAGGAGGTTGCGAAGGGTTGTAAAGTGTCACAGTCACCGACATCGGTCAAGCCAACCGACGTCGGCAAGGAAGAGATAGGAAGGCAACTGACATCAATCAGATATCGGTCAGTGTCGACACCCCTAGGTACATAGGGACCGACGTCGGTCACCTGTGTGGTTCAGATTGTGAATGTTACGGGTAGTTAGCTAATGAACCAAGTGTTTGCATGTCAAGAGCCAAATTTAGACTAGAAACTATGGATCTAATTATTGTAATTGGATGTCTAATTATTGTTTGCATGAGATCTATTTAAGAGACTCATTGGTTGTATTGTAAGCATGTGCTAGAGAGTAAGAGAGCAATAATATAAGATCCTTGTGTGTGTGAGGTGAGCATGGTGTGTTCCTCCTAGTGCCACTATACCAAGTGTGGGTGTTGGATTGGAGAATCAATAGGGTTCTTCATGTATGTATGATCTTGGTCATCAGGTGAGCATGGCTACTTTAGGAGATCTACATGGGTAAGTAAGATCATTGATTTGCAGGTGTATGTGTGTGCAAGGTCAAGGTTCACAGGTGTGCAGAACTAGATTAATTTACAGGTGTGCAAGATCAAATAGGACAACAACACAATAGGGAGTAGAATCAGATAGGATCTACTTGGAGTATAATGTGTACTCAAAAAGAGAGCAAAGAGGAAGGCAAGGAAGATCCCTCCATAAGTAAGGTCGATTGAGGTGCAGGTTGTTACAGGTTCAGAGGAGATATACTTGAAGTATGTTTGTGTACTTGTGGAGTGTGTGGAGCACAGGTGTAAGGTGAACACCAACTCTGTGTTTAAGTTGGGTGTTGGGACCTAAGAGAGAGAGAGCTTTGAGGAAAGATTTATTGTTTATGCCCTAGAGGTGTGGGATCCCTAGAGGTGTGTAAGAAAGAAGAACTATGGTATCCTTCTTTGTTGTATTTCCTTCTGAAAGAGTTTTAATACAAGTTGTGTATTGTCTCTCATATCATGTGTTATTTATGAATTCTAGTTACTTGTGTATTCTGGTTAATTTCTACATATTAAGTTGCTTGGTAATCAATTGTGTGCTTTCGTTATTTATCCCAACACGTGGTATCAGAGCAAGGTTGTTGGCTGATAGCTTGATACCAACACGTGGTATCAGAGCTAAGGTTGTAGGGAGCAGGTTTTGTGTTTGGTTATAGGTCACTCATAGGGGTTTTTGATTGAGTGGGAGTAGAGCAATGGCAAATGAAAGTAAGCTAAGAATGGAGGAGTTGAAAAGCACAGATGGTCACTTACGGTCCTATGGAAAGAAAGAGTAGGGAAAAGAATATTGTTGGTTGGTAGCAGATCAACATGAAGGAACTGAAGATGTAGATGTTGCAGGTGTTGTTGTACAGGATGCTCTAGGAGGTTTCTTGGATAAATTTGAATCTTGGTTAACAGATTCTGTTGCCTCTTTCCATGCAGCCCCAAGGAGAGGAGCTGGTGAGCCTTGCCAAAGAATTGGCAAAGGGGAAGTGAAGCTGAAATTGAAGGCAGCCAACACATGGGTGTTGAAGGAGGTCATGCAGGTCCTAGGTTTGGAGATGTGGCTAATTTCTTAAAAAAAGTTGGGTGATGAGAGATGCACAAGAACTCTCACAATAGATACACTTGAATTAGTTAGTGGTAAGAAAATAGGTACTCTTTATCTACTTGTTTATATTACTGATTCTTCTTTTATTGCAGAGACGTGGCTTTATAGGCTTGGTCACATGAGCAAGAAGGAGATGCATGTTCTTAAGAGAAAGACTGATATATTTGATAGGCTTAAGAACTGGAAAGCCTTGGTGTTTATGGAGGAGATGGTGGACAGAGACCAGTGGATGGGGCTGGATACTTTTGAGTAGGGCAGTTTGGACATGGGTTTTGATTCAAAGGAGCTCACGGGTAAAAAGTCATCACTCACAGGCAAACACAAGTACCGGTGTCAGCAGGAAAACTGACATTGATAGTAGGTAAGACCGAAATCAATCATAAGGACCGACATCGGTAGCAGGAAGACATCGACATCGGTAGAGTTGGTAGTTAGGATAGGCACATGGAACCAACATCGGTTGGATGCAGACTATGTGGTGACCGAGGTCAGTCACTGTAATGGATTTTAGGTAGACAACAAGATGTCAAGTCTCAAATGCCCATATGGAGGATTGAAGGTGGTAAGTAAGCCTCAAATTCATTGTTCCTCTTCTTTATACTAGTTGTTGAGTGCAGAGCAGGAAGGATCCAGGAAATAGTGGGAGCATGGCAGGAATATGATGCAAAACCAAGCAGAGATTTGGTAGGGTTACCAGCTGGTATGAAAGCATAGAGACAAATGGATACCTTAGTTGAAGAATAGAGAGAACGGACACGTGAGATGGAAGACTAGGGCATATGGTCTTGAGGAAGCTGCAGGACAGTGGTACAGGTTTTGACAGGTGGATGACAAAGCATGACTTTATTCAATGTTATGGTAACTATTATGGTTTGTCTTACTAGGGGATGATGGTCATGACATTATCCTATTACTGTATGTGGATGGTATGTTTGCTAGTAGGTTTGTACATATAGGGTTTTGTTGAGCTAAGGGTAAGATTAGTTCAGTGATTTGCTATGAAGAATTTAGAGCAGCAAAATTCTTTGGCATGAGAGGCATGGGAGATCACGTGATGATTTTTTCTCTAGTGGGAGCTGATGTGAATTAGGTGTTGGCAAGGTTTAGGATGCAGAATCGAAGCACACCAAGGGCTGGACAGTTTAGTGTCTGAAATCACATGAGGTATGGGATAGGCCTGAGTTTGCCCAAGTAGTGGGTGTTGTCAGAAAGTTAGGAGCCAATTTAGGGAAGTGGGTTCTTAGGTATTTGAGAGGGACCAGCAGTAGGTATACATGCAGGGTCAGGACTTCACTACATGGGTTTGTAGGTTTGGATATGGTAGGTTACTCGGATGATAGGAGGTGCACCATAGGTTGTGTGGTGGGTTGTCTTCAGGATTGAGCTTGAGGAGGGATACAAGCCAGGAAATAGATTAGATGGAGTATAGGTACATGTACAGTGTATTTGTTTATCTCCAAGTGGGAGATTGTTAGGTTATGGGGCTAAAAGATTCACTAATGCAAGTAGGGAAGGAGGTTGTGAGGGCTGTGGAGTGTCACAGTTGTCAACGTCGATCAGGCCAATCAACGTCAATAGGGAAGAGATAGGAAGGCAATCGACATTGGTCAGATATCAACTAGCGTTAGCACCCCCAAGCAGACAGGGACTGATGTCAGTCACTTGTGTGGTTTAGACTATGAATGTTACGGGTAGTTAGCTAATGAACCAAGTGCTTGCATGTCAAGAGCCAAATTTAGACTAGAAGCTGCGGATCTAATTATTGTAATTGGATGTCTAATTATTGTTTGCATGAGATCTATTTAAGAGACTCATTGGTTGTATTATAAGTGTGTGCTAGAGAGTAAGAGAGCAATAATATAAGCTCCTTCTATGTGTGAGGTGAGCATGGTGTGTTCCTCCTAGTGCCACAGTACCAAGTGTGGGTGCTGGATTGGAGAATCAGCAGGGTTCTTCATGTATGTATGATCTTGGTCATCAGGTGAGCATGGCTACTTTAGGAGATCTACATGGGTAAGTAAGATCATTGATTTGCAGGTGTATGTGTGTGTAAGGTCAAGGTTCACAGGTGTGCAGAACCAGATTGATTTGTAGGTGTGCAAGATTAGATAGGATAGCAACACAATAGGGAGCAAAATCAGATAGGATCTACTTGGAGTAAAGTGTGTACTCAAAAGGAGAGCAAAGAGGAAGGCATGGAAGATCCTTCCATAAGTAAGGTCGATTGAGGTGCAAGTTTTTGTAGGTTCAGGGGAGATCTACTTGAAGTATGTTTGTGTACTTGTGGAGTGCATGGAGCACTTGTGGAATGCATGGAGCATAGGTGTAAGGTGAACACCAACTCTGTGTTTGAGTTGGGTGTTGGGACCTAAGAGAGAGAGCTTTGAGGGAAGATTTACTGTTTATTCCCTAGAGGTGTGGGAGCCCTAGAGGTGTGTAAGGAAGAATAACTATGGCAGCCTTCTTTGTTGTATTTCCTTCTGAAAGAGTTTTAATACAAGTTGTGTATTGTCTCTCATATCATGTGTTATTTTTGAATTCTAGTTACTTGTGTATTCTGGTTAATTTCTACATATTAAGTTGCTTGGTAATCAATTGTGTGCTTCCATTATTTAACCCAACACAGGGCTTGTTCCCCACACTTCACAAACCCAAAGTCAAGTTGAGCCACTTAGCTAATAGATACCATTTGTCTAGGGTTTATACTCAGCCATAAAACTAAGTGGGATCTCCCCTTGGTGGTGAACTCTAAGTGAGATCATCGAGTGGGGTAAGGTGATATAAAGGGTTATGAAATCCCAATGGGGCCTATCTCAGGTACATTTTGATGTGTTGGTTATGAAAGTGGTTTGGTTGTGTAACATAAGTGAGCTATGATTCAATTATGATATTTTTTAATTAAGTTATGTGAGATAAAATATAAGGAAACAAGCAATGGATGTAGGGTTCTTTTTCAGCCCAAAAGAAGTTTTAGATTTGTTTGGATGAAAAAATAATAAAGAGAGAGCAAATAAATGCTAACTAAGAAAAGAAAGGTAGTGGGTCCCACTAGGTATACTAGAATGTTTTACTCAATTTTTATCCTCTTTTCTTAGTTTATGAAAGTAGAAGTAAAATTGCAAGAAAGGGGTATGTACAAGTACCTGGTTGAAAATGTGTACACATTGATATCTAGAAAAAGTGAGAGTTCCTCTTAGGCTTGGGAGGAAGACCTATAGTAAGAAAGCACTAAATGGAATTTGTTGGTTAGACAATAAGATAGGGGGATTTCCTAGCGTATGCTAGATCCAAGAAAACAATAACTTGATAAGATGACTGTCAATCTCATTTTTGATAAAAGGTTTGATAAAAATAAAATAAATGATACTTGTATTAAATAACATATAGATAAATTATATCTAATACAATAAAATAAATTGCTTATTTAAATAAAATAGTTAATTGTAGAAAAACATCACTTAATGCTTATGTTAAGGTAGTTGGGGGTCTAATTATGTTTCTAGTCTATCAGGTGATAGGGACATAAAAGAAAAAAAACTGGTTGTGGTTTGGTTGTTGGTTTGGTTATAGATAGGTAACTAGTGGTGGTTAAGGTAACCATTGGTAGTTAAGGTAACTGTCGATAGTTAAGGCTAACCATCGGTGGTTGACTGCCAAATTCTAGGAATGCAAAAAGTAAGGGTGGCAAGTTAGGTAAATGGTTAGACAAATGTTTGGGTAAGGGTTTTAGGTAAGCAAAGGTTTGATGCAGGTCTAGTGGGTATAAAATAGAAGGTAAAAAACATACTCTAATCAAGGTATTTAAACCTTAGAAAATAAGTAAGAAAAACTAAAAGCAAAGAGAAGAATACCTATTATCAAGAGTAATGGAGAAAGGGAAAGAGAAGACGTGGAGGAAGCTTGTTAGCATAATAATAATCTAGCCTCTAAGAATCATTTGAGTAGTGTTTTTGTAAGGGTGGATACCTATAAAAAGACTTTGGCATCATGTACTTATAGATTTTTGGATCTATTCTCCTTCCTGTAGCTCTCTTTTTATAGGAAGAAGTTTCCAATTATAAGTGGAATAAGTTGTTAAATGTTCAAGAGGAATTTGATAATTAGATAGGTTGATAAAGATGATAATTTAGGCACCAAAAAGCTGATTTGTATCACCAAATTAAATGTTGTTAAGTTGGGTACAAATCTAATTTTGCATCTAGATGGAAGTTGCTTTGATATAGGCTGGGGAACCTAATCGTCGATGGTTAGGATTAACCATCGATGGTTAGACTAATCATCGACAATTACCATAACTATTAGTTATCAAGTTTTGAGATTAAAATGGACAAAAATTAGTTAAAATGAAGTGGGTTTAAAAGGTTAAGTTATCAAGCTAAAAAGTGGGCTAGGTAAACTAGTTCCAATGTGGGGTAAGGGTTCAAGGGTGTTTAGACATAAAAAATGAGGTAGTTTTTGAGTGTCTACAGTTGGTTATCCTCCTTGGATGTATTATCTTGATTAAATCTATCATTTTCCTACTATAACAACTTAACCTTCCATTTAAGGTTAGATAAATCCCTTACAAACCATTTCATGATGGAATTTTGAAGATCTAGTTCTTAAACAAGATTGTTAACATTTTACTTACCTTTCAAAGAACTAACTAATGTATTAGCATTCTCATTTAACTCTTGATATTGCTTATTAGGGGAGATTTTACATTTATCATTAACTTCATATCTAGACTTCCTCTTATGTACTTTAGGATTATTAGTCTAAAGGGTCTTACCAATACCACCCAGATTCTCTTGTTGAATAATAGCTTTAGTTCCAGTCCTATCTTCTTGAACTAAGATAAAGTCATCTACCATATAATTAGTTTTACCCTTATTATCACATGAGTTCATGGGCAATTTTGGACTCTTTATCATAATTTTATATGATTTTTGATATTATCTTGACTCTTAGTAGATTTAACCTATGAATCATTAGTTACATTAACATTTGGGCTCTTATAAGGTTGGTCCTCGGTATTCTTATACACATTTCCTGGGTATTCGATCGAAACCTTCTTGGTATTCCTAATGTCCATAGGTTTGTCCTCAACACTTTTTTTTGAGGTTGATAAATATCAAGATTTAGCTAATTCATGCCCTTGAAGTATTTATTAATTAAAAATATAACCCCTTCATGCCTAAGAATAAGGTACTTTCCATCTTTGTATTTCAAAATAGAAGCTTCTAAATAGTGAAGGATGTATAAGGGTAGGATTAATAGAACAACATGCCTAAAAAAGTTTAGAAAAATGAATAGGGACCATCTAAAAAAATTATACCTACCTTCAAGTGTGATATATTGCATCATATGAAAGGCAACTTCTCCAAATGGCCTAGTCAAAGATTGAAGATCAAAGCCACTATTCATAGCCTCCAAAATCTCCCCTTCCTATATAAAAACCTCATTATCTCTTTTATAATCTCTAGATTTGAAGATTTTTATTTTCTCTATTTCTAATACTATTATGTGAGCGATCAACTCCTATATGATTTTTAATGTGAACCCATTAATGTTGATTGTTATATCTTCCTAGGAGTTAGCAAAGAGGGTCAAAATATGTCTTTCATGCCCTTCAATTTTTTCCATGAAACATGTAAATCCCCCAACTTGCAAGGCCTCCTAAATTCTTTCATTTTTATTAACTTATTTAGGTAATTTAGGTGCAATCCTATTTAATAACTGCATAGTGATCACAAAAATACTAAATAGGGGAGAAAAAGTGTTTCCAAACACCAATAGGCTAAAGACTGAACAAACCCCAACATTATATTTTTGATGCCTTTGGTTATAATAAATAGGAAAAGAAGGATAAATGTCAGATCTAGAAGATTATCTAAGAATATAAAAAAGTATGTAAAAATAAATAAAGGAATAAGAATATATGCTAGTATAAGATCCCAAAGAATCTCCACCTTAGCTTGGAAAAGTTCCCCATTTACTCAAATATTATGCACATTATACAAAACTTCACCCTTTATCCTTTAGATGATGTCCCTAGGAAGATATTTAGAATCAATCTAAGTAAATTTACCTAAAGAGGCAAAACCCTATTAGATATCCAATCCATCATGTTTCTTTCATGATAAATATGTTGGATTAGAACCTATTTCCTAGAATCTAGAATGGAGATTGCTTCATCTATCACTTGATTAATGGTCCAACTAATAACATTTTTCCTAGATAGATAATTCAATTTATTAAGAGAATATCCCTCTGTTCTTATCAATTACAACCCCATTTTTTTGGCCAACTTAAGTCCCCAAAGGGTAGTAAGGGCTTAAACCTAATGATTGGACTTAACACCCATATCTCCAACATATGCTACCACAAAATTAACTTGATGGTCTCTTAGAATACCACTTCCTCCATCTAGTCTAGGATTCCATTTTTAAGCTCCATCCAAAATTGAGATTTAACCAACCCAAATGGGAGGGTTTCCATTTAGTTATTTTTATAATCTCATCCTTAGGATCCACCTTACTAAGACTATAAGTGTTAATTTTCCAGTTAGGAGGTAGACTTTGTTAAAATTATAGTAGGCTTTTACCTTTATTATTAGGTTCAATATTGTAGTTCTCTACGGTGGCCTCAAAGAACATTTTTGATAACACTTTGATGATACATTTATTTTGTCTAAAAATCCTATTATTATGCTCTCCCCAAATGCCCCAAAAAATATGAGGAAAAAAGAGCTTCTATATTTTCTTGAGTAGAACATTTCGAAAGGGGCACTCCTATGACTACCATACTTCCAATAGTGTGCATGCATAAACACAAAAAATTTAATTTAAGAATAATATAGATCCAAATATCTTAAGAGTGAGGATAATCCATAAGTAAATGGAGGATAGTTTCATTATCATTTCATAGAGGATACATTTGTTGATCAAAATAAATCCTCTTTTTCTTAGATTATCCATGGTAAGAATTATGTTTTTGGATTGTTATCCAAAAGAAAAATAATAATTTTGGGAATAAACCATTTATCCCATAATATCTCCCACCTAAAATTGAAACCAGGATTATGTTCTAATAGCGAGTAATTATATTTTACTTGGCATTGACCATTGAAAGACTCCTAAACCAGCTAGTCTTTTCTATTACTGAGAGGTAAATGAAAATTTCTCATTAAATTGTTCAAGTTAGATAGTATAAAAGTGTCTTCATTATTTATGTTATCTAAAATAAAAATTTTATAGATATTTAAACCTTTGACCATATGCTAGTAATCATGTACCTTGTAACCATACTTATTATGAATGTCCTCTTGGAAGTGCTAACAAATATTGGTTTGAGTAGAGGGATGATCAATGTCCTAAATATCCTTCCAAAAATACACCTTATGACCATTGTTAATCTACCATTTAGAACATTTTAAAATCACATCTTTATTTGAGATCAAAAAATTCCAAAAGTGTGAGACCTTGACAAATTGATCTTCATTAAATATGGACATTGGATCATGACCCTCTAAGTATTTAAAACTTAGAATTTTTTTCCAAGTGGCATTTTTATTAACAAATCTCCAAACAAATTTTTAAATAAGTGATTTATTCATTATCTAAAGTTTCCTAAGACCAAGACTGACATATTTTTTGAGTTCACAAACGTTGTTGCAGGATATAAGATGGAATCTATTTCTCTCTTTAGTTCCCAACCATAGGAAATTCTATTGTATTTTCATATACTTATCTTCAATGATCTTAGGAAGGTTTAAAAATATAAAGTAGATGTATGGGGAGAATTTGGAAGACACTCTTGATAATTAAAAGTTTGTCTAATTGTGATAGCAACTTACCTTTCTAGCCTGCAAGCTTCCTTTGAAATCTCTCAATTAGCATATTCCACTTAGATAAAGATAGGTGATTAATGAAGATAAGAATTCCAAGGTAGTCTAAAGGTAAGACTTTAATTTGGTAGCCTAGTAAAAGGGAAATTCTATTTTGTCTAGCAACATGAGTATTAAAGAAAAGACCAAGCTCTTATCAAAATTGACTTTCTGATTAGAAGCTTATTCATACATAACTAGAATATTTTGTAGATTTATAGATTATTTAATAGTAGCCTTGGCCAAGAGAATGTTGTGATTCATAAATTAATGATTAAAGATAGGTTCTACAAATTGATATGGTATAAATCCATTTAGATTAGTTGAATCAACCACTTTAGATATGAATCTACTGAGAGACTCATCCATAATGATGAAAAAAATGAGAGAGGGGGTCCCCTTATCTTACTCCTTTGGTATTTTTGAAAAAACCTTGGGAAATTCCATTAACAAGAACTAACAACATACAAGTGGAAATGCAAGATCTGATGATTTTTTGAAATTTATCCTAAAATTCAAATTGAGCCAACACCCTATCCAAAAAGCTCCAATCTAAAATATCATATTCCTTAGCCATGTCCAAATTTAGGATCATTAAATCACTATTATTTTTGTCCATAGAGTGAAATAATTCATGAATAATGATAACACCATCTTAAATTTGTCTATCAAGAACAAAGCCACCTTGTTGAGATTGAATAATATTTTCCATGATTGGCTACATCCTCAAATATATCAGCTTAGTGGTGATTTTATAAATGGAGTTACATAGACTAATAGGATGAAAATCATAAAAATTCACTACCCCTTCCTTATTAGGGATCAACACTAAAAAGGTGTGATTAAATTGTTTTATAAATTGTGTTGAAGCAAATAATTCATTCATAGTTGGAACCACATCATCTCTTATGATGTCCCATAATTTTTTGAAAAAAACAATTGGGAAACCATCTGAGCTAAGGGATTTTTTAGGATTCATTTTAGAGAAAAAAATTGAGATCTTCATTTGTAGTGGTAATTATAAGAGGTACATTGTCCTCCCAATTTACCAATTTATAAATCACATGTAGAAATTATTGCTCAAATATTATGTTTTTATTAAAATCATTATTGAATAAGTTTTTGAAGAACTTAACACTTTCTTGATTAATGTGATCTAAATCAGATGTGATATGCCCTTCACTATCAGTGATTTCCTTGATGACATTATGCTTTATGTGCTTTAAAGTAGACATATGAAAAAATAAAGTGTTTATATCCCCTTCCTTTATCCAAATATTTATAGATTTTTATCTCTAAAGCATTTCTTCCCTAGAAACTATGGTATGATAATCACATAATAGTTATCTTACCATATTCTTGTTTTCAATATCATACCAATTATTTTCAATATCTTATTCAATCTTTGATATTTCAAATTTTATAACTTTCTTTTGAAGAAGAACATTATCAAAAACTTGTTTGTTCCTTTATTTTATTTTGATTTTCACATTTTTCATTTTTTTAACTATCTTGAACATAGATAAACCATTAATATTAAGGGACCACCATTATAAGGTATGATTATGAAGGTCAGGGTGAGAACCACATGTGTTCCATCATAAAAGGATATATATTTTCCTTATTATCTTGGTCAATAAGACACAACTCAAGGGGGTTATAATTTAACCCAATCTGAGTGAGTGATTTTAAAGACAAATCATTGATAATTAACCAATCCAAAGAGACAAAAATTCTAACCAACCTATATTATATAAGATTATCTCCCAATCTCCTATTACTCCATGTGAATTTAGGTCCTTTTAAATCCATATCTATCAAACCTATATCAAAAATAAGGGATGAGAAATCTTCCATGATATCAATATATTTTAGTTTCCCTCCTTTTTTATCTCCTAGGTGTAAGTGAGAGTTAAAATCTCCATCCTTGATCCAAGGGAAGTTTTTGCAATTATTTATAAAAGTTATAATATCTACCTAAAGTTTTCTACAAGCTGAAGTAGAATTGGGAGAATATATATTCGAGAAGATCCATTGTTTACTGTCTATCAGGTCTTTGAAAAAAATTACCACATGATGTTGAGATTTGAGAATAGCTTCCCCCATCAATAATTTAGTATCCAAAAATTGATAAGTACTCTAGAAGATCATAAATAACTAAAACATGTAATTTTAGCTTCACTCAAACAAATTTTCTTATGATTCGTAAAAAAAATCTCCTCTAACTTATATTCTTGAATAACTAAAATAATGTGTTTGTGAGCCCTTATATAATCCCTATAATATTTTTTATTTGAGTAACTATGAATTCCTATAATTTTCCATGAATAAAGCAACATGATTCACTAATAGAAGAGCTGCCTCACTTGAACTATAGGGTTTTTTTAAGCCCATCTACAATATCTTCTTGTATAATTTTTTGAAAATTTATTTTTATATTATTTTCCAGCTTTTCAGGGTGTATTATTTGAAATACCTTTGATTCCTCTCTTGGTAGTGACCATATAAGTAAAATTTTTTTTGGTGATGATCTTGGGTGTGGCTAGAAGCTAGTGTGTATCCTTAACTTCTTGAAGTTGCATATATTCTAGCTTTTCTAAGATGCCAAACCAATTAGGTGATTGAGGAATAACTAGTTATATTTTATTTAAATAAATATTATCAATGTAAATAATAGTGGCATCCTCCTCATCCTTATTTGAAGTATGTTGTTAAATTTTGCTACACATTGATTTGCACTTGTGTGGTTCTAAAGTGTTCAAAGGGAATGCCTTATCCTCCACTACATTATCACTAATTTTTAATGTTGGCTTGTCAAAAACATTATCTTAACTTATTTTTGATCCTATTGACTCCTTGTTTCCAACCTCTAAAATCTTTGGTTGTTTAGTTATTTGAATAAGACTTCCCCACCTTTCCTTTTCTAGAAAGGCTTGTTTTTGCATCGATTTAACTTAAAATATACATGATTTTGAAGAGTGACACAATTTATGACACTTATCACACAAGATAATTTTTTTTTAAATATAATTTTTTGATTTTTGATCCCATAAGGATTTTGAAGGAAGATTGAATAAGGAAGATCTTGACTCATAAAGGTGTTGCCAAAGAATCTAGCATGAACTAGTCTAGATCTAGATTATGTGGATGAATCAAAAGCTATCAAGTATCTGAACATATTATAAATTCTATTTAATAGGTATTCCTCCAAATATTCAATGGGGAGGCCAAGGAGATGTACCTAAATTGGCATAAGATTAATATTTTCTATCTCAGGATCATACCCTATATACTATTTTTTATAAAAAGTCTTGATTTACCAAAAAACCAAGGTCCATCTACTAATATATAAACACAACCTTCAATATTGTTGAATCTAATCATGACCAAAATTTTACCAATGATATAATGTTCATATGACATTTTGGGTTCCATTTTTATCTTTCACATGCTCTGAAAGTATCAATGTTGGATCTGGCTCCCATAAACTTGCCCACTAAGGCCTATTCTATTCTAGATGGGGCTCGAGTTTTGAGAGAAGGTGTGAATTAGATATGAATTCTTTTGTAATATATGATAGGTTTTAGAAGTTCAACAAGCAAAATATTCTTCTTATCCATTGATCTAAATAATTTTGAAATCCAAGACAACTTCCTAATGGTTCTCCAGGACTCTCCTTATTAGATCTATTTGGGCCTCATAGAAAGATTCCATTTATATATTCTTGGTTCCTTGAAAGAGAATCAAATATTCTTTCCTACATGATTCTACTCTCCCCATCACTATCATCATTAACCTTCTCCCATTTAGAGTCTGGGTTTGAATTTTTTCCCACTCCTCACCATCCTCACGTTTCCCACTTGCCATTATCTAAAATATTTTTTACACAACAAGAATATGTTATTAACTAACTATATTACCATATTTACCCATATAATAACTTACAAATAGTACATATTATTTACCAGGTAATACTGTTAGTACATAAAAATAATATGCTTTTAACTAACTATTTTACTACATTTACCCATATGATAACTTACAAATAGTAAATATTATTTATGATACAATAAATAATCAACCAATGTAATATTAGTTTACCTAATGTATCTATTAATCCTCAATAGTGATAGTTTTTACTGGCTATAGAGTGATATATTTTAAAAAAATCATGTTGTGAGGAGTTCTATGCCAATACTCATAACCATTTAATTGTACTAGAAAATAATTTTAATTTCCATGTACCTCATGGTGTATCAAAAATACATAGGATCCCTTAATTTTACCATAGGAAACCTATTTTATCTATTTGATTTGTGGTGCACCTGAGAGGTGCATATCACCAAAGGATTTTACTCTCACTATACTCTCAAAAATGGCGTTAGTGGGATACAATAACAATTTTGACTTTGTACGTAGTGATTTAAAACATTGGGCAACCATTAATTAATGAAGGATCAAGTATATTTGAGATCCCACATATCCATTCAAAACCTTGCTTAGTTCACCCTCATACCTTGATTTCTACCCATATTTTATTCATAATCATTATATGTATTATATCCATAATTGGATCAATGAGTGAATTTTTCTTTCATGTATTACATAAAATTATGCAATTTATTGTTAAAAGTTACCTTACTCTTCACTAAGTTATTCACTATATTTTTACATGGATTCAATGTCAAATTAATAAATACTTTTCTCAAGAAGGCTCAATCTCATATTACTCCTATTTAACATCATTTTAATACTACATCATGTCATTTTTATTCTCTAATAGCTTTTTTCAAATCTAAAATGACATGAAAATAATTAGAAGCATATGTTGTACATTGTATCAAATATTAAAATTTAATGGATATTTTTCCACCTATTTCACATCCTCTTCAAGGGTGCATTATGGATCTTATTTTAAAACCCAATACTCAGGAAAAGTTTATGGAAAATAATGAAATAAATTTTATGAAGTATCTTTGTGAACATATAGAAAAGATTGATTCCATATTATATGTCGCTAAAAATGAACATGTCAATTCAGATAAGATAATTTATGAAATGATAATGAGAAATATTTAGTGCAAGCCAAAATAATATTCATTATTCAATTTGAAAAGAGTGAATCATTAAAAATAAATAATCCAAGATGGATGTTCACTTCACATTCCCAAAAAACCCTTCTTATTCCTATGGGATTGGAAAATAAAATTATTAGAATAAGATAACAATGATCCTGACAACAAATATTCTGTTCAATATTATTACAACACCCCTTAATCTATAGGGGATATGGTGAGACCAGTCATTCTTTTAAACTTTTAAATTTTTTATCATCCAAGTGATTTTGTTAGGATATCTATTGGTTTCTATGTTATAGGGAAATGTTACAACTTAACACTACCATATTTCACATAGTGATAAATAAAATGAAATTCGGTATTGATTTGTGGGGTGAAACTTTTTACGGAGAGCGGAAATTAGTAGACATGAAATATGATCAACACAAGTTCTACCATGAACCCTTAAAGATAGTTAAGGTTAATAATAGCTCAAAGGAGGAATTAAACATGGCCAATAATAGATATTACTACTATATTATGTAACTGACACACATCATAAAACCACTTCAAAAATTCCATGACCTATTTCTAAGAAGATATATCTAAATGAATGGAATAAATTACTCTTAAAACATGAAGATCTTCTTAGTTGATGGCATAAGGCCCATGAAGAAGCAACCAAAAAAATAAACTTAAACTTATGCACAAATGTAATGGTGGATATTAATAACATGTTGGTTATAGGTGTAATCTACCTAGTGGAAGAGTCTAAATGGGTGATCCCCATGGTGGTCAACATAAAAAATGATGTTCACATAATAATCTATGTTTACTACTGACTCCTTAATGTGGCTTGTGTGATAGACCCATTCCCCACTCTCTTCACTGAGGAAATTCTTAAGGGAGTAATAAGTTGTGAGGTTTATACCTTCATTAATGTATTTTTAGGCTATCACCAAGTAAATATTAAGGAGGAGGACAAGATAAAGATAACCTTGACAAATAAATGGTGTTATTTTGTCTACAGTGTCATGATATTTGGCCTAAAAAATGAGCCTATTTTTTTCTCACACATTATCATAACAACATTACAAGAATTTATTCATCGATTCCTTTAAGTATATAGATTATTTTATAGTATATGGGTTGGTGAAGAATCACCGTGACAACCTAGAAATAATATTTGAATATGTCACCATTTTGATATACCCCTAAATCTAAATAAGTGCATATTTTCAACATATTTTGGCACACTACCTAGCCATGTGATTTTAAAGGATGGCCTTCTTATCATTTTTTTTTAAGTTTACATCATCCTTTAGTTAGAGGAACCCCCACTCAGTTGGAAGTATGCATATTCTTAGGGAATACTAACTACATAAAAATTTAATTCAAAACTATGCCAAGATTTTCATGTCAATAGAAGATATTTTGTGAAAGAACTATTCATTCATATGGGGTGATGTGCAAGAGGAGGAATTTAACACATTTAAAGATAAATTCATGAGTGTGTTGACCCTTAATTTTTTGAATTAAACTAATTTTTTCTATTTTTATGGTAATACTTTGTGACCATCTATTTTCACCATTCTATCTCACCTAGGGGAGAACAATATTGATCATCCCATCCACATTTTTTACAGGAAGCTTAAAACTATTGAGTAGAATAATACATCTACTAAATTTGAGAACCTTGTAATGGTCCATGAAATACATAAGTTTTAATAGTACTTATTAGACACTCGCTTTATGTTATTCATATATCATGAAGCCTTGAAGTACTTGGTAAACATGATAGTTCTCTATGGATGCAATTGTTAATGGATCATCCTATTTTAGTAGTTCTAGTTTTCAATGGTTGTGAATCCAAATGAGAAAAAATTGGGTTTATACCACTTATCATGCCTTAACTCTAGATATAATGTGTCCCCTATATAGGGTTATATTATTTAGGCTCAATTTTACATGGCGAAACACATCCCATAGGGCATGATTGAGATTATTGCATTTCTCACCTTTAGCATTTCACCTAAAAATATCTTGATTAAGGAAAATAAATAATTAGATATCCATGTTGCCTTGTATTAACTAATTGGGGGTGAGATATACAATCTTAGATATAATTAATTATATGTAGATTCATCATGGAACATGAGTACCAAAGAGTGATAAAATAAGGTCATGAAGGTATATCTAGTGGCCATTTCACCAACAAAGCGACTACTTGTAAAAATATTATTATATGCCCTCAAGTAGCCTCCCTTATATAACAATGAAAATGAGTATGTGTAAAAATGTGAAGTATTCCAAATGATTGGGAAATAATTAAATATATGATATGATTCTTATTATAGTTATTGCATAATCACCATTTTAAAAATAGGACATATAGTTTTTGGGCCTTTTTTGACTAGTTGTACATAGGACCAAAGCACACTACATTATCATAACAACAAACTACTTCACTAGGTAGATTCAAGTCATGCCAAATTGAAAATGTACTATAATATTCACAACATGCTTCCTTTATGAAAACATAATTAGTTTGTATGGATTCCCTCTAAGCTTGACTAGAGACTAGGGTACTCATTTCATAAATGAAATAATGCACATTTTATTATTTCATTTCATGGTTTCACATCAAAAAACAACACCATGTCATCCATAAGTGAATGGGACTATGGAGGCCTTAAAAAATATTTGTAAATTTCCTCACCAAGATCTATGATATTGGGTTTAAGTATTGGGATGACCATGTTTCAACAAGCTTATGGGCCTAACGAACAACTTACAAGTGCTTGAATAAGTCCACACCTTTTCAAATAGTGTTTGGGATAGAGGTTATGTTATTGATGGATTTCATGGTTTAATATCTATTTTTTTCTCATATGGGTCACCTAGATGATAATGTGTCATTAGACACATATATGTATAACCTTATGTAGTTAGATAAAAGACACATGATTACTTGTTAGATCTAGTTTATGGGAAATGCTTTTCAAAATTCTTGGCATGACTAACATATAAAAGGAAAAATATTTTTTAAGGGCACCCATATTCTTATCTATGACTCAAAATATTTTAATAATTTAAATATGCTTCAAATATAGTGGCTATGACCCTACACCATCCATGCAATTTTATAAACTAGCACATGACATTTTCCCATGTTGGATGGCATAATGATCCCTAGTAATTTTAATGTCAAAACTATATCATTCTTAACTTGCTTGAGAGATATTGTAATAAGGCATATGCCATTTAATTTCTATATTAATTATTTTTATGTTACAAGAGTGCAGGTTACCATTTTTGTGCATTGGTTATTCATTATCATCTTAATAATATGCATCAACTCATAAATACATTTGGGAAAGATGAATGAGGGATTTATTTTGGAAGCCTTATACCCAAAATCTATGTTTATAAGTGAGTGCATCCATACATTATTTATATTAACCTCTATTTATCAATTGAATATGAATTTAAGAGCTTAAGCCAGCTTAAATCATGTAAAATATGAGGAATTTTGAAGGCTTATATGTACTTTGGTGAACATTTCAATGGTATATTTAAATATCTTTCATGAATTTGATGTTTATTAACTTAAACACATGATTATAAAACTACCCACTCTTAAAATTCACATTGATATTTATTTCACTAGAGGACTAGGTGCATGATCTAGTATGGGACAAGGAAGTGAAAAGTTATAAAATAAAAAAATGACAAGTTATATGAGTGTTACATGAGATGTGAAGAATTTACAAGGATAGGTGCAAAGTGAAGGTTCAACTGGTGAGAAGGAACAGTAGGGAAAGGATTCATGCAATATTAAAGTGAACACAATAACCAAGAATGTGTAAGTAAAGAGTTCACAAGAAACTTCAAGGTAAGGAAGCACACAAATAAGAAAGGATGTGTATCACCTAGGAACATAAGAGGGAAGAACACATATAGAAAATATCCCACCAAAATTAGAAACCAAGTGGAATGAAATCCCTCCCCAGAAAAATAATTTTGAAACATTTGTGAGTAACAACTAGCACACAATAGGAGTTAATACAAAGATGATGACATAAAAAATGTAAGAGTGTAAATATAAAAGTCCATTACATGCATTGCTATCACATCTAAGTTAAGTGTTGAGAAACACACAAAGAGGGATAAAAAATAAAGGCATTTCATTTTACCACTTTGAATTTGATATATTTTAGCAACCCCAAGATCCCAATCAAACTAGAGTTGTGTAGAATCATATATTTTAAAGCCAAAATAAACCATGAAATGCCACTCAGAGGATAAAACAAGACCATTAGAGGGTGTATATAATGAGTTACGATTAACTTAAAATTACCCTATCTAAAAATTTAAACTTCAATAATTTAAAATAAAAATATCTCATTGATATTTAATTAATTGATATATGATTAAATGGAACTATAAACCTATCAAGAGGAATACCTACACCACAATATGAAGATAAAGGGTTTCAAAGCCTCTAAGAAATCAACACAATGAAGTAGCTCTAAGTAGGTATCTATTTTATAAGTAATCTACTATTGAAATCAAGCAATGTAAGTAAAGGTGAAAGGGTTACAAACATATCAAAATTGAAAAAGAGATATGGTAGGTAAATGGGGGGCTATGATACTTAAGGTGGATAAATGGAAATTTCAAACTATCCTATATCCACACTAAGTATAAGTTTTGAGAAACTTAAAATAATGAGATATGCATTCATTAACCAAATAATTATGCGACTTATATCTATCACATGAATGAGCTAAAGGTAGAATATACTTAAATTGAACAAGACATGTCAAGCCTCACTCTCCCCCTTGGCCAATGGTGATTTGAGAGATATTATTATGATTGTAAATATTTCAAAGGCTGAATCAAGTTCTAGACTAAAATGACTCCTCTAATTTCATTGAAGACTCCATAAGACAATATTTTATTCAAGATAAGAACTATATTTTAACTCCTCCAAATGTATACTTAGGATATAAGTGTGAGTAATAACAATGAGAAAATGATTTTTTTTTTGTGGATAACATGCAGCCTTTACTTAAAAATGGGGGACCCTTCTAAAAATCTCATAAACTAGAGATTCAAAGTCCTTCCTTTTGGTCCCATCTATGATGCCTATTCATATATTCATAATATACACCACCTTGATTCCCCTAAGTAGTAACATGCCCATTTTAATTTCTCTTTAGAATTAAGGAGTGTTTGTTATTTTTTGTAAATCATGGTGTTAATATTATAGGTCTATTTTCATTTGAACATACTAGATCTTAGTTCCCTTCCTAGAATAATAGAATCCTTATCTTTCATGGAAAATTGAGATTTCCATATCTGACAAGTAAGTTTATATGCATCATATTATTTTTTTCTCACTTGGTCATTTTCATAAATTTCATAGTGCCCAACTAAATGAAAAGGTGCCCCATCATCAAGAGTTAGAGAGGCCAATCCCCTAGACCTATAATATATGTCAGAGCTTAGGAGATCTTGATTGAATGGGAAGGTGATATAACACCATGATTTAGAGAGGCCAGTCCCTTAGACTTGTTAGAGATGTTAGAACCTAAAAGAGTTAGACAAAATAGGAAGGTGCCACATCACCATGAGTCAAAGAGGCCAATCCCTAAGACTTATCATAGATGTTAGAGATTAGGAGAGCCCTGATGAATGGGAAGGTGCCATGTCATTATGATTCAGAGGGGCTAGTACCCTAGACCTATCAGATATGTCAAATCTTGGGAGAGACTGATCAAATGAGAAGGTGCCACATTATTATGAGTCAAAGAGGCCAATCCCCCAAACCTATCATATATGTCATATCCTAGGAGATCCTAAGAAAATGGGAAGGTATCATATTTTTATGAGTTAGAGAGGCCAGTCCCTATGACCTATCAAAGATGTTAGAGCCCAAGAGAGCTTGATAAAATGGGAAGGTACCACATTGTTGTGAGTCAAAGAGGCTAGTCTTCCAAACCTATCATAGATGTCAAATCCTAGGAGAGCTTAGTTAAATGGGAAGGTGTCATGTCACCATGAGTTATAGAGGCTAGTCCCCAAAATTTATTAGAGATGTTAGAGCCTTGGAGATCCCAATCGAATGATAAGGTATCACATCACCTAATATGCAAATGAACTAGTTATGAATTACAAACCCAAGAATATTAAAATGAAGTATAAATTAGACTTAAAATCTTATTAAAACATGCCACATGTACTTAAGTGACACATCATCCAACCTATAGGATCAATATGGAGTACAAAGTCATAACTAGGTGTCGATCATTAATGGGAAGACAAATGAGTATATGACACATATAAAATGTAGGAGTTAGCTGAGAAGACTCTAAGAGATTTAATGATGTGAATACCATGCACTAGGAATTAATATAATGGGAATTTGGGCATGATTGGATAGATTTAAAAGCATCCCATCACCATTCTTATATATGATTGGTAGTGGATAATCATGGGATATGAATTCAATTCTAGATTTAAAAATAAAGGGAAAAAATATAGCCACCAACTCAAATTAAAAATCACAACAATTGAGCCATCAAATTCCATTAATTTAGGGGAATGTATGCATGCACTTATAAAGCCTGAGGGAAGCCCATTAATGGTTACTTTTACTTACTATGGAGAATCTCTAACTCCTTGGTTTCAAAATTCAATATAGCCCTTGTATCTTGTGTTTTATATACTCAAAAATACCTAAATTTACCCTTTGTAATACCTAATGAGTGATACATACTCAAAATAAAGGCCAAAATTGAGTACCAAGACACCACCTTCCATATTGGTTTGAATAAGTATAGACACTACACTGATATGTTAAAGGTAATTGAAAAGGTCCCCACATATTATACTGATGTGAATAACCAATAGGATAAGTATGAGGATGCTCTTAGTTCCTATAATAAGTGTGTAATCCATAGATCCATAGCTAAACTAGAGGCATTTCTCTCCACTGACCTATTTGGTGACATCCTTCATAAGGTCATACACATGCAAGACACTATTAATGATTGGGTATGCTCACCCACTTCTCGGTACTATATTTCCAATATATATGGGAATGCCTTCAAGATGTACTAATCCCTCCCAAACTTATATTTATCCTATGATTCAATGATAGTGTTAGTTTAGATGAGTACCAACTAGATCTATGATGTCCTCCATGATTGCAATAAAAACCCTAACTCTAGTGGGTTAATAAGGAGAAAATTAATGCTTACATAGGTCACACCTTTTAGGAGGAGGTCCAAGTAGGAATGATCCTACTAAAATAGCTATTTGGGGACCCATATTGGCAATACATCAGTGATCTATGGGTGCCTAAACTACATATGATCCTAACATACTCAAAAATCTTGAATATAAAAGACTTGATCAACTTTAAGTTAGTCCATGCCATTACAAACACTTAAGCTAGAGGCATATTCTACATGATGAGATGCTTGTTGTATGTAATCTATGAGAGACTCTTATTGAATCCTTTAGCCTTTCTTACATGGGTTCTGAGTGGCCTAGCCATCCATGTGGTCTTTTATAAGTTGTATAACCATTAGTTCTACCAACACACTTGGGACATATGTGAGCACTTTTACCTAGTGGTGTACTAGGTATTCAAAGAAGCTTCAATGCCCTAATTCACAAATAAAATTTGTGACTCTATTAGAATAATTGACTACTACTACATGTATAAGGATGACATGGTAATTTAGATTTTGAGCTTTCTAAAATACCCCCTACACTTGAAATATTATGTCCTTGATGACTTAATAGAATAAGAGATCACTAATCAACTGGTGGATGGCATTTTTGGGTTTTATGTCTAGTGTCAGTAAAGGGAGTGCACACCACTCCTAATCACCATAAGATACCACATCTAAATTAAATTACCATATTTACAAAAAATGGTGGTTGAGTGAGAAATTTTTTCCCTATAAAAGTGAAAGATTCATTAATGGGAGTCTAAAGGGGTGATTCAAGCCCATTTGGCCTAATACTCAGCTTAGCTCAACATAAACCATGACCATCAAGTTGAAGATGATGATGAGCTCTATGTAAACACTACCAATGATCAAGAGGTGATATCCTAGATAGAAACCAAGAATAAGAAGGAGGATAATGTTTAGTTATGCCCCTCTACACCCCCTCTTAATACTAATTAGTCTATAGAGGACCCAACTCTAACATCTTTGACCATCTCCCAGAGAATCTTGAATGGCATCTTGAAACCTTCACCCTTTGAGCTCTAAATTTGATTCTAATATTAGATGAAAATATTCATTCTCTAGATATACCTCCACCACCTATAATTTATCTAGACCCATCTATGGTAGTACCACTAATTAGGTCATGATAGAGCTGACCTCATACTATATGATGTTAAGTATCCCAAGCACAACCTACTTAGTTATTAGAAATATAGTCCCTAAGATTTGTTGTGAATGAAAAATCAAGAGTGGACATAAAATGAGGAACCCAATAAGAACCCATCCACATTACCCCACTCAATCCTCCATTTCCTCCTATTTACCTACCACCACTCATTCCAACCTCATTCTAACTCCCAATTTGGTTACCCACTAGCTCAACTCTACACCTTTTATTTCCATTAAGTCACCCTCCATCTTTTACCCAAGTAACTTTGTCCTCATTCCTTATAAGATTAATTTCTTATGCATTCCCTTCCACTCCTCCCATCTCAGCCTCTAACAAAAGGCATGACTATAGCCTCTAGTAGCATACCACTTTTAGTATGGACCCTCCTAGTCCTCACTCTATTCAACTTGATGCTCCCACCCATAGCTCCAAGTCCTCTACCAATAACCCTTATGGCCATTATCCTCCTATATAGATAATCCACCAAAAGACTTGGAGCCAACCTAGGAAATAGGATGAAGAAGAAATAAAAGGTGACACATAATTTGGCTCCATCCCAAAGGCATTCTTATCAAGCTCCACTTCCTCTTCATGCCTCAATGGATATTCCATCCACAAAATTATAAGCTCAGTGTTTAGATCTTTATAACCTCTCTCTCTTATCCAAATCCCCACCAACCTTGCCTTCAACCAGTCCATCTCTTTTTGATTATTTCATGACCCATTCCTAGGGTAATTTTACCTCAGGTGAACCTTAATCAACAATAATTACAAGCACAAATGTTCTAATGGGACTCTCCTTTTATTATCCCTCCTTTCACTCCCATACCACATCTACCTCCACTCCTTTCTTCTTTCACTCCTTACACTTCATCTCCCCTCCACCTCATCTTCCACCCTTCACCACCATTTTAACCATAACTCCTATACCCCTTATAAACTAAGGGATGGTCCTAGGGTCACAAACACCACATATGGATGTCTAGCGTGACTCAAATGTATAGTGGAGTTTTGAATCAACCTTAATTAACAATAATTGCAAGCAAAAAATGTTCTAATGGGACTCTCCTTTTATTATCCCTCCTTTCACTCCCATACCACCTCTACCTCCACTCCTTTCTTCTTTCACTCCTTACACTTCATCTCTACTCCACCTCATCTTCCACCCTTCACCACCATTTTAACCATAACTCCTATACCCCCTACAAACTAAGGGACGGTCCTGGGGTCACAAACACCACATATGGATGTCTAGGGTGACTCAAATGTATAGTGGAGTTTTTACTCAACCTTAGGGAGTATGAAAAGGATGATCACATTGATATTTTTCTAAGAGGAGAACTTAGAGATATGGTTTACCCATTATTATTATTTTCCCTCATAAATGTGAGGACTACCACTAGAGAAGATAATATGGCTGAGGACCCACTTTTCATTCTCCAAGATACCCATGAAATGTCTAAGAAGTTATTTAAGGATATGTAGATCCAAGTCTAAACACTCAAAGCCTAAGTGAAGAGCATGTTCCTAGTTATAATAATTAGTCAAGTAAGGATGCCCTCCTACTAATTTTCTCTATCCTTGAGAAAGTAGTGGAGACTCAATTTGAGACTACATACTTATATAGAAGACTCAAGCCTACATGGGAAGGATCACATTAATCAATGGTAAGTGTCAAAAGCTATAGGTGGTGGTCAAAAATAAAATTTTATTAAAGCTTAAACTCATGCCAACCTAAGACTTAGGGTTGCACCAAAAATATATAGGGAACATAAGTGTAATAATGGAGGAGTGGTTAGCCTTGGCCCACACTATAATATGACCCTTAGAAGTAGGTGATAATAATATATTGACCTAATTAAAAGAGTTCAATATCTCTATGTTTTTACATCTAAATGGCACCTTGGTCAACCAAGGGAAGTTTAGAGTCCACCTAGGTTAATTAAACCATGTCATGAAGGAGAAAGTGACCAAGGCAAACTAGGAAGGAGATCAAGCATTATTAGACCTATAAATTTAATCCACGATGAGAATCAACTAAGTCTCAAGAGTCCAAGTATCAATAAAAGCATCTTTAAAAATCTCTTAGAGACTAACAACTCAAGTTGAGGTGATTTTAAAGGATCCCCCAATGAACTTGGCCAAGCTAGACAAGGAGTTTAACCTTATAGAAACTATGTTGGAAACTAGGAGTGCCTAGTCAAAGTAGTTAGGAGTTAATACCTCTTAGCTTCTTCCTCATGTCAACTAGTGATCCCATAAAGATTTGTTGTAAGTTTATAGGGATTATATTTGTTCAAAAATTAAGTATGGTTATAGCTATAATGATTGGGCATCATGGCCCATGATGTGATCTTCATGTTTTTTTGAGATGAGCCCCAATCCTTATCTATTAATGGAAGACCCATACTATATTATAGGGTTGATAAAAATTACTATAAAGTGTTGTTAGATTAATGCCAAAACCTCACCTATATTTCCTTCACCACTATAGATTGTAAAATTAGCCCAAATCTATTACTGTAATAGAATTTTACTCTTTCAATGAATACAATCTCTATTTTCTACAAGAGGGTTTATTTTGTGTTTTAATTTTCTTTCATCTTCATGTTTGAATGATAACTAGTGCTAGGTTAATTGGATTAACACTTTAATACTTTATGAATGTCATGATTATGATGTCCTTAGTTATTATAATATCTATGTGAGTTATTTCATTTACCTTTTGATAGTGTTAATAATTTTTGTGGAAATATACAAATTCTTGTATGGTTTATGTGTTTCAACAATAAAATCTTAGTACCTATCATTAATGAGATATGACATTGAAGGTATATTCCTAGTTCCCTCAGACTCATCCCACTATATGTTCTTAGAGGTATAACTCTATTGAAACTTGGTCTATAGTGGTATAACAATGGAAGAGTCACTTGGTTTAATGACCATTGCATTGATCTCATTTTAGACCTGGAGGCTTCCCTCTTCTTCCTTAGCCTTATCTATATTTTGCATTTGTTTAGTGTAATTGAAATACCCTTTCCCCTTGTGTTTATAAATAAAAATCCTAACACTCAAATATTCATAATGATATTTAACCTATGTGAAGTACATTAGATTAAAAATTTGGTGGAAATAATGCATATATTGGATACTATTCATATAGAATTCATGTATGAAGTCTAATATCCACAATCATGCCATGGGCTGATCTCAGATGAATCTTAAAATGGAGGATGAAAGTCCATAATTGTCCCCACCTTCCCTTTTCAAGGAATCCAAATCACATGGGCATTTTATGAGAGGGATAATATTGGAGTGAAAAATAATTAGATATATAAGGAGGGCCTTAAAATAATTCATTATTTTTGTTGATTTTAGTTCACTTTATGAATATGTTGAGTATGGTTTCCTAGTAACAATGTGCTAACTATTGTTTGATTGTGAAATATCCTAGAGGCTATTTTACCTATTACTAGGGCTATGTCTCATCAAGGTATGTTGATTATTTCCCCTATTTTTATAGAGAAAACTTAGGTCAAATCAACCTAGACCTACCATGATTACCATTAGTTACTATTTACAACCTATCCTAAGTTTACAACCTAAGATGATCTAGTTAGTTGGCTTAGTCATTAACATCCTAGGAGTCATCCATTATCTACCCAAAAAAAATTTGGGAACTTATCTTATCAAGGTAAAATTTTAGACCCTAAAAATAAAAAAAATTCATGTCCTAATTGTCTTGGTCCTTATGTGATATATTTGATTATTAGTGTTTATTGCCTATCAATTCAAGGGATGGGGTTTTAATGTCTTGTCTTGGTCATGTCTCAGTTTTAACTTGTGATCAATATCCTCATGGTATATTTGGTATATGTAAGGTATAAATATGTCTATAATAATTTAAAGGTGTTGAAGATACATAAAATCCTCATGGAGAAACATTTAGAAGCTATAATATGCTCTTTATGACATTCAAAGGCAAATATCCTTTATGAAGTTATGTAAACATTGTATAAAAGGAATACTTTGGATTTAAAATGGAAAAAATTCAACTAAAAAGGACACTAAATTATCCATAGCATATATAAATACCTTCATATTCATGTAGTTTATCTAAGTAAAATGTTTCATGCCTTGGAAATATCTCTTGTTCAAATCTAAAGTGTAGTTTTGGCTCTTAGGAGTTCCCATGAGTGAAATTTGCCCCTATTTAAATGTCAAAAGACTTAGTAATTATGTTAATATTCAAAAAAAAATTATTGTTCCTCACATTACCTAAATTTGACATTTAAAAATTTATTTTGGAGAATATGCAAGAGAAAAAACATTTTTCATGTAGAAGTACAGATTTGTACAAAATTTTCCATATAGAAGAGGTCAATAATTTGAAGATGGAATCATTAAAAGATTATCAAAAAATATTCAAGTAAAAGGATCTCAAGCAATCTCAAAACTAGTTCTCCTCCTTTCTCTAGTTTATTTGTACATCAAGAGAGCCTTTTAGGTTTTTAGATGGTATAGCCATGAGAGAAAAAATCAAGATTTAGATTTTTGGTTAGAGGAAGGGGTTTGAGAGAGCTTCCATATTTACTAATTTGTTTCATTCTCTCTCTCTCTCTCTCTCTCTCTCTCTCTCTCTCTCTCTCTCTCTCTCTCTCTCTCTCTCTCTCTCTCTCTCTCTCTCTCTCTCTCTCTCTCTCTCTCTCTCTCCCCCCCCCCCCCCTTCATGAACCATCCTTAAAAAGCTAAGGAATTCACTATGTGTTCTTCATTCAAACAAGCAACCAATTTTCTAGGTTCTCTCCTCTTTTGGGCATCATGATAGAAAAATGGAAATTTATGGAGTTTTTCAAGAATATGAACCACCTTTCCATGATATTATTCATCTTCTTTCCACATGTGTGAGATTAAATGGATCTCAAAAAGATAAATTAATGATAAATCTATAGTTTTTAGGTAGTTTGGAGAGATTTTATGGTTCAATGGTTGATCCATGGGTATCAAGACTCATCATGACATGGTTTACATGTCTCTTTCATGTTCATGTGTTATTATTTCAATTATCTAAAATTTTCCTCAATGTCTCATGGATAAGTCACCCTACATCACCCTCAAATATCCTCTTAGTCATATTTTAGCTATGGTTAAGGAAAATTACTATTTTTAAAGGTTTTTTTATGATTCCTTGGTTTCCATTTAGTAGCATATGCTTGTTCAAATCCATCCAAAATGGTAATTTTTTTAAGGCATATGAATATGCTCCCCTAAGATCCTTCATTGAGTATCTTGATAGTGGAGTCATGTTATTTTCACCTCCCTCATATTCATCCCATTTGACAAACTTTCACATTATATTTCATCACTATTTAAATCTTTCCACTCCATCTCCATTCTCATTTCCATGACCAATATCATCATATCACTTATCATTCACTTTCATCTCATCTGTCCATTTGAGATAAGAGTCAAGGACACTAGAAACTATTATGGTCATGAGTGTATGATTATGTAATCTTATGTAATACTAAACAAATATGAAATATTACCTACAACCAAGGTCACTGGACATCTACAATCTTGTTAAGGTCAATTTCGAGGAAGGTCTTCGGATTGAATAATATGAACTAAAGTTTTCACTATTATTAACTTTGAAGAACATCATAGTCATATTAGTGACCATATTTCCTTAAAGTATTTTAGCATCCAAGATTGTATCAGTCATACAAGACATAATAAGATCCACCTACAGTCATGTTAAAAGAGATCACCAAGTGCAATACAAAAGTAACCTTGAGACCTAAATGAATATCTTGAGGAAAATGAGTCATTGAAAACTCCTAATTGACACTAGGTTTGATTTAAGGTCTTATCCAAAATATAATTAGGTTGATCTAGATTTAAGATCCTAATAAAGAGAGCTCATATAGTCATATCTATAAGGACACTCACTCATAAGCCAAGAAGTGGGTAGAGAAATGAATGAAGACTTTCAAGGTGAGAAAAGATTCAAATAAGGTTGAAACATTAATGGAGATAATTACATAAGTGTATGAGAAGTTCATTAATCTTGGTAACCTTATCAAGCTCTTCTAGCACCCAATCTTACACACATCCTGTATAAGCAGTAACAAAAATATTCACCTACAACCATGCTAAGAAAAGGTGAGATTAAAGATGTAAACTTGGATCAAATAAAGATTTTGAGGAGAGAGTGGAAATAAATGAGGATTTTAAAGGAAATAAATATAATTATATTGACCTTGGATATATTTTGGTGTCAAGTTCAACACCTAAAACTATGCCTAGTCTATACAAGGATCAAATTCTATACATAGTCATACCTATCTAAAGATCATCCATTTTTTCAAGCTAAAGTGTTGAAATAGATATGAAGGATGTTTAAACCTAGTTATAATCTTTGAATAGGTTCATGGATCATTGAGGGAGATACTAATCCATTTTAGCATGTCAAGACACTCCTAAGAATTGAATTGATGATCCTAAGACACCTACACGTGACTTATGGAAGACATGGGTCTTAAATACAAAGAGAAAACAAAGAGATTATTTGAAAAGAAACCTTGAGCATAATTAATAATATATTAGGGTCAAGGGGGTCATAATAGGTTAGTAATGTGATAAGGACTAGATTCATAGGTGCAATCAAGACCCTCACAAAACATCTATAGGCATGTTTAAACATCAAATTTAGTTTCAAACTTAATGGAGAATGTCGATATTATTTAAGAGACCCTTGAGACTAATTGAAGACTCAGTAAACATTCATGATCATCACAAAATCAAGGATTTTGGAGACAAAATCCTAAATAACATATAATACAATCAAGGTATCTCATGACCACCTACAACCATGGTCAAAACTTAGTCAACATTACCAAGGGAACCTATAGGTACTAGTATTGTGCTATGTAATGAGGAAAGTAAGCATGTTGGAATATTGGCATGAGGATACAAGATATGATTCAAACTTTTATAAAAGCTCAAGCATATTAAAAACACTATTGAGAGCTTAATAAGTATGTGAATTCTCCTTTTTAAGGAAAGAGAAAGAAGATCATTGGTTGGTTAAGGGAGTGGAGATTTTTGATGTGGATTTTATACACACCACAATCATACTGAGGTAGCCTCTAGTGTTTTATTATCTCAATGGATGTATACTCCACTCTAGGGTATGAGTTACAGGTATGTCATCTTTGACAACCTATTGATGGAATAGTTGGTAGGGCATGCAGGTTGTTGACTATGTTTCTTGATAGAGGTGTGGTTCCTAATAAGGGTAGTTAATCTCTATGTGAGTTGGATGGGTGTCTAGTTGATAATCTAGAGTGGGTAGGTCTCAAAAATAAACTCAAAAAAATTAAGGGTAAGGCAAAAAAAAGCTTCTATGGTTTTTAGGAATCACTACATAACTAAGAAGTATAAGGAGATAAAGATATAGGAAATTCATAGGCCTTAGATAAAGGTTTCACCTTTTAGATTAGCTATTGTACATCCTTAATTAGATGATTATGGCTTAGGATAGTGAAGTATCTAAGGTAGTTATTGCAAAAATATATAAAAATACATCCAAGAAAGCACTCATGCATAATCAAAATTATGAATCAATCAACTTAACAATTTTAACCAATATATTTTACCAATCTTTCAACATATTTTACACATTAACAAATTATTACATCAATTAAATTAATCAAGAATACATTCTTAGCTTTTACACACTAAAGATTATTGAAACATATAGCCAAATAAAGTAACAACTAATTACATATAAATTAGAAATAAAATACATAAACACATTCACTAACAAATAAAATAGATCTTTCTTATGTATTCAAAAATTATCCAAAAAAAATTCAAGTTGGATTACAATTGTTTATATAGACTAGGGAATGGGTCACCTCATCCTCAAAGTTCATGTAAGGTCATTACATGTGGTAGTCAAAAAATGAGTTCTAACTATGGTCTAAAACCGTATAAGAGTCTACTTTTAGTTATCGGTCTAAAATAGATATTACAAAATATATGCAACATGTGCATATGTATGAAGGTGAAGGCAATGTTTACAATTATAGCTCAAACTTCATGATAATATCTCTTTTTATAGGTAGTGGGAATAACGTATTAATATTTTAGATTAACTACCTTCAAAATGGAAATTAGACAAACATCAAAGACAAGTATCATTGTATCAAAATTTTAGAACCAATGATGTTATTTAACTATGACTATTCTTAATATGACTGTGCATTACATGTTTCCCAATATTTACTTTTATATTTTCATGTATGTTCATATTATTGATCTAGTTTATCTATGATACATAATGGCTATCGATAAATATAGTTTAAGTGTTAAAATATATACATATTATATCCATCTCATTCTATTTACTACCTTTGAAAATATGACTATTGCTTTTAGGACATGCATCCCCACCTCATTAGGTCTAGATCTTGGAAAATTCCAATGGAAATTCACACTACTGATTTGTTTCATGATGGAATGAGATCATACCACTTGGTATCTCTACATGGGACCTTGGTTCTCTTTATAGTCCTATCTCAAATGTTTTTGTGCCATGTGGCAATCTTTCACTAGTTATAGGACCTTTGAATTTTCTACATTAACCTCATATTATCAATAATTTGTGCTGAAGCTAACATAATTTGTATATCGTAGTGATTTGACTCATTGAATCCTATGATATTGACACTTGTCATGTCCTTGTTCCTTTGAAAATTATTTATCAATTTTGCACTATCAAATTATCTATATAGATCAATGTTGGTCATCATTCTGCCTAGGCCCACTAGACTTTGATTCTAAATAGCTAATTTACAAGATTATATTTATGTTTTCATGACCATCAAAGACATCCTCATGACAATCATAATTTTACTCTAGTCCTTTTATTTATGAGCTTAATTTTGACATTCACATGATTGTTAAAGACATCCACATGATTGTCACATTGGTTTAAATCCCTATGAGCTGGATACTTATTGTTTCTTGGTTCGCTCTTATCCTAAAAGTATAAATGAAAAGAGGAATTAGAATAATATTTTGGGAAATATATATAAATGACCCTTAACAAATATTAAAGCCTAAGGTATTAGTTACAAAAATATGATTGGGACCTAGGCTTATAATACATAAAAGAGCTCTTGCATTTAATCTCAATGACTTAGTATATAAATATATGATTAGGAGCCTTTAATATCATAGAATAATAAAACTCTCTCTAATGAGGGTGCTACTTGGTAGTATGGTATTTATCTTAGTGTAGTTATTACATAGGAAATGTTGTGAGCTTTATATGTAGGGAGTTACTATAAGATTTTTGTATGAGGGAATTATTTCAGATAAAATGTCTAAAAAAATTCTCTAAAATAGCCAATTCTATTAGATAAAATTTCTAAATAAATTATCCTGAAGGGTAAATTTTTTCAGACAAAATGTTTGAGACACAAACTTTGAAAGGTCATTTGCATCACACAAAAATTTTGAGACACAAAGTCTGAAGGAATTGACTCTTACAACAAAAATTCTAAGATAGAAGTCATGAAGGGTCTTTTTTGAAAGGAAAGGGTTTGGGACAAAAGTCTCTAAGGGAAATAGTTAGAGGGAAATGACTTGAGACAAAATTACTGAAGGGTAGGTTGAATAAAGCCTGAAGGGCATGTTACAAAGTTTGAAGGGTGACTTCATGGTGAAAATTATTGAAAGGTCTATTTCATAGGGTACATTTCAATGTGAAAAGGGCTTAGGATAAAATTATGAAAAGGTAATTTTTGAAGGGCAAGAGTCTAAGATAAAAGTCCTAAAGGGTAAGTTCAAAAAAGGCTGAAGGGTCAAAATCTATTAGAAAAAATATCCTCATGAATTGGTTGAAGATAATGATGTCTCAAAAAAATGTTAAAAGGATAAAATACCTGAAGGGAAATATGTCTTAGAAAAAATTTCTGAAGGAATGTTTCAAAGGGATGGTCTCAAAAAATTGAAGAGCATGAGAAGGGTAGGTATAAAGGGAAAAATGCTTAGGATAAAAGTCCCAAAGGGTAAGTCTCAGAAGGTAAAAATATGAAGGGTCTACTTAGTAAAGGATGAAGGGATAAAGCAAATTTGTTGAAGGATTTCTTTTGGATAAAATTTTTATGGACCTAATTCATTCAGTGGAATTATTTTGGATAAAATGACCACAATAGTTTCTTGATGGAATAAGTCTATAGAAAAATTCCATGAAGATTTAGTTGACAAAGGTAAAATCTCTCAGATAAAATATCTGAAGGAATGGTTTTGGAGGCCAAAGGCTTGGGATAAAAGTCCTAAAGGAATGTTTGAAGCAATGGTCTTAAAAAGGCTGATGAGCATGATGTCTCAGACAAATGTTCATGACAAAAGTCCCACAGACCTAATTCCATCAGAGGAATTTGTTTGGATAAATTGTCCATAGCAATGTCCTTGACAAAGATAAGTTCAAAACACAATGGCTAAAGGAACTCAGATAATGGAAAAAATACCTTAAAAATACAAATTGCATAAGTTTGATAAAGATAATCCTAAAGACATAATCCCAATAGAAATAATTAGAATATGAACATAATACTAATGCCATTCTGATAAAGTATGAAAAGGCCAAAAATTAAATCCTCTCCTAGATTTCACATAAACATATAGAATATGGGCTCTAGATCAATACCATAGTCTAAAAAAAAGGTGGTTCCTCATTTATATAAATAAAGAGGGGATGTTGGGTACAATAAATGGTGACTTACATGGGGAATACTCCTAAGTATTCAAGAACCCAAAAATCTAGTTTATAATTTTAAATCAATCATGAAGTGTGTCATAGAAGAATACATAAATTAGAAATATGAAAGAGACTCCTAACTTCCTTCACACAAAATACTTATCTTCTAATTTCTTGGATTTGTGTGTATCAAACATGTAGTTTATTTAACCCTTATGATGATGAGTTTTCTAAAGGCTTGATGAAATTTTAGGTTGTGCTCCAGTATCTATTAAAGATCCAAAATAAGGGAAGCTCAAGCATTAATCTACCTCTAACCAAGCATCCATAGCCTTGGTAGAGATACCTTGGGATCTTTCTCTTCTCTTTCCATTATTTTATTTTGATCATGATACATGGAACAATGACCTTATTTCATCATGCAAGCCTTTTGATTTTATTTTGCTCTTTTGAGTCTATTGGTTCTTTCTTTTGTTTTTATTTAGCTCTTATTTTGTTCTTGAATGGAAAAGAGAAGATCTCAAACCCTAGTGAGATGGTATAATTATAAACTAGATCATTAGTATAATATCCTTTCTAGTTACACCTATACTTATAATTGTCATTTCCAATAATTATTTAATGTGATAATGCATTTGATCAAATAAATCAAGAAAAATTTCTAAATTTGTATAAATTACTCTTAAAGAAACTTCCACATTCCTGGTAAAATTATTCAATTATGACACAATCCATAATAATTCATGATTACCTACCTTCCTCCTAAAGACTCAAAAACATAGAAATACACCTAATCTATAAACTAGTCCCAAAGTGTTAAGATTTTAATTTACCCCTTTCTTTCAAGTCATAAGCTAAATTGGTTTGGATTTTAAATTGGTTATAGTTAGATAAAACACAATTCTAATGGTCAGAGAAAACAAAGAACAACTAATCTAAGAAAACACTTAAATCTAATCTAGAAAATAGGAAGCTAGTCTATGAAATCAAGAAATTTAATCTAAGGAAGCGAGAAATCTAATCTAAGAAACCAAGAAATATAATATAAGAAAGCAAGAAATATAATCTTATAAATCAATAAATCTGATCTAATCCTACATCTACATTCATCTATTTCTCATTACTCAGTAACATCAACAGATGGCATAACCTTGAAGTAATGCTTTAAGAACTATCTATTGATGGGATATTTAAGTTCATTGCCTTGTAGGTCCTTTAGGAAAAATGTATTATTACCCATGATATCTAAAATATATTATGTTTTAATTCATAATGGGGAAAACTTATCATGTTGTCTTTTCTTCTCATGGGCTTTATCCTAAAGTAGCACTAGATCTACAATCCTAAATGTTTTGAATTTTTATCTTTTATCAAACCACCTCTTAACCATGTCCTAGTGATTATTGAATGTATATAAGGTATAAGTCCCTAAATATTTCATTTATATTATATACAATAGTCTTAATTCTTCTTTATCACTTAGTTTCATCTAATCTTACATGAACTAATAATTGGGTAACTTCGGCATAATTGGGAATACAAGCTTGCATCCATAGACCAATAAGTAAGGTGAAGCTTTAAGGGCTAATTTTTGTCTATTATAGTCTTCTAAAATATCATAATTCAATAAATTGTGTCATTCCCCAAGCTTGTCTCTAGCTAATTTATTTATTGTATCGATCATACTTTTATTCATTGATGAGCATAATGTTTAGAAGCTAACCTGATAATAATCTAGTTGTCATGTGCCCACTCTATAAAAATTTTTGATATGAAATTTGGTCCATTATCATAAACTAGAGAAATAGGCACACCAAATCTATTTTTTATGTGTTCCTCTAGGAAGTGAATCACATCTTGTGCTCTAAAATTATTTATGGCTATGGCTTTGATGCACTTGGTGTAGTAGTCCATAACAGTAAGTATGAATTTATGGCATACTAAGGAATTTGGGTTGATAACACCAATGAAGTCTAAAACCAATTATTAAAATTCCTTCCTTCAGCAACTTGTTGTAAATGTATTACTGCATGAACTTCTATCTTGGCTAGAGCTTGGCATTCATTGCATGTTCTCACATGAGCATAAGCATCTTTGAAAACTATTGGCTAGTAATAGCCTATTATTAAGATTTTATGGGTTATGGTATTTATAGAAGGATGAAAACTTCCTATATTCTAATTAAAGTTATGTAAGATTTATTTATCTTCATCTATGAATACACACTTGAGATAAATGCCTTCATAATTGCTTCTATAGACGAGTCTCTTCTTGGTCATGTAATGAGCAGCTTTGAACCTTAAAGCTCTCCTTTCTCTATTGAGATATAGTGAAAAAGTTCCTATAATTAAATATTGTATTATATTAGAATACCATTCTCCTTTATACACTTGATCTTCTCATACCTCTTCAACCATGATGCATGGATCTAGCTCAATCATAAGCTAAACAATGCCTTGACCTCAAATGATCTTTAAAGGATTTATTTCAATGTTGAATTATTATAGCTTGGCCATCCATTATCCTCATCATTATTATATCTCTTTCTATGATATGGTGAGATTGATAGTAAGATCAGGTATGATGGTAATGAATATATTCGTTAAGATGTACTGCCAAAATTTCTTCACTATTTTGACAAGGGAAAAAAATTGTTTGTCAATCATAGAGTACTTGAGTTCTACATCTTTTAGATTTGTGATCATAAATGTGATTAGATGATTTTTCTTATTCTTATATTTAATGATGACAATAATAATCATATGCTTTGAATAAAATGAGTACCAATAAAAATATTTCATAAAATCTAGACTAATTAATACTAGAGCCTATGATATTGAATCCTTAATGTCTTGGAAGGACTTTTAGGATTCAACTATCCACTCTATTTTGGCATCCTAATTGAGCATGGTGTTTAGAGGTTTAATTATTTATACAAATATTGAGATGAAATTCTTTATGAATTTAATCTTTTCAAAGAATTATTTAAGCTCTTTGTTGTTTGGTGGCTAAATTTTTGAAATCATTTAAATTTTGTCAATGGTGATCCCATCCTTGTTGATGATATGCCCCAAAATCTTACCTTAAATAAATTTTAATATTATCTTATTTGGGTTTAATGAAACATAAAACCTTCTACATATTTCAAATATGGATTACAAGTGACTTATGTGGTGTTTCTTATTCTTTAAAAATATTGTAAGATCATCCATGTAGATGAATATGCATTTTCCTATTAATCCCTTGAAATCATGATCCATGGTACATTGAAAGGTATTTAATATGTTTATTAGGCTTAATGGCATCCCATTATATTCATAAATTTCCCCACTTCATGGTAAATGTTGTCTTCATTTTATCTTCAGATTATACTTGTACATGATTATAGCCTGAAAATCCATCTAAAAAGGACATCATTTCAGAACCACTTACTATTTGTATCACCTCATATATAGAAGGTAAAGGATAATTTTCCTTTTTAGAATAATTTTTTAGGTTCTTGAAGTCCACACATAATATAATATCACTTTTATTCTTTCTTACTAGGACCAAATTGGCAACCTAGGTAAAATATTAGATTAAGAAGATGATTTTTGCATTTAAGAGCTTCTCCACTTCTCTCTAAATGAGAGGTCATAGAATATGATTGATTGGTATTTACCTTTGTATAAATAGTTTATGATCTCTCTTCAAAGGAATCATATGAGTAGTGACCTATCAAACATATACTTTTAAATCTTCATATATTATCTAGGTAAGGATGTCCCTATTTCAAGTGATTAAATACTTCTCTCGCTACATCTCTTTTTGGGTGCAACTAAGGCCAATATTCACATAACATGGGTTATGATCATATCTTAGATTTTATATTTCAAATTCAGATTCATTGACCTTAGGTTGCTTGAGTTGTTGAGCTTGAGGATCTATGTCAAATGGTCTTTCCAAGGAGACTAACTCAGCTAGAATTTGATTTTGTTTAAGTTGGAAAATGCCTTATTTATCTGATTCCTCTTGGTAGAGGTGATTAATTTCCTTATTATCAATGATTTGGTATTTTAATTACCCTAAATTAGTTAAAAGATAGATAATCTTCTAGTTATGATCAAATACCTAGAAATTTTCTATGTTATCTGGAACGTAAGGACATGGTACTAATTCAATTAAAAACTTCTTTACCTTAGATTCTTATAGCAACTCAAGATTAGAAAAAATAGCAACTAATGAATCAATAGTTTGGTTTTGCTTTCTAAGAAGTGATATGATGTTAAAATACTCAAATATTTTGATCAAGCCCCATGCTTTATGATTGTATATTCTCAAATAAGATAACTTGCATTGATATTTGATTTTGACTTGATTGACCACCAATTCTAAGTTATCAAATACTAGTATTTATTTCACATTATTCTTGAGTGAAAATTATAATTTTTATGTTTCCAAAAGCTTTTTACCTTGTGGATCAATCAAATCAATTCCCATACCTGATCCTTACCTGGATCTAGTGCCATAAAAGTGTAAAGCTCATAACTAATTAGAACCTTCGAGCTCTAGATTTTTTAATTGATTCTAAGTGGTAAAAGTATAAATACCAAGGTGGGGTGATTCATACCTTACCTCTTCATTCTTGATGTTATACTCCATAATCTGATACTTCATTGATGACTCTATATAAATCTTGATTTGATTTGAAGCTCCTCTCCATGGTAGACATATATGAGAAAAGTCTATAGAAAGATATCTACTGAGTGCTTTGGACCAGTCTCTACTGAGTAGTAGATGATATCATTTGGGTATGTCCACCACTAGAATATCAATGTTCATTTGAATGTGTGATTCAGAGGCTACTTGGATATGCATGTCCCTTAGTTCACCAACTATAGGGACCAATGTCTTGTCTAATTGTGAAACTATCCTCTTTAAAGGGGCTTGGTGTCAAACCAAGTTTTTGACATATAGAAGTAGGCATGATAGTTTTAGAAACTCTAAAATCAACTAAATGATTATGAATGTTCTTATCAAAAGCCTAGATTGTCAATAAGAAAGGTGGAAATTTTATCTTACTCTTATAGATGATGTTGGTGTTAGATGATTTTGATTTATCTATGGATGCTTTCACTTTATCTATAGGTATCTTCCTAGTAATAGACTTATAGAGAAACTCCTTTTATTTAGTAATCTAATCTAACTCATGAAGATTTATATTCACCTTGATCTTCTTCATATCCTCAAAAAAAATTTATCCCCCTTTACTTGGTTCTTACCTTCTTTTCTATTAATCATCTCCCTTTTGAGGGGCTATATTATTGTCTACTTTAGGATTAGGAAGAATCACCATGGTATTTAGAGGAGTTGATATTGTGAGTGGTTACTGATTCCCTAGATTATATGTACCTCTTTGGAACTACTAGAAAGCATGAATTTCATCAATTTTATCCTTCAAATCATTATCATCTTCACTTGAAAAGGGAAATTTATAAATTTCAAAGAACATGGAAGAGCTAGGATTTGGATGATGCTCAGGTAGATTATTCATCTGATCTTGTCTAACCACCTCTCTTTGAAATATTTTGAATGCTACATAAAATTCAATGTAATTGAACTCACCATAATAAAAAATACTATGATTTAAGAACCAATTTGGAAGAGCCATCTCTATTATGTTGATCTCTGGAAGCTTATTAAGCTACTCCATATTATTTATAGGATTTTTAAATGGTCGGTTGTATCTCTAAAATTTAGTGTTATAATTACCAATTGGGCCATTGGTGTTACCCATCCTCCTTTACATATTTAAGAAATCATTGCTAAAATTTTTAACCATCTTTTATATAGAATCTAGTTCTACCTTTGTAGAGTCAGTGCCTTACATAATAGAAGTATGAGACATAGTATATTTTTGATTTTATTGGTAGCCATTACTTTGCATGTGATTTTTAAAGAATCCATAGTTTGGTTGCATTATTTATGTCATGGGAGGTAGATTATATAAATAGTTCTAATTGAATTCCATGACATTTTTCCTTACATGTGGAATTAAATTCAACATGGGAAAGCCACTATGGGCATTGGACACATTAAGTATCTGAGGATTGAGTTTTATATCAATATTAATGGCTTCTTTGAAAGCTTGTAACAAATTGTTAGCTATATCATCTCTCCTTAGGAACATTGAAGTAATCAAATCTAACATGTTCTTATACATCTCCAATGGTAATTCTTCCTCTAGTGTGTACTATGGGGTTAACTAGTTGTACATATTTTGAAATCTCATGTTGAAATTATGGATAGGACCATTAGGATCTCTCTTTATACTAGTGAAGAGCTGGTATATTATGTTGAGACTGGTAACCTATCCAAATTGTGTGAGAAAAGTACCTTGACACTCATTCCAAGAAGTGATGGATTTATCTATTAGATTTAAATACCAATCATAAGTACCATCCATTAATGTAAAAGGAAATATATACATGCAACATCTTAATCAACAATATTCATTAATCTCAAATCATATTTGAAATATTTGATATGCTCTTTTGCTATCCTTGATCCTGAAGGAGAAAAGGATGGTAGATACTTATTAGGATTGTGAGGTAAATTATGCACATCTCCTAGGATGGTAATACCTAACTAACTAGGGTGGTTTTTAAGACATTAACTAATTAACAAGAAAAGGGTTCCCTATGGGTAAAAGATTCCTTACTAAGGGAGGTAGATTATTCTAAATTGGGACTATTGGCACAGTACAAGGGCGAGACTAGAAAACCAACTTGGGAATTAGATCAAGTCACTCTCCTAGGTGACTCTAGTGCAACTATACACAAGGGATAACTACTACTATAAGGGGGCTTCCCTCTTTCTAGCACCATTGGAACTATTGATGTATGTTTTATGCACACCAGAGTCAAATGAGGTATCCTGTAACATTTTAGGATCTCAATGGAGGTAAACTTCACTCTAGGGTATGATTTATATGTATGAGGTCTATTACAACCTATTGATGTAATAGATGGTAGGGCATGTGGGTTATTAACAAGGATTTTTTATAGAGACATGGTTCCTAATAAGGATAGTAAATATCTATGTGAGTTGGATGGGTGGATGGTTGCTAATATAGAGTGGGTAGGTCTAAAAAAACTTTAAAAATGAGGGAATGGTAAGGGAAAAAATTACACACAAACATCCCTAAGGGTAATGGGAGTGGTTTTCAAGAATCAATTCCCTAGTTGATTTCTAAAAGGACAAGTTCTATAAGAAACTATGCCTATTGCTATAAACAATTACACACAAATAATCAAACACGACTAGTAATTCTAAGGAGATAAAGATGTAATAAATTCATAGGCCTCAAAAAAAGGTTTATCCTTTTAGGCAACCTATTACATACCCTTAATCAGGAGATTATGGCTTGACCTAGTGAATTATCTGAGGTAGTTATTGCACACACATAAAAAACTACATCCAAGAAAGCACTCATGCACAATCAAAATTATGAATCAATCAACTTAACTATATTAAATAATATATTATATTAATCTTTCAATAGTTTTAGATTAAGGTAAAAATAGGTTTTGAAGGGACCCCAAAACCCTGAACAAAAGGAGAAAGATAAAACAACAACGTCCATAGGCAAAGCCTAAAACCTACTTCACCGAAGTAACAAAACCAAGTTACAAAGACCAGAAGCTAACAAATGAAAAACCAAAGATAGACCCTAGGTTTTACAGAGACCTGGAAACTCCATATTAAAAAGAGTTCAAAAAACTAGGTACCAAGACCAGATATCACAGCCAACTAACAGAATCAACTAAAAGAACTAGGAACTATTCTTCTAGTTCCAATATCATCTTCACTGCTTCCTTATCTTTCACAACAGTGTCCTGGATGGCAGCAGTCGCCTGCGTAGATCCCTCTTGCATTGCTTTCTTTCTTGAGCTTTGTCTAGTTCTCTTGCTATGCCCCTCCAAAGTTTTGATTTCCTCATTTGCTCTTTTTCCAATGTTTACAGCAACAGCACAAATGCTAGAGGTTACCTCCTCCATCTTTGTTCTGCTTTCCTTTATGAGTTCCCTTAGGTTGTTCTCATAATCTTTGAGTTTTATGGGAATATCCCTCATCTAATTTTCCATGTTATTGATTTTGTTTTAAAATTCCTCCTGTTTACCCTCCATTATTTCTATTTTCCTATTGATTTCCATTATCTCCTTATACGTCCATAAATCGAATTGAAGAGTAGCATCAGCTTTACAATTCACCAATCTAGTAGGTGGGTACCTTTCATCATTCTACCTTTTGTCACTCTAGTCTTCTATGTTCTTTTTAGGACTACTTCCAACTTCTTCAATATAGTCCTCCGTTTCCATTCGTTTCTGTTCCTTTGTTTCAATAGGGCTTACATTTTGGTTACTTACTTCCTTTACTTGAGCTCCCATTTCCAATATTTCGTTAGCGACCTGAACTAGATTTTCATTTTCATTAATCAAATTAGGGTCCATAGCAGGATCATCTAGATCTTTATCAATTTCCTCAAACACTTGCTGGTTTTCCTTAGACTCATGGTTGTTATTTTCAGACTTTTCCTCTATAGTGACTCCTTTCTCATTCTTATCTTGCACTTCTTCTTCCTCACTAGAACTTGAATGCCCACTTTCTGTTCCTCCCTCTTCCTCCAGACTCTCCTCCCCAGTGTTTTCAAAACTTTCCCACTCTATTTCCTCATCAACAGTCTGGTTATTGAAGCTTGGGAGTTTGAATTTAGCTTTTTCATTCCCTTTTACTATTTCTTTCTTGTTACTCCGTAGGTCCTTGTTTTTTCCCAAATAAAGATTCTTTACTATGGCCTTATTCTTGCAATGCCCTTCAATTATAATAATTAACCCCTCATGTAGGATGGGATGAGATTCCTTTTTCCTATGAGCGAATAGACTTTGGAGCAAGGAAAAATGAAAATAAAAAGGAAAGGAGATTCTTACTTTGTGTCTGAAGTGATTGAGAAATACAAAGTGAAATTTGTCGACTCTTTTTCTTCTTCCATCAAGTATGAAGTAATCATGGATGCAGCATAATACGTCCCTCCAGATGCCCTTAATCTACTCCAATTCAAAAAAATCTCCACTTTTTTCCAACTGTTGCTCCTCAGCATCCGTTTTAGGAAATTTGCAAAAAGCCTCATTAGAAATGCTGGTCTGCATTGAGAATTTTATTCCCTCCATTGGAAGCCCCGTCACCTCCACTATGAATTCCTCAGTTAGATTCACCATAATGCCATGCAAGGTAACCCTTTCATCAGTCCAATTTTTGAAAAAAGCCATTGTAATATGGGGTTTTGAGCCATGAAGCCATTCCATGTAACTCACAACCTTTCCTCTCTGAAGGATCTTCCAGACATCTTCTTTTGCTTTCCACTCTTTGAAATATTTGGGTTCCTACTTCCTTGGTTCTCCTTTCCTTTTATAAGCCAAACGAATCTCCTTTAACGCCTGAACCCTATTAGCTAAACAATGAACCCGACTATTACCAATTTGGAATAGAACTCACCTATTTTTTGGCACGTTTTGAATCCTCCTCATGTACTCTAGAACATTTCTATTTAATGAGTGTAAACCTTCCTCTGTGGATCCACTCCCCCAAATCATTAGTTTTTTATTCTAGTCTGATCTCTCCCTCCTTAGCATGAATTGCATAATGATGAATGAGCACTCTAAGATCCACGTTCTTGTTTAACGTCCCCTGCCAACTCATCTTGTGTCCTGCTCGAACTGCATAATTTGTTATCCAATTAGCGACTTTGTTTGCTTCACGATAAGTATGGGTAATAGTGACTTTCTCACAAAATTTAATTAAAGTTTTCATTTCCATCACCATAGCCTCTATTGACCATGAGACAGAATTTTTATTATTTAAGATATTTATGATATTCAAGGAGTCCCCTTCCAACTATAATTTAGAATATCCCGATTCAACAGCTAGCTTAATGGTTTGGAGGGCAGCACAAGCTTCAACAATATGGCAATTTGACTTACCAATGGGAATTGCAATAGCATTGATTACGTTTCCCATATGGTTTCTCAAGACTCCTCCACATCCTGCATTCCCTGGGTTCCCTTTAGTAGCTCCATCAAAGTTCCCTTTGATCCACCCATGAGGGGGGACATTCCAAGTTACACCAAGTCTAGGATTTTCATTTTTTACATTAGACTTTTCTGATCTTAAAGGATTATCAATTTGAAAGGTAGGATTAGGATCCATTTGCAATGAGAAATTCTCCTTGATAGCTCTAATGATGTTCTGCCCCACCACCCATCCTGAAAGTTCTTTACTTCTGAAAATTTGGTTATTCCTTTCTTTCCATATTCCCCACCAAATATGGGGAAGAGTTAGTTTCCATAGAAAAAAGAACATCAGGATTCTTAGAGGGACAGTACCAACTTTTAAAAGATAGATCCACACTTTTATGTTGAATCCATGCAATACCCCAAAGATTGAGGATTTCTTTCCAAACTAGCTGTGTAAAGGAACAGTTCACAAACAAGTGATCTCTATCTTCAAAACCTTTTTTGCAAAGAATACACCTGTTCACTATATTTATTCCTCTTTTATGTAAGTTATCAAGAGTCAAGATTTTATTTTGGAGAAGGGTCTAGAAGAATATTTTGATTTTAGGGATGAGTCCCTTGATCCAGGCCTGTGTCCACAATGGTTGGTTGTCATTTCCCTTTGAAGTAAAAATGGTAGAAACTTTAAATTGTCTACTAGGCTCATCATGCCAAACAATCTTATCTTCAAGATTATAATAGAGGGAAATAGCATTGAGGGATATTTGAATATTATTGAAATCTTGATCAATATCATTAAGGTTCACTCATGAATTGTTCTTCCAGTATTGATTAACCATTATTCCATATCTTTGCTTACATCGGTCAATTACTTCTTTATCTCAGAATTCTTCTATCAAAGGGATTTCTTTTAACCAAGCATCCTCCTAGAAATTAACCTTTTCTCCATTACCTACTTTCCAAGAGCTTCCTTTTTCTAAGATTTGTTTAGTACCCTGAACTGCCCCCCATATGGAAGATGGACGGGTTACGTCAGGGTAGGAAAAGAAATTAGAGAGGGATTTTGCATTAAATAAATACTTATTCTTCCATATTTTACTCCATTATTTATTTTCCTGATACACCCTCCATCCCTATTTTGCTAATAGAGCTATATTCATGCTTCTGATTTTCCTTATTCCCAGACCTCCTTCCCTGAAGGGTTTACAAATGTTGTCCCAAGCAATTAACGACATTCTCCTTTTTTCCTCAGTACCTGTCCATAGAAAATTTCTCTAGATTTTTTCAATAGCTTCAGCAAATTTGTTAGGAATTATGAAGAGACTTAAAGCATAAGTAGGTATGCTTTGAAGACTTACTTTGAGGAGGGTTAAATTTCCTACCTGACTTAGAATATTTCCTTTCCATCCCACAAGTTTCTTGCTGAATTTATTAATGAGTTCTTCCCAAAAGGCTTCAGGGACTTTTATCCCAAGAGGGAGACCCAGGTAGGTAGAGGGGAGAGAACCTATTGAGCATTCAAGGATTTTAGCTAGTTTATTCTGTCTCTGAATTGGGGTGTTAGTGAAGAACATAACACTTTTGTTCCAATTTATCAACTATCTAGAGGCAGATGAATATAGATTTATAGCTTGCTTCAAAGTTCTTGCTTCCTTAACTTCTGATTGCCCCATAAAGATAGTATCATCAACAAATTGTCCATGGGAGCATATAAGCGGATGAGAAGAGGGTTTAAGACCCTTAAATAAACCTTTATAGACTAAGTCCCCTATATATCTTCCCATACAGTTGGCCATAATTACAAACAAAATGGGGGATATGGGGTCCCCTTGTCTCAATCCCCTTGACGGGTAAAAGAAATGGGATGAGCTCCCATTTACCATTACAACAATTGAGGTGGTAGATATCAACTGATAAATAATATCAACCACCTTTTTTTCAAAGCCAAAAGCTTTTAGACTATTTGACAGGAATAACCAGTCCACCCTGTCATATGTTTTCGCGATATCCACTTTCATTATGAAACCTTCATTGTTTGAACTAAACAATGAATGAATATTCTCATGAACAATAATTATAGAATTAAGGATTTGTCTACCTAGGATAAAACCATTTTGCTATTCAGCAATAATCGAAGGGATCACTTGAATAAGTCTAGAAGTAAGCACTTTGGATATGATCTTATAGAAAGAGTTACACAAGCTTATCGGCCTGAACTGATCAGGTGAGTCAGCTCCAATCTTTTTAGGAATCAGACACAAAAAAGTAGAATTAACTTCCTTTAGCATCTGTTTGGCTCCAAAGAATTCCTTCACCACATTACTTACATCTTTACCAATAAATTTCCATAGTTTTTAAAAAAAGAACATGGGAAATCCATCTGGTCCTGGTGCTTTATCTCCTCCTAAAGAATAGACTGCTTTGAGGATTTCCTCATCATTTGGTATAAAACATAACATTTTGTTCTATTCTTTCAAGACCAAAGGTACGGAACCACACGTAGGATATCAACCTAGCTTTCTAAATTAATGTTTAAATCAGCCTTCATCAGGGAAGAAAAAAAGGATAGCATTTCCTCCTTGATTTTTTGTTCCTCTAGAATCTTCTGATCTCCTTTTTTTAGGTATTGAATATGATTTTTGGCTCTATGCTTCAGAGTGGAGAGATGGAAGATTTTTTGTTTTTTTGTCTCCTTCTTTCAACCATAACAACCTAGATCTTTGTCTCCAATAGATTTCTTCCTTAGTTATTATATCTTGATATTGAGTCAACTGTTGACTTTCTTCTGACAGGAGGTCTGAAGTGTATCCATCTTGCTGAATTTTTTCCTGGATTCTACTAATTTCCTCCTTGATAATGTTCTTTTTCTCAAAGATATTTCCAAAACAATACTTATTCCATTTCTTCACTTCCTTTTTAATTTTTTTGAGCTTCAAAACAACTCTAAAGAGGGATCGTACCCTCAATAGGTATATTCCACCACTCTTCCATTTTTCTTTCAAATTGTGGATGTTGCAACCACATCTTTTCAAATCTAAAAGGGTGATTCTTTTTCAGATTCATTTTGGCCACTATGAAAAAAAGAGGATAATGATCCGAGCCTATTCTATGGCAAGCTTCCAGCTTACATATATATTCTTTAGTCCAGTCTGGAGAAATTAGGGCCCTATCAAGCTTGGACTGTATACAATCTTTGCCAATTATCTTATTGCTCCATGTAAACTGAGATTCCCTAAAGCTCCATATCCATTAGTCCTTCTCTGTTTATAAACTCCATTAGATCAAGTCTCCCTTCCAATTGAATAGTATTACCTCCCATTTTCTCATGATCATAGAGTGGTACATTAAAATCTCCCATTATGATCCACCGTCCACAATAGTCTTTGCTTTTGAAATTTGAGATAGTCTCCCAAACCTTTTTCCTTTGGATCTTGACATTAGGAGCATAGATATTCACAATATACCAACTTTCCTTTTGGTCGACACTAGTTATTTTAGCAATCATAAGATTTTTACTATCTGTCAAGATAGATCCAAAGTAATGATTCTTCTTCCATAGCATCATAGTACCCCCTGAAGCACCTTCAGAACTACTAGACCTAATGGTATAATTTTTAAAGTCTTTGATCTATTCTACTTTTTATTTACTCATCTTGGTTTCTTGGAGTAAAAGGAAATCCGGCTTTTGATCTCTGACAAAATTCCTAACTATATCCAGTTTGTTAATACTATTTAACCCCCTAATATTCCAACTTAATATTTTCATTTCTGATTTTTATTGGGTATATTCTGGCAGAGTTGTCTACCTTCCATCAGTAATATTCTGTTTACTTTCCTTATCCCTGATCTTCCTCAAAGATCTTTTTCCATATTTATCCGAGGAACCAACATCCGATTTTATCTTGGATTGTGGTTTAATTCCTTTTTCTTCTTTTTTCCGAGAAGGCCTAGGAGGATTCACCTTTGAGCTTCTCATCTCAACATTTTTTATGTGTTTCTTTTTCTCATCTTTTTGCTTTTGGTCTTCTGAGTTTTTTCCTTCCTCTTCCATTTCTCCTACGACGGGGACCCCTTCCACTAGTATGCTATTATCATCCTTAGATGACACCTGATTCTCCCCCAACTGGGTGGTAGTCATCTCTACTTCCTCTAATTTTTTTCCCCCTTCAGGCATCAATTCTTCTTCCTCTAGCCCATCATTGTCCTTAACATATTTAGTTTGATCTTCTTTACTTTGGTTATCAGTGATTTGGCTTAATAGGTTTGTCTTTTCCTCTGCTAAATATTCAGACTTTCTGTTCTCTAGGTGTATCCCCTATTTTTCATTCTGGGTACTCTATTTTATTAAAGAAATCTCTTTATCTCCTATTATGTTTATAACATCAGCCTCTTCAATAGAAGAGTCTTTATCCCCTTCTGTACATAAGTCTGTTAAAACTTCTTGATTTTTTCCTATCTTTCGATAGTCCTCTTTGATTTTCCATATTTTCTTTTCTTGAGTCCTAAAATTTTTCCCATCCTGGACATTTCTCGGATGTGTTTTACCTCTAAAGGGATAGTTCTTGACCTAGTGCCCCTATTTCTTTCACACATGGCAGGAGTTTGGCAAGTCTTCAAAGACAATCTCTTGGGTTTTCTTACCAAGCTTTGATATTAACTCCACTTTTTTTGGGAGGTGATTCAATTTTGCCACTTTTACATAAATTTTAGCACTTTGAAGTTTAGTTCTTGAAGCCATGGCATTATCCATTGCCACTAGTTCACCAAATGAACTAGCTATTCCTTTAAAGATGTCCTCATGCCAAAATTCTAAAGGGAGACTAGGAAGTCTAGCCCAAATAGGGGTAGTTAAGAAAAATGAATCTGATAAGTCCATATTTGGTTCCCATTTTTTGATTGTAAGGGAGCATTTTCCAAAATACCAAGGCCCTCCACTAAGAACCTTGTTCCAATCTTCCTTACAGTTGAAAATAAAAGAGAAGAAGCCATTCACCATCGGTGTAATGTCAACATCTCCACATATAATCCATTTCTTTTTTACCATATTTCTGAGAGATTCTATGTTTGGTCTGGCTCCTAGAAATTTTCCCACTAATGTGAGTTCCATAGATGACATTGAGAAATCAAGTAAGGGATCTGGGATGAAAACTTGAAACTCGCCTTTCTCCCAGCATGATTTAGATGTCACCGGTGGAAAAAGGGATTTCCCAGTCAGTTTTTTTCCAAACAACGACGACCAAGTCCTTTGTTCAAGGAGCCCTATCTGTCTCCAAGGTGGTTTTTCCTTTTTATAATCAGCATTATCTTCCTCTTTCTCAATATACTATTCTAGCACAATATTCAATGGGGGATTTCCAACCCCACTAGAGGGTTCATAAGCAAGTGGATCCATACCTTTGTCAATGTCAACCAGCGATCCTGACCCTCCATTTTTTCCTTCATCCTCTACTGTTCCCCCAGGGTTTGTCCCTCCTGCTAGATTCTTCCCAGTTCTTTTCCCACCCTCATGCATTCCAATTGATTCAAACTCAGGGAGCATGTGGGTCATGGTCAAGGAGCCTCTATTCTTGTTACTCTGTCCTTTGAAAAACTAACCCTTAATCTTTCAATAGTTATTGCACATATACAGATTATTACATCAATCAAAATAATCAAGATTCCATTTGTAGCTTTTGTACACTAAATATTATTGAAACATACAACCAAAGAAAGTAACAACTAATTACACAAAAATTGGAAAGAAAATACACAAACACATTCTTGATGATCAAATTTGATGTTACTCATGTATTCAAAAATTCTCTAACAAAAAACCAAGTTGGATTACAATTGTTTATATAGACTTGGGTAAGGGTTCACCTCATCCTCCAATTTCATACAATGTCATTTCATGTGGTAGTCATAACATGAGTTCTAACTTTGGTCTAAAATTGTATAGGAGTCTACTTACAATTATAGGTTTAAAATAGCCTTTGAAAAATTTATGAAACATGTGCATGTGTATGAAGACAAAGTCATTTTTTATGATTATATATTGAACTACATGATAATAGATCCTTTTATAGGTTCTAAGAATAACCTATTGATCTTTTATATTAGCCACCTTCAAAATGGAAACCAAACATACATCAAAGACATATCATTATATCAATCCTTTAGAACTAGTGACATTATTTAACTATGACTATTATTAATATGACTATACATTACATGTCACCCAATATTTACTTTTATATTCACGTGCATATTTATATTCCTAATTTATTTTAACTGTGAGACCCAATGGCTATCAATAACTATATCTTAAGTTTCAAAAGATTTACATATTTTGTCCATGTCATTCTCTTTGCTACCTTTCAAAATATGATTGTAGATTTTAGGACACGTGTCCCCACCTCATTGGGTCTAGATCTTGGAGAAGTCCACTATCAATTCAAACCATCAATATATTACATGATGGAATGCAATCATACCATTTGATAGCTCTAGGGGGGCTTTGGAAATATTTTTAGTCCTAGCTCAAATGTTTTTGTGCCAAGTGGTAGTATTTCACTAGTTTTGGGACCTTTGAATTTTCAACATTAACCTCACACTATAAATTGTCTATGCTCAAGATAACATATTTTTTAGATCTTATTTATTTGACTCATTGACTCTTTCAAGCTTGACACTTGTCACATCCTCATCCTTTAAAATGTCTTTATCGATCTCACAATGTCGGATCAGTTGAAAGATCAATGTTGGCCATCGATCTTCCTAGGCCCACTAAAATTTGATTCCAAACAAATAATTTATGAGATTAAATTTGACATCCACATGAATATTAAAATTTTTACCTGCATCCTTTTATTTTTGATATTAATATTTATGTTCATGTGATCATCAAATAAATTTATGCAACTATCACATTGGTTTAACTCCTTGTGAGCTGGACACTTGTCATTTCCTGGTTCACTCTTTTCCTGTAAGTATAAATGAAAAGAGGACTTAACATAATATTTTAGAAAAAATATATAAAGGACCATAATATGATTGGGACATAGGCTTATAATATATAAAAGAGCTTATGTGTTTAATCTTGATAACTTAGCAAAGAAAAATATGATTGGGACCCTTTAAGCTCAAAACATAATAAAATTCTCTTTAATTAAGGGTGACACTTGGAAATATGGTATTTATTTTAAGTAAGTTATGGAGGAAATGTTGGGGGATTTCTTTGTAGGGGAGTTGTTGTAAGTTTTTTATGTAGGGTATTTTTTTGGACAAAATGTCTATAACAATTCTCTTAAATACTTAATTCTCTTAGATAAAATGTCTGAAGAAATTATCCTGAAGGGTCATTTTCATCAGATAAAATATTTGAGACACAAAGTTAGATAGGTAATTTTTGTCAAGAAAAATTCCCAAGACACAAAGTCTAAAGGAATTGGATTGTAGCGAAAAAGTTTGTGATATAAGTCTCGAAGGGTCATTTCTGAAGGGTAAAGGTCTAGGACAAAAGTCTCGAAGGGAAAATCTCAAAGGGAAAAGTCTTGGGAAAAAATTCCCAAATGTTAGGTTGTATAAATCTTGAAGGTCACATTTAAATGTTCAAAGGGTTTACTTCATGGAAAAAATTCCCAAATGGTCTACTTCATAAGATACATTTCAGTGGGGAAAGGGCCTAGGATAAAAGTCATGAAGGGTAAGTGCAAAGGCCAAAGGGTCCAAGATAAAAGTCTCAAAGGGTAATTCTTAGAGAGCAAGGTCTTGGGACAAAAGTCCCAAAGGGTAAGTTTTAAAAATGTCAAAGGGTCAAAATATTTTTGACAAATTATCCAAAAGAATTGGTTAAAGGGCATGATGTCTTAGACAAAATGTCTAAAGGAATGTTCGAGGGACAAAATTCTTGAAGGACAAGATGTATCAAACAAAATGTTCAAAGGAATATTTTCAAGGGATGGTCTCAAAAAGGATGAAGGGTATGAGAAGGGAAAGTGTGAATGGTAAAAGGCCTAGGACAAAGTCCTGAACATTAATTCTCAAGGGGCAAAAATCCAAAGGGTCTACTTTGTAAAGGCTAATGGGTTAAATTAAATGCATCGAAGGATTTGTTTTGGATAAAATGTCCATAGACCCAATTCATTTGGGGGAATTATTTTAGAAAAATTGTTCTCAATAATTTCTCTGATGGAATAAATCCATGAAAAAATTCCACAATGAATTAGTCGATAAAAGCAAAATCTCTTGGACAAAAGGTTTGAAGGAATGGTTTCATAGGGCAAAGGCCCGAGATAAAAATTCCAAAGGAATGTTTGAATGGATTGTATCAAAAAGGATGAAGGTAATGATGTCTCAAATAAAATGGCCATGAAAAAAGTCCCATAGACCTAATTCCTTCAAAGGAATTTTTTAGAACAAACTATCTACAACAATTCCCTCAATAAAGATAAGTCTAAAACACCAAGGCTAAAGGAATTCAAGTAATGGACAAAATACATGACAAAGACACATTGTATAAGTCTAATAAAAATAAGACCAAAGACATAATCTAAATAGAAATAATTATAGTATGAACATAATACCAATGAATTTTTTTTAAAGTATGAAAAATTACAAAAATCAAATCCTCTCCTAGATTCTACATAAACATATACAAGAGGGCCTTTAGATCAAGACCATAGTCCGAAAAAAAGGTGGATTCCCATTTATGTAAAGAAAGAGGGGATATTAGATGAAAAAAGTTTCATTTAAATATGATACCTTAGGGTCTTAACACCTATAGATAATTAATACACCTCTATTACAAACATGAAATGATTAGAGAACACATCTTGAATATTTCAAATGAAGGAAAATGCAATCAACATCTATGGACAATTTTGAGAGAATTTGATGTTTTAGAACATCTACAGGTGGATTTAGACTCTAATATTTGGTAAAAATGGTCATTATAGGTAGTTTTAACTAATAATTACAAACCTCATGCAGTCTGCTTGCAGTCATAGAGGAGCCTAGATGTACATTTGGAAAGTTTGAGGGCAAGATAAAATGTTCAAATTAATTAGGGGGTTTTGAGACAATGAGATTTTATTTTAAGTTTCTTAAAATTATATTCATGATTTGAAAAAATCATTTTTCATTTCAAAAGTCTTAAGGGATAGTAAATAAAAGAGATCTAAGACAAGCATGTGCAATATTTTGATGACATCCATGTGTTTTGAATGGTATTTGAAGACATAAAGCATGTGATAGGAAGTTTGGAAAGGTAAGAAAATATATAAATAAATGTCATTATAATTAATCACTTATGTTAATAAAGGATAAACACAAACTCAATCACTAAGGGCTTTTCAAGCTGGATTGTCAAAAAAACCTAGGCTAAAAGAATCAAGGTATACAAAGCATAAGGTGAATTTGAGGATTTGAAAAAAATAGAATTATAAATTTGGGAGCATATGTTAAATTTTTAAAACTATATGAACACTTTCATTATAGGATAAAATAATTTTATACCTCTATATTACATAAAAACATAGTCTAAACAACCATTATTATAGGCACAGTCATAACACATGGAGACAAAGTGGAGTTTGGATAACCAAAGGAAGTATCAAGGGTTAGAAAAAAATTATAAATAGTGTATCATGATTATTTTTCATCCCAAAATCATATAAATTTTCCTCATACATAAAAAAAAATAGTATTAGGCTAATTAGGCCTAAGATCCTATTTTAGGACTAGAAGGCCTATACCACCATGAAGACACTTGTAAGACTTTATAAGAAAATTGAGACCTAGATATGGTGGTATAGGGTGGTTTAGGTCATAAATGAGAATTTTAAATTAGAATAGAATAGGGGAAGTATAGTTTGGGTCTTTAAAGAGCTAATTTGAACTATATAGTCTAGACAATCATTCAAACCACCTATTCAAGAGCTCAATCTTTCATCACAGGAGGACTTGGGCCAAATTATCTTAGAATGAGTTAAGAACCCTAAGGAAAAATAAAATACATAAATGACCAATTTTTATTGAGGATATTAGGTATGTAAACTATCAGAAAGATTATAATAATGTTTAGAATGCATATAAAACACTACAAGTCAACTTCCCTATGTACATATCTATACACACCTTTAGCATGGGAACCCAAGCTTATAAAGATTTTTTTATGTGTATATGGAATACATATCCATGGAAATATGTTTTGGTTTGTATATACATACTTTATGAACCATCGTTAATAAGGTGGACCTCCAAAACCCTCCCTAAACCTTATTATAGACCAATTTTGAGAAAAGTGAAATTTCTTACACTCAAACACCAATGAATCATCCTATAGAATCTTTAATCATAAATTAAACTTGGATAGGGTCCTGAACATGGTACCATGATGTACATAACTATATGGATCTATCAAAAAATAAGGTTTTTTGAGGAAAAATGTATAAATAGAGGTACAAAGGAGTTTAATATGATACCCAATAGTGGAGAGTGAAGCTTGACAATTATTTCACCTTATCAAGTCATCAGATGATCAAATACATTCCTATAAATGCCTTTATAACTCTCTTTAATTAGCCAATCTTCAAGATTGAAGGAAAAGGTGACCTAGTCACCCAATTTGATAAGTTTTTAGGTGTTTCCTTCCCATGAGGACCTATGTTATGATATGGGATGTTTATTTAGGTATATAAATCACTCTTTTATATGTTCTCAAAGTTTCATACAAATCTTTCATATCCATCAAATGATACCAGTTAGGATACTAGGCCTAATTGTCCTAATAGGACCTTCTTGGTCAATCATGTAAAGTGGAAAATGGTATATAGGGATTTTGATGTGAGTTAATGAAGAGTTATAAAACCACACAACTAATCCAATTCATGCATAATTGTCCCCTAAGTTATAATCAAAGCATAACCAATGCATTAGAAGGTTGATGAATAAGTTAATGGATCTTAAGTGCCAATCACATACATAATTGATCCTTATCACGAGTTAAATGATCCTAAAGTTATAATCCATGCATATTATATAGTCTTCATGCAAGGAGGTATTCAATTAAATTGGTCTTTTGTTAAGATAATGAGAAGTTGTTATATGTCTATGATGGCCCACCACCTTGTTTTCAATTCCCAATAGCTCATTCAAGGAGCATGCAAGATCATCAAACACGAAGATTTGTCTTGACGACTATTTGTAATAGGTTGTAATTGAAGTGATGCTTGAGTTAAGGATTGATGATATTTTATTCTCTCCTTTATGCCATATTCTTCTTATTATCTCCTCACCTTATATATATTTAGGATTTTAGGCCTTTTTCAAGATCCCTGTCTTGGGCAAGATGAAACTTTATCAAGATTGAGCTTGGTAACCTCTTAAGTGAATAAAATGATTATTTGAAAATTCCTTGATATAGTTTTAGTGTGTCTATATTAGTTTTATTTGCACATGTGGTAGTGTTTTCTCCCTTAGAAAGTCCTAATCTCACCTAGTTACTAGTTTATCATCTTATGTATGTCATATATAGTGTTTGATGTTCAATGACTAAGCTTGGAGTGGAGATATTGTCTGGTTAGTACCTCAAATTAGGCCTTCCATCATTTCCCTCATGCTTTGATCAATCGAGAAACCTTTATGTGAAACACTTTTACATAGGAGTCCTGGATTTTAAAAATTCAATGATTTTAATTTCTTATCAATATTAGTTGGAGTTTAAATTGAGTGGATGAATGATTAAATTAGGTACATCACCATCAGTAGAATAGGTTTTACCTTTAGTTATCTTTCTAAATCTTTTCATGCCCAAGGAAAATTAGGTTTTAGTAATAGATTCAAAGTAGATATATAAGAGAAATTATCTTCATAATCTAGAATTTTGGTCTAAGTAAAGTTATCCATAGCCTATAGACCAATCTAATGTTAGTCTAGTTTTGAAGGAGATCTAATAAATGTAATTTCAATAGGGTGCAATTTGGGTTGCTAATATTTATATCATTCTTGGTGGGAAATATTAAGATATTGGAGCATTTAAATCATCATTTTGGTCTTAATAAATATATTTAAGCATTTATATGGTCATCATTTCAAAGGTATCGACAATTCTTATTCATAAGTTCTTTGATGTTCATGTGCATTGTATTGAGTGGTGGCTACATATGGGGGATATTATTTTTAATCACTACCTTATCTACAAACCTATGATCCATCCAAATTATAATATGATCCCTATCTATCTTATAATGACCCCTACTAAACATATATTCACCCTAATCTAGATATGAGAGTCATTATAAAGATTATGACCTTGTAAAATTCATTTATCTCCTTAGAAACCTACTTATCAATCTAATCAGTCAAGAAAATCTAATGACATTCCTAATTATTTTAACCAAGTTCCAAGACAATCCATATCAATCTTTAAACAAATATTATTTGGCTATCAAAAACATATGGTGAGCATCAACACACAGAATAGCTATAGACAAGAGATCCCTAGGGATGAGATTGAGAGCATGAGAACTTCATTACAACAAGCTAAGGAAGAGTAGGCATCCTTCATAAGACAAGGTTAATAAAAATTTAGTGATAATATGTTTGACATAGGTGTTCTAATTGAAATAATTTACTTGAAGTTGGTAGTATATGAGAGACACTAGGTTCATCATTACTAAAAACATGTTCCCTCATTGATTTCACATAAATCATCCATTGAATTTCATTTTCCCTCTCACTAATGTTAAACAAATGTGTATCAAAATCCTTAAAATTCCTCTCAAATCTTTCCAACTTTTCCTACTTAGAAGTATATCAAAGAGAGACCTCAAAAGTTGGAAAAAGTGTGTTTTGAGAAGGTTGAATCACATGTTTCATTGCAGATTATGGAAGGGATTTCATCTCCTGATTAGTAGGGGGAGATATTCAATGAGATGGTGTTAGTCTTTGAGACTCACCTTGATAAAAAAAATTGATATTATAAACCAACATATACATCTATCAATAGTAGTTAAAAAAGCAACATGATTATATTAACTTGTGTTTTCCCCCTTTGAGGATATGTCCTAGCTCTCCTCATCCAAGTGGCACAATAAAAACACCTCTAGGTTTTGGGTAGCCTAAGAATGAGGTAAATCTCTAGATAGGGGTAGCTCTCTTGATGTAACAATTTTAGATCACTACTACACCTATGATTGTAATGAAAAGAGAGATAAAATTGAAATTAAACTATTCTAAAGGTGGTGATACACCAAATTAATTAATAACTACCAACCAACTACATGTTACACATGAGACTAAGAGACCAGATAGGCATACACTTTTTTAATCTAAATATTCTCACATCAATATTTCATTTTGAGGTTGTAATGAATGTTTAGGATAGGAGGAATAGAAAATAGGCATATAATCTCACTATTTAATATACTAACTCACTCAACCTTGACACTTCATAGAACACTTCACATGACCTGCAAGAAGTAGCTTTGAATCTACTAATAGGTGAGAGAATGAGTCAACAATGCTAAGGAAACCATAGTCATCACTAAGAAAGATAAATAATTAAAGAAAACACACTATGAATATTCATATAAGAGGTAAAATCATTAGCCTTTTGTGTTCCATGGTATGTAAATGAGCATGGATTCACCATACTTAGGTGGAACATGTTTACAATAGCCAAAATGGCTATTTCTTATAGAATTAGAGAGAGAGAGAAGAGAAGAAATAAGTCAAAGGGTAATAATAATAGGTTTAAATATTATTAAAGGATTTAAATGTGCATGAGAATAAAATTTGAAACTAATCATGTAAATTTATAAAGTACAAGTGCCAATCAAATGCATGAAACTCTTGAAATGTGGCATGAAATTCCTTTTATTGGATGAGAAAACTATCTTCATCATTCGCCTCTTTTGGAACATGCCAAACCTAATTATGGATAGGTATAATAATTTTAATTATAGCTAAGGGTTGGGTAAATTCTTCTACATGAATTGGTTACATTCCTAATCACCTAGAATCTTTTCAAAATGAGCCATCACTACTTGTAGTCAAAGAAAATCCCTTTTTCACACACCTTGCTCACTTGGTTTTCAAAGAGGATTAATTTTTTCATGAAAATACTTAAAATGAGTGAATGACATGTTTCATTACCATCCATGGCCTTATAAGTATCAGGCACACCTTAAAAAGGCTTCCACTTGAAGTTTTCACCCTTCTCACCATCTTGTTTACTATGTTAGTTCTAACTGGCTAAGATGAGAGATCCTATTGAGGAACCTAAGATTTTTTATAAAGCATAAAATTGACATGGTGATTTATCTTGAGTCTCAATATTTCCTCTCATGTGATTGGCATCTCCAGACTCTTCCTAGAACCTATAAAACACATAAAACTATTAAAAAACCTTATTTTATACTCCATCCATATAGTTTTGCACAATATAAAAGGATAGGGAGGAGCCTGAGAGAGTCCTAAAAACATACAATCATCATTATGGGAAAAATATTCCATTTGGGAAGCTCTCCATCTTCATTTCCTTCATCAAGTCTTTATCAAGGGTGTGTGAGGGTTTTAGACCATTTCTACCCTAAAAAATTGTTTATAAAGATTGGACAATATAAATGAAAAAAAAATACACAATATAAAATTTAAGGACACCTTATAACCTCTCCAAACTCCTTGTATCTCCATGCATAACCCAAAAGAAGATATGAACTTCCAAAGTTACCAAATGAAGCATTTCCTTCCATTTACATAGGCCATGATATGGTTCTAAGCCAAAAGTGGATCTCCTTGTGGTTTATCTACATTATAAGAGATTTAAAACATATTTTATGATCCTATAAACATGTGCATATTTATTTTAATTCTATCATATATTTTGAAGTGAAAGTAACCCTCCATTTGGATTTAGGCTTAAACCATGCTTGATGGGCCTATCTACAACCTTGAGGGTATATGACACCTTATTGAGTTACCTTATTTTTTTCATGAATTATAATGTTTATTTATTTTTCATTCAGCTTCCTACACATATATGAAATTCCCAATTATCTCCTAGTCTAACCTTTCATCCCTTAATTCCAAAACTATAGGGTTTGTTTAAAAAGGGAGTACCCTCTATCTGAGACAAAATAGAGGGAACTTACCATATTTAATCAAACTAAGTTAATGTTTTAGAGGATTATCCAAGTTTTAGAGACACTCTTTACAATTTTTTGGCCTTTGTTCATATCATTTAACCTCCCAACTCTTACAAAACCCAAAGCAGACTCCTAGAAGGTAGATTCTATACAGGATTTATGATGTGGACTATGTGTTACCTGATTGAGACCTTTTATCTACCTAATTTACATTGTAAAGAGCCTATAGATACCATCATGGTCATGATTAATGTGTTTTAGGTCTGTTCATCACTTCAAATCCCTATATCCTTCTTCCCATACTTGACTAGTCAAGACTATGTGTAACGTCTGATTGTGTCTTAGTTTTGGAGGGACACCTATAGGTTTCCTTTCATGTTTTAAGACTAAAAAAATGTATAAAACCTGCCTAAAGTCCCTAAAAGTAATTTTGTATCCTTTTTAATCCATTTTACTCATCCTTATGCACTTTCAACACTTAGACATTACTCCTTAGCTTAATGTTGCTTATAGTCACCCATAATTGACTAAATTAGATCAAATAGAAGCCTATGGGTGAGAAATCATCTTGGTACATGTTCCAAATAAAATTTATATCCCATAATCCATTTTGAAACATCTTCCATAAACCAATATTTATGTTTCTATACTTAATCCCTTGTAATGGATGATGTGGATTTTGACCCTTGGCTGTAGGTGAATAACCTTGGAGTTAGGCACACCTGTAGGTGTGAATATGATAAAAACTCCATAAATAAAATCCTATGAATTAGATTTAGGTTATAAATGATATTTTAAACTACTTATAACCTTTAAATCATGGAAACATGGTCTATACTACCATTTTGGAATATAAGGTCACTCAAAGCTTCTAATCATGTAGATGTCAATGAAGAAATTTAGTGATCAACTAACAACTTTGAGGTCCCCAAAAATGAGTTTACACTAATATTCTACCTTTCAAAAAATTTATAATCCTTATCTTATGTGTATATTACAAGAAATATCCATTTAAATTTATCAAGATTCTTTGTAACCTTGTTATATTACATTGGTGAGATGTCCCAAACCTCTATTGTCACCTTTTAGGAAAAATGTGTATGAACTCGGTCATATGACCTCTAAAAGGTTCCTCACTCCTTACCTACCCACTAAGCATAAAAATAATGTATTATATGGTCTCTTAATCATGATATAAATTTAATAAAGGGTTCCATCACTTGTTTCAATACTTAAAATGACTCTTTAGCTCCCTATTAATACTACATGTAGGTGGACATTCTGATTTATAGGCAAACAATGTGAATATCTTTCAAAAAATATATGATGTATGATCATTTGATCACTATTAGTCCCTTATATTCTCTTAAAATTCATGTTTTTCACTATGGGGATCTTGAAACAAGTCTCAAAACCTTTATTCTAATGTGATATCCTCTTCTAAGCACCTATAGGTGCACATTCATGGCAGTCTATGTGGAAGTGTTGCATATAAATGTCATAATGTTTTCTTTACCATTTGAAATCTCACCTAAGTACCTCATCTTTTAAAAATATATCTCATATATTTGGATCCTTCATCACACTTCTCTGTATGTTATCAGAACCTTTATAAACCATGATTGAGAGTGAGAAGGAGCTTTGAGTTGATTATGCATGCCAATGGATTGAAACCTTAATGATGCTCACCTTAGAGGTTGAAAATTTTGAAATAATTATATTTAAATAACCATTGAACTAAGTTAAATATCATGTTACATCATATAAAATTTATATTCAAGAAATAATCTTTCTATAAATGATGGAATTTGAATATAAATTCAATATCAACACCGTCTTGCAAAGAGAGTTGTTTGAGCTATAAAATCATTTCCAAATGTTATACAAAACATTGCTAACATGAAAATATATATTAAACACCATATATAGTTAGGATGACCAACTGGATTATATGAAATTTACCAAACAATACCAAAATCTATAGGGTTCACAGATTGGAAAGAAAATTAGATAGGCCAACTTCTTATGAATGGTTCATAAAGTATATGCCACAATTATTATACAAAAAAACATCAAATTTAATTAAACTAAGTTTATAAGACACCCCTATGAGTATTTTTCCTGAAACCTCTCCTGTTGACCATATCACCTAAAAACCTAAGGGCCATTCTTGCTTGCTAAGCCTAGTGAAAGAAGAGAGAATTAGTTTTCATAGTTTATTGAAGATTATGATCAATATAATTAGTAGAATAAGTTTTTTAAAGAATAAGGGACGCTTATAAAATGTCATCAATTATAGGAGGCCATACAATTTCATACACCTCATTAAATGCTCTCTTTTTCCAAGAAAATTACCCTTTCTTCTGAAGAACCTACCACTTTTCAATTATAAATAGTTAATTAAGACTTATTAGGACACATGGGGTGTAACATCACCTTTTTAAACCTTCATATTTCATAAGGATATTTTATACCTCATTTAATGCTCTATATTGACCCCCAAAATGACTTGTAAGACTAAAAAGATTATGACCAAGGCTATATAAACATAAAATCACACCAAATGAGATATGAAATACTTAATTAAATTATACTAGGCCTTTCAAAACATCTAAATATCATGTTTTTACTTATAGGGGTCCCAATTTGACCTACAAGGTCAAATTTAGTCAACAAAATTGTGACTCATAGGGATAATATGAATTTTATACTAAAGATCAGTAGCCTTATCCTATCCATGGGCTTAGGGAGTAATTTTAAGTCTACATAAAATAATAAAACCTGAAACTTGATAATATGGCTTTGACTAAGATAAGACAACTAATTACCTCAACCACACAAAATAAAGGACACACACAAAGCAAAGCAAACACACTACCAAGACACACACATCTGCTCAAATCACTTAGGAAAATTGAAAAACAAACAAAAATGCACAAATAGAAATTAACCATACTTCAATTCTTGGATCAAAATTAAAGTTCATTAAATCTTCTTCTTCATGATATGAAACATAGTTCCAAGCATGTTTCTCCTTGGATTAGATGGTTAATAGATCAGACCTATTCCTTAGCACATTAATTAATCTAATCTCAAGTAGATCATCCTTAAATAGGTCTCCAATGTAAATTTATTCCTCTTGACTTGTTACACATACCTCATACTGCTGCCCACTCTTCATCTCATTATCAACTTGTATCTTCTTGATAGGCATGGATTCAAGAAGAGTAGTTTATTATTCATTTAAAGATTGAGGCCAATAGAAGCTTGTTCTATCCTTAAAAATCTAATGTGTTTCTCCCAACTAGTTGAGATGATGATAACCCATTTTTATTATTTCAATAATATCATCATGGGATGCATATGCCTCTTGAAAGGATATGTTTTAAAAGTTTCTTCTTCTTTGCATACTCACATGAGTGTCAAGGCTACCTTCTTCATTTTGACTAGATCATAACCTCCTTGAAGAGAAGTATAACCTACTCTAATTATTAAAAAAAAGTCATCCCAAGACTTATTAGAGACTTGTTCTTTCCTATCTATGATATCTTGGATAATGATGGAGGAACCAATGATGATTTCCTCTTCTTTGACATAAGGAAGACATTCTTCAATATCAACACAATCAGAAGTTTCAACATAGGAAATCACCTCTTATTAAAAATTTATAACCTCTTGAGGGATCTCAAGTTGTATCTCAACTATTATAACCTAACTTTGCTTCTCAAGGACTGTAAGATCCTCAATTTCTTTCTCCTTGGTGATGTCAATACTAGGCATTTTGTAATCAAGTGACTTAGCCCAATGAGGCTAATAAGGAACTATGTTTTATTCAAGAAAGAGTTATAAATTATTATAAATAAAATAATCCTCTTTAGGTTCCCACACCATAGGTCCATCAAGGTAAAGGTTGATAGGGTGAGGAAAAGATGAACTAGTTGTTGGAGGTGGAACATAGAACTCAACATCAAGTCGAGAATGAATTGTAGGGGATCCTTTTGGGAGTTATTAAGGAAGGGGAGGTAAACCTTGGGATGAAGTAACTTGGTTTTATTCCTTCCATTTGATAATAACTTATTTGAAATATAATTCATCTTGAGAACTCTCTTGAGTATGTTAGATGGGGTGCATTTAGGCATAAGATCCTCTTTTGGCTCTAAACGTTCCATCACACCTTAACTCAACACTTTCATTCTTGGCTATAACTCTTGAAATTGCTTGGATAGGTCCTATTATAAAAGTTTATCTTTAATTTTATAGGAATGTTCATGAGGATAATGAGTACAAGAAGGATGATATGGAAAACAAGAGGTCTCTTAATGAAGGGTGGGAGGGGTTTGCATAAGATCAAGCTCTTTCTTGACTTCACACTCTATATCTAGGCTTATATCCCATTTCTTTTCCCATGATTCCACTAACTTATTATAGATTAGGATATTAGGATTATGAGTCTATTCTTGAGGTAGTGACTCAATTTGAGGATTGGATGAAGTGTTCAATAAACTTGGGATCTCCTTAGGCTTGGAATCTCCACATTGTCTCCAACTTGGGATTTCATATCTAGAAGTCTCTTCTTGAGGCGGGATGTAATAGGAGAGGGAAATGAGGGATTAGATTACACTTCCTTTATTTATGAGATGGATTGATGCATCTACTTATTGGATAACTCAATCTGCCTATCAAGGTTTGATTCAAAAATAAAGTTTTTCTTTTCAACTCTCTCTTCTAGCTGATTGGAAAAAAGATGACTTTGATAAGCTTGATTGAGTTCATGAGTAGGGGTTAAGTAGAATTGATAGAAATCTTGGTGAGGAGAATATGAGGGATATTATATTTAATAAGGCTATTCCTCATAAATTCTTAGCTTATTTTCTAAGGATGAAACCATGACACTCACATCTAACATCTCACTTATGAGTCTTTGCCAATTTTCTCTCTCAATAGGTGTCCACTCTTTTTTATCCAAATTTAATACATCTATCACATTATGAATGATATGACTAGGAAAATCTTGACCATGTCCCCTTTATGTGTCAAGCTCTATCATGTACCTCTCATAGCCCAAGCGAATTTTCTTTAAAGTTTAAATGGACTGAGTTGAGAAGTGACTAGGTTGACTAGAAGGAACAAGATATTGAGAAGCATGGTTATATGACTGATACAATTCATGAAAAGGTTGATAAGGGTCATATTAAAAATGGTAGGGATCATGACAAGTCTGATAAGAATCATGCAAACACTAATAAGGAATGTCATAATTTTGTGATATCTTATCAACTTTTGTAAAACAATACTCAATACTAAAACTAGCCATGGAATTTCATTAGGAAGTAAGAACATAGAAAAATTACCAATAATATTCAAAAGGAAAACTTGGGATACTTGACCAACTAATGTAACTTTGGAATCACCATTGATTCTTGGATAGATGCCTCCAAAGGCTAATGTGTTGAAAGACAACACCAAAAATATTTCAACTTCTTAGATAATGAATCCCATTGGGCATGAAAAAAATAGTTGGCACTTGAATTTTTACCCTTTGAGGACATGTCTCAGTGCTTCTCATCTAAGTGGTATAATCAACACACCTCTAGGATATAGGTAGCCTAATAATGAGGTGAATCTATAGATATGATTAGATATATTGATGTTCCACCTATAGATCACTACTATACCTATGATTGTGAGGAAAAGGGAGATAAAAATAAAATTAAATGATCCTAAAGGTAGTGATACACCAAATTAATTGATAACTACCAAAAAATTTCATGTTACACATGAGATTAAGAGACTAAATAATCATACACTTTTCTAATCTAAATATTCTCACATCAATATTTCATTATGAGGTTGTGATGAATGTTTAGGCTAGGAGGACTAGATAAGAGGCATAAAATGGAACTATTGAATATAATAACTCACTTTACCTTGACACTTCATAAAAAACCTCACATGACCTACAAAAATAAGCTTTCAAGCTATAAATAGCTGAGAGAATGAGATAATAATGCTAAGGAAACTGTAGTCATCACTAAGAAAGAAAAGTAATTCAAGTGAACACACTATGAATAGTAATATAAGAGGTAAAATTAGTAGTATTTATTGGTCCATGGTGTGAAAATGAGTAGGGTTTCACCATACTTAGGTGGAACATGTTTATAATAACCAAAATGGCTAGGTATTATAGAACTAGAGAGAGAAGAGAATAAATAATTCCAAGTGTCATAAGAATAGGTGTAAAGATAAGAAAAAGAGTTACATGTGCATGAGAAGATAATGTGAAATTGATCAGGAAAATTTATAAATTATAAGTTTCAATTGAAGGCATAAAACTATTAAAATGTGGTATAAAATTCCTTTTGCTAGCTCAAAAAACTATCTTCGTCATTCACCCATTTTGGAACGCCCAAAAAATAACTAGGGATAGGTATAATGATTGAATTTATATGGAAGGGTTTTTTACATGCTTCTCCATGCATTGGTTACATTCCTAATCACCTAGAATCTTTTTGAAATGAGCCATCACTACCTACAGTCAAAGAAACTCCCTTTTTCACACACCTTGCACACTTGGATTCCAAAGATGATTCATTTTATCATGAAAATAATTAAAATGGGTGAATTAATGTTTTGATACAATCCATGGACTTATAATCATTAGACACACCTTAAAAAGGCTTCCAATTAAATTTTTCACCCTTCTCACCATCTTGTTCATTGTGATAGTTTTGACTAGCTAAGATGAGAGCTCCTACTAAAGAGCCTATGAATTGTTTTGAATCATTAAATAGACATGGTGAGTTATTTTAATTCTAAATATTTCCTCCCATGTAATTTACCTATTAAGACTCTTCTTAAAACATACAAAACACACAAAATGATAAAAAAAAATACCCTATTTTATACCTCATCCATATAGCTTCACATAGTCCAAAAGGATGGGAAGGAGCCTGAGAGAGTCCCCTATAACATATAATCATCATTATAGATAAAATATTCCATTTTGGTATCTCTCCATCTTCATTTCCTTCATCAGGTCCTTATCTAGGGTTTGTGATGGTTTTAGACCATTTCCACCCTTAAAGATTGTTTATGAATATTGGACATTATAAATGCAAAAAAAAATTACAAGATAAAAGTTAAGGACCCCTGATAACCTCTCCAAATTCTTTATATCTCCATGCATAACCCCAAAGAAGATATGAACTTCTAAAGTTGCCCTATCGAGCCTTTCCTTCCATTTACATAGGCCATGATGTGGTTTTAAGCTAAAAGTTGATTTATTTGTGGTTTATTTGAATTAAAATAGATTTAACACATATTTTATTATCCCATAAACATTTCCAAATGGGTTATAATTCTATCCTATAGTTTGACTGAAAGTGACCCTCAATTTATCTTTAGGCTTAAACCATGTTTGATAGGCTTGTCTGCAACCTTGAGGGTCAAGGTCCCCTTGTTGAGTTACCTTATTTTGTTCATGAATTATAATGTTGGTTTATATTTTATTCATAATCCTATATATATCTACAATTCCAAATTAGATCTTGGTCCAAGCTTTCATCCCTTATTTCCAAGACTGCATGGTTTATGTACAAAGGGAGTACCCTCTATTTGAGACAAAATAAAGGGCACTTACCCTATTTCCTCAGACCAAGTGAATGTTGTATAGGATTATAAAATTATTAAAGACACTTGATTAAATTTTTTGGCCTTTGGTCATATCATTTGACCTCCCAACTCCTGCAAAACCAAAAATAGACTCCTAAAAGGTAGACTATGTGCAAGATTTATGATGTGGACTATGTATTACCTAATTAAGACATTATCTCTACCTTCTTTAAATTATAAAGAGCCTATAGATACCATCATGGTCATGATTAAGGTGTTATTATTCTTTTCATCACTTTAACTCCCTATATCCTTCTTCCCATACTTGATTGGTTAAGACTATGTGTAACTTTTGACTATGTCTCTATTTTAGAGGGACACCTATAGCTTATTTTAGATATTTTAAGCTTGAGACAATGTAAAAAACATACATATAGTCCCTTTTTGTCATTATATATATTTTTTGACCCATTTGACTGATCCTTATGCACTTTCAACACTTAGACATTACTCCTCACCCCACTATTGCTTATAGTCAACTACAATTGACTAAATTAGATCAAATAGAAGCCTATGGGTGAGAAATCATCTTGGGACATGTTACAAATCAAATTTATATCCCATGAGCCATTTGGAAACATATTACATAAACCAATATTTATATTTTCATACTTAATCCCTTGTAATGGATGATGTGGATTTTGACCCTTCGCTATAGGTGAATAACCTTGGATTTAGGCATACCTGTAGGTGTGAATATGATCAAAAATATATATATCAACTTATCTAAATGAAATTTAGGTTATAAATTCTCTTTTCAACTAATTATAGACTTTTAATCATGGAAAAATGGTCTAGACTACCAATTTGGTATCTAAGGTCACTCAAAGCTTCTAATCTTGTAGATGTCAATGAAGAAATTTAGTGATCAAGTAACAACTTTGAGGTCCCCAACAATCAGTTTCTACTAATATTATACCATAAAAAATTTTTAGAGTCATCCTATGTGGATAATATAATAAATAACCACTTAAATTCACCAATATTCTTTGTAAACTTGTTATATGACTTTGGAAAAAATGTCCCCGACCTCTATTTTCACCTTTTATGGAAAATGTCCTTGAACTCAGTCATCTAACCTCTGAAAGGTTCCTCACTCCTTACCTACCCACTCAAAATACCAATCATGTATGCTAGTGTCTCCTCATCATGCTAGGAATTTAGGAATGTATTACATCACTTCTTTCAATACTTAAAATGACTCTTTGGCTCACTATTAACACCAATTTTAGGTGCACATTCTAATGTATAGGCAAACAATGTGAATATATTTCAAATAATATATGATGTATGATCATTTGATCTCTCTTAGTCCCTTAAATTTTCTTAAAATTCATTTTTTCACTATATAAATATTGAAATAGGTCTCAAAACCTTTATTCCAATGCGATATCCTCTTCTAAGCACCTGTAGGTGCACATTCATGGTAGACTATGTGTAAGTGTTGCATATGAATGTCATAGTGTTTTCTTTACCATTTAAAGATCACCAAACTAACTCATGTTGATAAAATATATATTAAAACTTTGTAACCTTTATCATACTATTATGTATGTTATTAGAGCCTTTACAAATCATGACTGAGAATGAGAAGGAGTTGGGAGTTGACTATGCATGCCAATAAACTGTAACCTCAATGGTGCTCACCATAAGGGTTAATTTTTTTGAAATAAGGATATTTACATAACCATTTAAATGAGTGAAACACCATGTTACATAATATCAAATTACTTTCAAAGAAATTATCGTTCTTAAAATGATGGAATTTGATTACAAGTTCAAAATCAACACCCTCCTACAAAGTGAGTTGTTTGAGGTATAAAATCATTTTCAAATATTAGAATAAACATTAATAACATGAAATTATATATTTAATTCCCTTTGGTATTAGGATCTCCAACTAGATTATATGTAATTTCCCAAACAAGAACAAAACCTATAGGGTTCATAGATTGGAAAGGAAATTATATAAACCAACTTATTTAGAATGGTTCATAAAGCATAAGCAATCATTATTCTACAACCAAACATAAAATATAAGTTCACTAAGTGTAGAAAACACACCCAAGATCATTTTTCTTGAAACCTCTCCTATTGGCCATACCAAATAAAAACCTTTGGGCCATTCTTACTTGTCAAGCCTAGTGGAACAAGAGAGAAGTGGTTTGATCAGTTTCATGGAGATTCTAATCAAAGTAATTAGTAGAACAAGTGTGTGGAAGACTAAGTGATACTTCTAAAATGTCCTCAACTATAGGAGGTTTTACAATTCCATACACCTCATTAAATGCTATTTTTTTCCAAAAAATACCCTTTCTTCTGAAGAACCTACCATTTTTTAGTTAGAAAGAGTTATTTAAAAATTCTTAGGACACATGGCATGTGACATAACATTTTAAAACCTTAACATTTCCTGAGGAGACCATACAACTAATTTAATGCTTTATATTAACCCCCAATATGACCCTTAAGACAAAATTTTATGACCAAGGATGGATACACATAAAATCACACAAAATGAGCGATGACATACTTCATGGCATTATATTAGTCCCCTAAATACATCTAAAGATCAAATATTTACCTATAAGGGTCCCAATTTCACCTATAGGGTCAAATTTGGTCAATAATAACCTCAATAGAAAGTTATTTCATTCATACCCATAGTTGAAACAACTATAAAATATGATGTTCCTAAACCCAAATTTATGAGTTGGAAATAAATGCAATACTCAAGGGATAGAGTAGAATAGTCAGGTAAAATCCAAATGTTGAAGTAGAAAACAAGTATGAGATCATTCACCCTTCACTCCCCCTTCTCAAAATCTAAAGGTCTTCCCCTCATGGAAGTCTATTCAAGAAAGTATGAAATAGAGAAAAGAGGTGATGGTTTTCAAACTTGAGTAGCCCCATGAGAAAAATGAAGCATCCATGAAAACACCATTAGATTTGTCTCATCTTCTTGAGTATTTCCAAGGGTCCACCATGCCAATCCTTGAGAATGAGCCTCTACTTTATGAGGTAAATGATGAATATTTAGCTGAGATGATTGAAGATGAGAGTGAGTTGAGTGAGAAAGAAGAGGAAATCATCATTGGGACAAATTTTGGTAAGGATAGGCATGATTTAATATTTCAAAATGCAAAATATAATGAGTTACAAGAGCTTATTTTGATAAAAAAATGAAAAATAAGAGAAAGAGGTGTCAATTGACAAAGAATAAGATGGTTTTTATAAACTCCTTGGTCATATGATAGATACCATTCATCATGGTATCTCATAAGAGATTGTAAAATTAGTAGAAGATAAGTACAATCCTACTAATGAAGATGAGGAATAAGATAACTTTAAGATCATGCCAAGTCATCTAGTTGATGTTTAAGATTAAACAATTTCAATTGACTAGTCTAAGATAGCAAAGGATGATTTGTAACCTCATGATCTTGACCAATAAATTAATATGCTTGCTCCTCTACCTTACACTATTCAAATTGAAGAAAGTCCAATCACACTTTGGCTTAGTGAGAACAAATTAGAGGGCTTGTTTGATATCATTAGTGTAGGTTACTCTTTACTTGAAGGTGATTAATTTCAAGTTGGGATAAGTGGTTCCATCAAGTAGGAAGGATTCAGTTCTCCAAGCACACTATTCTAAGAGGTTGTCTTATCAGGAGATGACTTGTTTGAGCCTTTCAAATAAGGTTATCAAATCCTTACTCCATTTTTAGGTGTTAATCCATTCTTATAAGTTGTAAATGAATGCAAATGGCCTCAATAAGTCATGAAATCAAATGCATCTCTCCTAGAATCCAACCTTGTAGTAATAACACAAGATCCACTTCAATATTTCCAACATGACCATCAATAGCTCATAAATGAGGTAGAATTAGCATTGTTATTTCAAATTACATGGATATAGGAGTATTATTGGGTCTTGGATTCACATCTAAAATTCATGCACCTAAAATTAGAACTAGAAGATCCAGCTACTTCCCAAAAATTCCATGAACATGATAATTTCCTAGCTTCAAGAAATAGCTATCAATATGTGGTAGTCATATTCAAGGTGCCATGATGGTCAATCAAGTTTTCTATTTGACCCTAGATGATAGTTTTTGATCTCAAGTTATTTGTTTTATGTTGTTGGTCTTGTTTCAATAAGTGGATAGCATAAGCAGTAGTCATATACCTTGTTGTTATGTTTGTCTTATTTTCTTATTTCATTAGGTTAGGTGTGTTTGTTTTTTAGTTTAGTTGTGTTCCTTTTGTTTTTTTTATTTGTGTCTTGTTGTTGTTTTTGTAGTCACAAGAGGTGTCACAAAGTACAAAGTATATTTGGCAGTCTAAGGTAGTCATGAAAATCATGTTGTCATGTTTTAGACTATCATTGTCTTGGAAAATCATTGAGTTTTCTTGACAAGTAGGTTGGTCAACCCCTATGAGTCATAAAAAATGTCAAAAATTTGGCTTGTCAAGTCCAAATTCCAAGCCCTACAACTAAAAACTTTTCATGTCCTAGTTGTCCTGGTCCTTATGTGATGTATCTGATTATCATAGTTTTTATTGCTTGTCATGTCAAGGGATTAGATTTCATTGTCTTGTCATGGTCATGTCTTAGTTTTAAATTTTATGAGTATCCTCATGGTATATTCATTATATGAAAGGTATGAATATTTCTATGATTTTTGAAATGTGGTGAAGATATATAAAAGCCTCATGGATAAACTTTTAGAGGTTATAATATGTTTTTTAACATTCAGTGGCAAATCTCCTTTGTGAAACTATGTAATCATTGTCTAAAAGGAATATTTTATCTTTAAAAGGGAAAAATTACACCTCAAAATGCCATTAAATTATCCATAACATCTCTAAACACCTTCATATTCATGTAATTTCTTTAATTAAAATGTTTCATGCCTTGGAAATATCTCCTCTTCAAATCTAACATGTAGTTTTAGCCCTAAAGAGTTCCCACATTAAAAAATTTCCCCTATTTTGATGCCAAAAGACTTAATACTTGTTTTAATATTCCAAATGAATTGTATTATTCCTCATATGACCTAATTTTGTGGTTGAAAGCTTTTGTTTTGAGAATATGCCAAAAAAAGGAAAATTTTCATGTGTTTTCATGCATAAGTACAGATTTGTACAGACTTTTTTGTACATCAGAGATCAATAATTTTAAGATGGATTCATTACAAGAGTTTTAAAAAATATTTGAGGCAAAATGATCTCAAACAAGATCAAAACTAGTTCAATTCATTTATTTAGCTCCTTTAAACATCAATAGAGCCCTTCAAGTTTCTAGATGGTATGGTCACAAGATATAAAATCAAGATCTATAAGATGATATTGATCTACTTGGCACAATATCATTTTCATAAAATAATAGAGTAAATAATCTACACCCTTTAAGATTTCATAATTCCATGGAATTTTTTATTTTGAGTGGTCGTGAATATGAAAAATATCATTATCCTATAAGATTATGCTTAATCTTTATCTTTATGACATTTTAGATAAGTTGATTATATTTGGACCTGTTAATTTATTAAAAGTGATTAGATATTTAGACAAAAAATTTCTAGTTTTGAGGTCAATCAATATTTTGGAACCCTAACCATTTCCAACTTTGGAAATTGTATCTCATTTTCTCTCTCTATCCTTAATGAACCATCCTTAACAAGTTAAGGCACTCACTATGCATTCTTCATTCAAATAAATAAATAGTTTTCTATGTTTTCTCTTTTTCTGGGCATCATGATAGAAAAACTTAAGTTTATGGAGTTTTTTAGGAATATGAACCACATTTCCATGATATTATTAATCTTATTTCCACATGTGTGAGGTTACATAAATTTCAATAAGACAAATGAATGTTAAACCTACAGTCTGCAGGTAGTTTAGATAGATTATATGATTTAGTGGTTCATCCATGGGCATCAAGACTCATCTGACATGATTTGAAATTCTCTTTCATGTTCATGTGTTTTTATTTCAAGTATGTAAAATGTTCCTCAATGTATCATGGATAAATCACCCTCCATCACCCTCAAATTGTCTCTTAGTCATAATTTAGTAAAGGTTAAAGAAACATATATTTGTTAAGGTTTTTGATGATTCCTAAGTTTCCATTTTAGTATCATACGCTTGTTTAAATACCTCCAAAATGGTATATTTGGTTAAGGCATATGCCTATGCTTCCCTAAAACCCTTCATTGGTTGTCTTGATAGTGGAGTCATGTTTTTTTCACCTCCCTCATGTTCATCCCATTTCACACTATCTTTCATCACTATTGAAATATTTCCACTCCATCTCCATTCTAATTTCCATGACCACTATCATCATATCACTTATCATTCACTTTCATCTCATGTATTCATTATGAGATAAGATTCAAAGACACCAAAAACTATTATGGTCATGAGGGTATGATTATGCAATCTTATATACTACTAAATAGATAATAATGATCACTGACAACAAAGGTCATTGAACATCTACAGTCTTATTAAGGTCAATTTCAAGGGAGGTTTATGGATTGATGACTATGAAGTTAATTTTACACTCTAATTCACTTTGAATAAAATCATAGTCATATTGGTGACCATATTTCCTCAATGTATTTTAAAATCCAATCTTGTCTCAGTACATACAATACATAGTAACATCCACCTATAGTCATGTTAAAATAGATCACCAAGTGTAATACAAAATCAACCTTGAGATGTAAATGAAGTTCTTGAGGTGAATGAATCATTGAGAACCCATAATTCACACTAGGTTTTATCCTAGGTCTTATCAACAATATCATTAGGTTGATCTAGAATAAAGATCCTAAGAAAGAGAGTTCATACAATCATATCTACAAGGACACTCAATCATAAGCTAAGGAGTGCATAGAGAAATGAATGAAGACTTTCAAGATGAGAAAAGATTCAAATAAGTTTAAGACCTTAATGGAGATCATTGCATAAATGTATGAGAATTTCATGAATATTGGTAACCTCATCAAGCTCTTATATCATCCAATATTACACACAGTCCATACAAACAACAACAAGAATATCCACCTATAGCCATGCTAAGAAAAGGTGAGATCAAAGATGGAAACTTAGATCAAATTAAGATTGTGAGGAGAGAGTGGAACCCAATGAATATTTTAAGGGAAATAAATAGAATTAAAGTGACCTTGGAGGTATTTTGGTGTCAATTTCAAGACCTAAAGATATCACCAGTATATACAAGGATCAAATTCTATACAGGTCAGGCCTATTTGAAGATCATCAATTTTTTCAAGATAAAGTGTTGATAGAGATATGAAAGATGTTTTAACCTATTTAGAATATTTTTATAGGTTCATGGAACATTAAGGGAGATAC